>JAMKYM010000099.1:0-452672 GCA_026541065.1 Canavalia ensiformis
GAAACTCATAATGAAAGAAAAATGTTAAAGTTATTTTTGTGGTGCTTATTATTATATAACTATATTCTCCTTTACCCCTCTATGATATGTTCCCACTGTTTATGCTTCTGTATTCTGTGAATATGATTTGGTTTTGGCACAATACTAACATAAAGTGTGAATAATTATTTTTCATCCGCAGGTGAACTACTCTAACAACGTAAGAATGATGCAAGCAGTGAAAATAATTTTAAAATAAATCCATATAATCTTTCTTTTTAACATGCAGAGTCAACAGAGTAATAAAATGAAATTAATATAAAAAAAACTGAAACTCATAATGAAAGAGAAATGTTAAGTTATTTGTAGTTTGCTTAAGCATTATATAACTATATTCTCCTTTACCCCTTTAATACGATATATGTTCCTGTTGCACACATAGGTATCATTGATATATGATTTGGTTTGGCCTATCACCTGCTCTAAAGTGTGAATAATTGTTTTTCATCATAGTGAACTGCTCTAACAGCATAAGAATGATGCAAACGAGTGAAAATAATTTAAAATAAAGCCACAGTATCTTTCTTTTTAACATGTAGAATCATGAGTTTTATATAGTTTAAAGGAACTGCTAAACATTTACACCACAGGTTAAGGAAAAAAAATTGTAAAAATTTTATTGAGAATAACTTTGGATTTCATTGAAAATTATAGCAGTTATACATTATTATAAAAAAATTACTTTTACTTTCTGAACCAGTATTCTTAGGATGTTGACTAACATTTTCCATAGTTTAATTTGGACTGTATTTCAGTATTAAATTGTTGTTGCTTGTATACTTGAAGGGGTCTTGGAACAAACTAATTTAAATTGTAATCTAGTAGGAGTGTAGTCATAGTTGTTACCTAAACGAGTTAAGCACAACAGTCACAGTTGTTATTTATAGGCAACATACTTTATTTTTGTAATTATCTCAGCCACCAACTAATTATTTTACTAACTAATTATAGTTATGTAACACATTTTGCGAAGAGTGTATTACCTGCACAATCACTAAAATGAGTGTATTACTGAGAGCTTGTTAGCTGATGGAAACTTGCTGACAGCAAGTTATAACTTTAGAGGAATCTCCATAAATAAATGCATAAAACTGGAAAGGAGAAGTAAAAGGCATTATTCCCATAGTTTAACTAAATCCTATATCTTAGCTTTTAGTAAATTATCTTTTCAGAAAGTTATGTTATCAATTTATTATTTCTTATGACTCCTATAGTTTTTTAGAAATAAAATTATGTATTCAAAAAATTATTATTTTAGTGTTCGATTAAAAATATTAATATTTTTCTATTATCTTGTTGTGCTTACAGAAGCAAGCAGAGACAGAGTAAAGAAGTTTGTGTGGTGATTTTATTTAAACTTTTCCTTCACTGTTTATTAAGGTATGTATTATTTATTTTATTTTTAAAACTAGATTTATTATCTTATTTTATTTTTATTGATGCAATGTTACTGTTCTGTGTTAGTATATATAGTCCAATAAAATTTGAATATTTATCATAAATATATAATTAGAGATCCACAAAACAAACATAATTTAATATATTATTAATATGTTGGACTAGTTATTAATATATATATATATATAAAATATTTTTTTAGTACGTTGAATTTGTACTTTTAATTTAATATATTATTTTAATCTTTTATTTGATTATTATTTAATAAATGTTTTGTAATGAAACGGTAAATAATGTAACTATTGAATTATTTAATATTATTTTTATTATAATTTCTGGTTTATGTATCTTAATTTTAAGAATAATTTTAATTCATAGTTAATTAATATTTTGATATATTTTATAAAATTTAAATAAAATTATTTAAAATTAAAAATCTCTTTTTGTATAATTATATTTATTTTAAAACATTTATTAATTTTTTTATATTATAAATTTTTAAAAAAAAATTAAATTTAATAAATTTTAAAATATATCAAACTTTAAAAAATTATAATAAATAATATATTTAAATTTTTAAATTAACCAATTAATCTTAAACACTAAAATTTTAATTTTAATTTATTTTTATCTCTAATTATTTCATGTAACTGTTCTATTTTTGCATTTACTTGATTACAATTGTAATTTTGTGTATTTTAATTTATATAGATTTTTAGTTCTTGTAATTTTAATTATCCTCATTTTATTATCATAATTTTTTGAATATTCAGATTAAATTTCAATCTCTAAAATGTGATTTATAATAATTAATAGAAATGCAATACTGTTATGATAAATCATTTATTTATATAAAATTAAAAAATAAAAAAATGCCAAATATTAAAATGAGAACATAAAATAGCATTCATTATATTTTATATATTAGTTGTAATTTTTATTTAAATATTTTATCCATTTTTCGGTTGCTAATTTATATAACTAATATGTCACATCTTTGTTATATATATGTTAACTATTCGATAATTTTTTTCAAGAGAATATATTTAAGTTGAATAATTGTAAAACTCAAAAGGTTACATATAAACAATTAAAATTAAGAAAATCGAAATTATACATAAATTTTTGTTTGTGAGAATAAAAAGTATAACTAAACCTTTTTCATTTATTTTCTTTTTTTCAACTATAAATTTTAGTATATCCAATAATATTAGCCCTTATTTAATATTTTTCATCTCTTTTATATGTATCTTTTGATGTCCTAATACTCATCATATTTTATCATTTCATTTACAATATCTACAACCCTATGCGTATCAATCTTTATTCTTTTTCCTTTGTCTTCCTTTGTCTTGTCTTGTCGGATTCCACTTCTTCTATAATTGACAATGCAAGATAAGCTCGGTTAATACTTTGTTTGGATAAATTAAAAAATAGGAAGAAAAGTGAATATGCATGTTTGGTTCAAACTTCAAAGTGCTCAAGCGATGATCAATGTACAAAATTAAAACTAAGAAATAAATCAATCAATATATAACATACATAAAAAATGGATTTGTAATATTCTGTGCAGGATCTAGCTTCTACTCATAACATTAATATTTTGTAGTACTTTTTTTTTTGAACGGTGATATAACCACACAGAAAGGGTGGCACCATCTTTCTACACCTTCTTTGGAACGGTCAAGAAATTTTTTTCTTAAAAAAAATCTAACATCTTGGGTATATCCAGATGTAAAATATGGTAAATATGGTCGAAATTTATTTTATTTTTTTACATTTTTAACAATTAACTAAAGAAATTAATTCGGACCGACCAAGCCCATTTGGGTCAGTACATTATTTGTTGGTGAAGCTGTAAGTTATCATGACCAAAGAAAAAGTGGAAGTTGTCATGATCAAAACACGAATAAATAAAGTTCAATTTGCTATGACTAAATGGGTGAGCTAACTTATTGGATCAAAACATCAAGTTATTCTTTTAAAATTTTCTCTAATTTTCAGTATTCACTTTTTTAAATTTTGTCACTTTTTATTATTTATAGTTATCATAATCCCAAGAAACATAAATAAAAAATAAATACTTATATTTATTAACATTAGAAAAAATAAATACTTATATTTATTTGTTTAGGATTTACTTACGAACATGAGCTGATGGATAAATATGTTATTATTATTTAGAAGATTTTCTAGTTGTTTTTTTAGAGGATTTCCCAATTAACTTAAATACATGAATATAATTCAAAACATTAGAATTACATATTTGATTATACAGTTATTTGTTAGTCACTTTTTATGTCATATTGATATAATTGGATAATACTCTCATCTATTATTTTACTTTTTATTAGAAATATATGTTTAATTATATATCTATCACTTTTTTTTTATCAAATACAAGTACCTTCTAGAGATAGGTAGCAATATTTTGCATGATTTCAACACCATGAGTGGACTGTGTATCTTACATATTTTGGGTTGGTGTGAAATTCTATTTTGTATATATGTATAGATATATACTTGTTGTGTTAAATAAAATATTTCTGTCATTTCTTTTATAGTTAAATAGATTTCTATTGACTACATTTTGTTTTATTATTTATGTGCATATTTGATCAGAGTAAATAATGTTATATTTAAGTTGTGTTACTTATAAATTAATGCAAATGTCGAAATTTATTTAAATATAAGATCATTTAAGAATTAACCATTAACTAAATGTAGAAAAACTTTCTTTCTGTATAGGATATGAATGAGATGGTTACTTTTGAATAATACTTGTTTTAATTGATATAGTTACAACTTAGTAAAATTCTGAAAATCGACGATGGATGTATGGTAGGTTGGATCTAATGACATGTGAGGCATGAATTTGTAGGGAGTAAATGAATTCATTCAATTTGAGCTAACAAGAAAGCTTTCAAAGATATCCAAAATTGAGGTGTCCTTGTAGGAAATGTCAAGGAGACGATTTTTGTTATCTTTGATGATGTCATGGTATCTTTATGAGAAGGATTTATGGAAAATTACCATTGGACAAATCATGGTGAAAAATGCCACAACATCCTCGCATTTACGGAAGAATCGTTTATGGTTTACCGAGGGGAAGGAAGAATTCAATCCATTTGAGCGATTGATCATGGATCTTGTTGGTTCGGAAATTGGCAATGTCATACAACAAGATGATGGTGGAATGGGCTTTGAAATCTTGGAGGAAGATCCAAATCCAGAGGCTAAAACATTTTATGATATGTTAGCAGTTGCACAAGCTCCATTGTATAATGGATGCGTGAATTACACAAAACTATCAGCTTGTATGGAAGCATTGAGTTTAAAATCATATTCAAATCAATCTGAAGATAGTTTCAATCGATGGGTTCAATTTATGGCCAAGGCCATGCCAGACGGAAACAAAATGCTTACAAATTTTTATCATGCTAAGAAATCAGTAGAAGGTCTGGGATTAGGTTTCATAAATATCGATTGTTGTCCACATGGATGCATGCTCTATTATAATGATGATGCAGATGAAAGTATTACAAGTTGTAGGCTTTAGGTGAGAGAGCCAGAGATATAAGATAACCACTGAAGGGGAGTTCAAAGAAAAATCTCTAAAAAAATGTGGTACTTTCGATTTCGCAAGACTAAACGATTATACTCTTCAATGGCCACTGCATCTCACATGCGATGGCACCATGAGAACAAAAGAGAGGTTGGTGTCTTATGTCATCCATCAGATGGAGAAGCTTGGAAGCATTTTGATAGGATGTATCCCGAGTTTTCTCGCGATCCCCGAAATGTCAGGTTAGGATTATGTGCAGATTGTTCAGCCCCTTTTGGTCAATATGGTAAGACATACTCATGTTGGCCAATCACTTTAACTCCATACAATCTTCCACCTGGGATGTGCATGAAAAGAGAGTTTATGTTCCTTACAATCATTATCCCTGGTCCAAATAATCCAAAGAGTAAGATTGATGTTTACATCCAACCTCTCATAGAGGAATTAACAAATTTATGGAATGATGGGGTAGCTACGTATGATGTCTCGTTAAGACAAAATTTTTTGATGAAGGCAGCTTTGATGTGGACAATTAATGACTTTCACAGCACATGGAATGTTATCCAGTTGTTCAATCGGGAAGACTTGCTGTTTCAATATGTAATGGAGCAATCAAAAGCAAGTTGGTTGTACCATAGTCGTAAACATACATTTTTTTATTCTCATCGACAATTCCTTCCAAGTGATCATCCGTATAGAAGAAATAAAAATGATTTTAAGAGAAATTGTGTTGATACATCTTCCTCTCCTCCTTGTTTGACCGGAGAAGAACTTTGGCAAAGAACGTGGCAGTTGCCATTCATATGGGAGTTTGAAGAACAAAACTTACTGGTTTTAAGTGAACATCATAATTGCACTAAAAAAGTATATTTTGGAAATTACCTTATTGGAAAACACATATTCTTCATCATAACATTGATGTTATAATAATCGGTAAAAGAAATGTGTTTATGAATGTATTCGACTGTGATGAATATTAAAGGTAAGACAAAGGATCTGAGATAAAAGGAGAATAGATTTAGCCAATATACGCAGATCAGACTTCACTTACAAGAGGTTCGAGGTGGGAAGTATGTCAAACCAAAAGCTAAATATGCATTTAACAAGTTTGAAAGAGTAGCTGTTTTGCAAGTGGGTTAAACAACTTAAGTTCTTAGATGGATATGCTTCAAATTTAAGTCGATGTGTTAACATAGGGTCAGCAAAGTTGCATGGAATGAAAGTCATGATTATCATGTATTTATGCAACGATTACTTCCTATTGCATTCGATTCTTTACCAAATGCTATTTGGAAACCACTTGTTGAGCTTAGTCACTTTTTTAGAGAACTTACTTGCACAACTTTACACATAAACAAATTGATGGATATAGAATCGTTATTCTGTGTTATTACGTAAGTTAGAACAAATCTTCCCTCCAAGCTTCTTTGATTCTATGGAACATCTTCCAATTCACCTACCTTATGAAGCACGAGTTGGAGGTCCAGTTCAATATCGTTGGATGTATCCGTTTGAGAGGTATTACTTATTTTCATATAAACCTATTTATACATTACTAATTTCATATAACTTTTTTTAATATATGTTTTACTTAATTACTTTCTTTATTTTTTAGATTTCTACGTTCATTGAAAGAAAAAATCAAGAACAAAGCTAGGGTAGAGGGTTCTATCTATCAAGCCTATTTAATGGAAGAAACATCTACTTTTGCTTCTTTTTACTATCCATCACATGTAAATACCCGAAGAAGTCGAATGCCACGTAACATTGGAGGCGAAGGTTGTTCATTGAATCCTCCAATTTCAATTTTCAATTATCCAGGACATGGTAGTGGTAAATCTATTCAATATTACTTAGAAGAACGTGACATAGCAGCTGCCCATTTGTACGTTCTTCTAAATTGTGAAGAAGTTGAACCATATCTAGAGTAAGTTCATGGTTAAATTAACTTTAATTTGTATAATCTTTGAAATATGTTTTATTGTCTAATTTTCATATGTTTGTTTTATTTTGTAGCGAGTATGCTGATTTTTTAAAAGAGCTTCAACTTAGTATTTCTAACTCCCAAATTGATAAGGAAATTGCTTCTCATTTTTACAAATGGTTTATAGAATATGTATGTCACTTATTATATTATTTATTTAAATGAATTTATATTTTTATAATATAATTTACAATTTTAATAGTGAGTAAATTTCTTTATTATAGGTTCAAAATCCACAAAATCAAATTCAAGATCCACTCTTGATTTCTTTGGCATGAGGGTCATTAAGAATGGTACAATCATGGCCTATTTATATCATAAATGGATATAAATTTCACACTAAGACATGGAGTGAAGGCATGCAAACTTCTAACTATGATGTGTGTGTACGAGGCACTAATGGTCAATTAGAAGATGATTTTTTTGAAATTTTGACAGATATAATTGAATTGGAATATCCTGGCATGCCCACAAAAAAAGATAGTTCTTTTTACGTGTGATTGGTTTGATAATACTCCTAATCGTGGGATGAAAATAGATAATCAATATGGAATTATTCAAGTCAAACAATCAGAAAGATATAGAAACTTTGATCCGTTCATATTTTCTCAACAAGCTGAGCAAGTTTATTATACGTCATATCCAAAAGGACATCATGGTTGGTTAGCTATCATTAAGACAAAAGCGCGTAGTATGATCACAAATAATGTAGTTAATCAAGTTGAGAATGACATTGCGTATCAAGATGTCACTGAAGTTCATGACCTCCATGTGATGTTGAATATTGATCCAGATGTTTATGATACAGTCTTGTTGATATCAACGGTATCAGTGAAGAGGTTGATATAGGTTTACTTAATCAACCAAATGTAGATGATAATAGTGATAGTACATTTATCTCAACAAGTAATGAATATGATAGTAGGGGTGACAGTGATTTAAATGACGATAACTCAACTTAAGTAGGTAATTTTGAATATATTCTGCTTGCATTTTTAATGTATTTAACCTTCTACGTTTCCATTATTTCTAACAATTTAATGCATATAGATGGATGACAACACAACTAGAGGTAGAGGTAGAAGCCGATCAAGAGGTCGAGGCAAAATTTATGGTGGGACATCTCCATCACATGCAGTAGCATCTCATGATCCACAAGACATGCCTTCTACACCGACTTCAACAGCTATAGGAGTGCATGTTAGATCAGGATCATCCTTGCCACACATTAATACATCGACTCCATCCACCTCCCACACAGGTGCATCTACCCATGCATCATGTACACATCCTTCCTCCACACCTGCATATTCTGCTCATCACATACTTCCCATTTTACCGGTAGTTGGTGTCGCAACCGTAATTCCGACGAGACGACGAACTCGCTAAAATTTTAAAAAAGTTGATTTTGATGATGTGGAGTCGCCACCAAATTTTTATTTGAGGAAAAAGATTTGGAAAAAACCCTACCTTGAAGATAAGATTCTAAGTTCGGGAGTCGGTTACGAGTGGGGAAGGTGTTAGGCACCCCACTCGCTCGTTCCGGAGAACGGTACCCTTAAACAGAGTGTGTGGTGATTTGAAAATTGTTTGATCCCTTTAATTAGTGAGAAAATAAATACTTGATGGAGGTTAGCCTGACAGGACTTGATCCTGCTCCTACGTATTCCCCGGTGCAATGGGAAACTCAAGGCTTACGTAGTTCTGGTTATGTTTTGAAAGCTTGACTTTCGAAAATGTTCAAAAGAGTGTTTGGAAGATGCTCGAAAGCTTGACCTTCGGGGCTAATTGAAAAGTAATATTCAAAAACAGCTTGATTATTTTTTGAAAAAAAACTATTTTTAGAAGGGCGATCCTCATCCACATATGCACAGGGCCCAAGACAACTACGGCTGCACTTGGACCCATACGAATCTCTAAACAACGAACAGCAGAAAAAGCTACCAGTTCGTGCTTAGAGCTCATCGCGTGAGATTAAGAATCGCAAAACAGGATTTTTATTTTGAAAATCGATGGATAAAATGAGCAAGGTTTTTATTTTGCAAAAAGGAAAGGCAACCTTAATCCACATATGCACAAGGCCCAAGACAACTACGGCTGCACTTGGACCCATACGAATCTCTAAACAACGAACAGCAGAAAAAGCTACCAGTCCGTGCTTAGAGCTCGTCGCGGTAGATTAAGAATTGCAAAACAAGATTTTTATTTTTGAAGAACGATGAATAAAATGAGCAAGACACAAGTATTAGAAATTTTGGGGGAAATTACCAATTAAGGAATTTAATAAAAATACTTGATAATCTTGAATTCATTAATTATTTAGGAATTTTGAAGAATTTTTCTTTTTAATTTCTGGAATTTTTTATTAATTTTCTGAATTTTTGGTAATTTTTTATTAATTTTTTTGTAATTTTTTATTAATTTCTGGAAATTTTGAATTTTTTATTAATTTTCTTAATTTCTGAAATTTTTTATTAATTTTCTGAATTTTTGGTAATTTCTGGTCTTGGGACATATTAGAGATTAATGGAATGTTTAGGGGTAAGATGGTAATCTGTGGACCTGGGGCTGAATTGGAAATAATGGGAATGGCTAGGGTAATTTGGTAATTGTACTGTTCAGCATAGTTAATTTCACACAAACTAATGAGCCCGATTCAGAATCAGGTAACCCACACGGCCCACCCAGAGACAATTATGACTATTGTTGCCCATGAGTTCAAGGCGCACTTTGTGGCCAAATTGAGGAAATTGTGTGACTATTTCGTCTTTGGACTTTGATCAACTTTGAAATGGGGATTGGATTGGCCCAACGGTGAATGGCCCAAGAAAGTTGGTGATACGCATGATCCAATTTGTATGTGAATGCTGACAAGTGAAGCACATGCGGAGCATTTTTAAAGAAATTAACCCAATATAGGAATCGAACATGAGACATAGTAATTGGCGAGCGACGAGTGAACCACTACATCAAGCTCCTGGGTGAGATTCAATGCTCATTTTGTTAATTAAACCAGAAGAGGCAGCTCGTGTTTAAATCACAAACATGTATACATGCTTTTCCTTATAACTTCTTGGACATTGTCAATATTTGTCATGTTCTTCACCACCAATTGCCAGCTCTATCAGAGTCAAATTTTCTGGGAATGCAATATCTAGTGGAACCTCATTATAATCAAAAGCACTGTGTATCTCTTCTGCAACTGCCTGGGCGTGTGCCTTTATTTTTTGATAGCCCGAATGGCAAATTATAAGCACATTGGCTCCACAGCAGTTCCAGCAGCAAAAGTTAATGACCACTCTTTTCTACAGAACTAATATTTGACACGTCAGCCACAACAGTTCCAGCAGCAAAAGTTACATCAGGCGACTGAATATCTTTGTAGAAATCTGACAGTAAATCGGTCTTCCATAAAACAGCATTTTTAGTTGCTTCCTTTTCAAGAAGAGGGGATAGTAGCTTGTTTTCCTGTGTGCTTGAATAAATTTCTCGTAATCCATTTGATACCAGCCAGAACTAAGAATTCCCAGACATTGTGCTCTTCAAAAAACCGTAAATATTGCCTGACAGCATCTGCTGTACCCTGGAACTAATTATGATTTTTAAGACTTTGTTAAGCAACAAGAACCTCCCTATCTATTTCCAAAGGGATTCATTCTAATTTGGCCTTAAGGTTGCAGGCTAGAGAGAAATACTATAACAGGGAAATCATCATGCAGCTAATTCATGGATTATGAGGCAGCATACACAGAATCAAGTATCATGCAGCTAGAACATGTATTAGAAAGCAAAACATACAAACTGGGTATTAATTAACGAATCTTTACTTAATATTTGACTGGTGCTAAGCCAACCTTTTAGTTCCAGATTTCTAGGCTCCTAATAGCCCAGTGTTAAACCTGTTTTTGTTAGCATCTGACAGGCTTAGACCAGAAGCAATTTCTTGTTCAATCGTACCCCCCTTTTACCCCTAACTATAGCCTATCACTATGAACTACTGTAGATGATAATCATGAACATAAAGTAGATCAGAGCATAGGGGAAGAACCAAATGTCATCGAGCTTCATACCACCTAGAAGCTTTCCAAACATCAAACAAATTTGCAGAATTATGCAGAGTGGAGACCACTAAAGAGTCAATTATTCCTAAGTGGAAACACCAAGACTTCTTGCATTGTTTTGTCCTCCTTCACACACAGATGTTGATTTCAGTTTTCAGGCATTCTATGTAGAACTGATGAGCTGATAAGCAAAACAAGCGAGTAAGGATGCTTGCTGAATGTGGCTTGAAATCTCTCCGGTTCTCGGTTCTAACACGTATTAGTGTTTTGACATGACAAATCAAATCAAGATACTCACATTTATGACAATAGATTGGTTCTTGCTAGCTTAAAAATGTTTTCCTTGCAAGCGGAACTTTCTCTTTGTACGGTGATCGAACGAACTTAGCAAACTTAAATAACAGAAATTGACTTTAAGAGTGTAACCAATTGGTTCTTGATTAACCAAGAACAAATATCAACTAATAACACCAATCTGATTCATCAATCAAGGTGATCAAGGCCTAATTAGAAGAAATCAGCCTAGAATTCTAGAAGACCAGAGAAGGAATTTTTTATTTTTATTATTATTTTTTAAAAAAACTAACCTGTGTGGAGATAATATAGTATCCTTGTACTAAGCTTGATGCGAGGGCTAACGCGTCGATGAACGAAGGATGCTCTCCAATTCCGGTTTCAGAGGGAAGAAAGACTACCCCAAACTTCTCATGGCTATCCTTAGATTAGCCTGCACCTGTGGGAGAGATCCTGTCTTTGAAGGAGAAGCCCCCTGCCAGAAAACCGAGAGCAGGATTCTTGGTTCCCAGGTCTTTTCAACCACCTAGAGAGGGATATAGTTCCAGAAATCTTGCCACGAGAGAGCCTCTCTGCTTTCTTTTTTCATTTCCCCAGGCCCCCATTTGTTAGTTTTTTTGTTAGGAAGGCTTGTTTTGTTATTTATTAGTTTTTGTATTTTTTTTTTTAATTGGTTATTTTTCACCTTTAATTTTCTAGAATATATTTTTTAATTCTCTTCTCTTTTTTCATATTTTCTTATTTTTGTTTATTTTCTGCTTTTTTTTTTGGTTTGTTTATTTATCATTTAAATTAGTGAGTTTCTTAATTAATTTTACAATTGGGGCCTCGGACATAAATGGGTGTTTACAGTTTGCCCCTCTTTACTCATTTTCTTACCAGATAATGTGAGAAGCGATTCTCTGAATTATCGTGGTAGGAAAATGAAATAAAACGTGAACATCTCATGTCAAGAAATGGGACCCTAAAAAAGTTCAAGAGTAACACTAGAAGCCTTGAGCTTAGAGTGAACCCCATGGGTGCTTGAAGAATGGTGATTGAATGACTTTCATAAACCGGTGTGTTTGTGATCTTGAAATTATAAGAGACTAAAGTATGGAGGGCTTGACGACTTGTCCTCGACTCAAAGCAATAAACTAACTGGATGGATGGCACGACAACATAGGCGAGGCGATAAATCTAAACTACATGGCTTTGACAACATAGGCCTGGCAATAAATCTAACTACATGGCGGCGACAACATGGGCACGAACGATAAATCTAACTATGGCGGCCTGACAACATAGGCCTGAAAGCGATAAATCTGGCTACATGGCGGCGACAACATGGGCAAAGCAATAAATCTAAACTACATGGCTGACAACATGGGCCTGAAGCTGATGAAATCATCTACATGGCACGACAACATGAGGCTGTATGGATAAATCTAAACTACATGTGGCTGACAACATAGGCCTGACAGCCGATAAATCTAGCTACCCATGGCTGACAACATAGGCACGAAAGCAATAAATCTAACTACATGGCGACCAACATAGGCCTGGCGAAATCTAAACTACAGGTGGTGGCTGACAACATAGGCACGAAAGCGAAATCTAAACTAGTGGGTGCTTTGACAACATAGGCGCGAAATCTAAACTAGAGGTGGCACGACAACATAGGCTGAAGGAAGTCAAAACTTGATGGTGACTTGCAACATAGGCCATGATGCGGCAAGGTAAACTTGAGGGAACAGTTGTTGATGGGAAGAATACGAAACAAAATCTGTTTTTGCCGGGATGAATATAAACTTGCTTGACGAGTGAACGAAATTAAACTTTGCTTGAAGTCCTATTGTTGACGGAGGGTGCAAAGCGAGTTCTTGTTGCGGAAAGATCGAAAATGGAGTCTAACATTTGCCGCCGGGATAGATGCAAACCCACCTTGGCAATTGAATGAAAAATTAACGTGCTTGAAGTCCTGTTTTTGACGGGGAGAATGCAAATGAGATCCGCCCATTTTTAGGAAGATGCAAATGAAATCCTTTGTTTGCAGGATAAATGCAAACACAGCGACGGGTGGACAGAGAAAATAAATGTGCTTGAAGTCCTATTGTTGACGGGAAAATAGACATGAGGAATCCGTATTCATGCCGGAAGATGCAAATGAAATCCTAACATGTTGCCAGGATAAATGCAAAGCACAGCGGCCAATTGAGCGGAAAATTCGCGTGCTTGAAGTCTGTTGTTGGCGGAGAATGCAAATGGGGTCAGTTGTTCTTAGGAATACAAATGAAATCATCTTGTTGCCAGGATAAATGCAAACTTTTAGCAGCCAGGTGAATGAGAAAATTAAACATGCTTGAAGTCTGTTGTTGGCGAGGGGAGAATGCAAATGAGGTCCATGGTTTCGGGGGAAGATGCGACATGATGAAATCTAACATTGCGGGATAAATACAAACACAGCTTGACGGTGAATGAAAATTAAGCGTGCTTGAAAGTCATTTGTTGTGAGGAGAATGCAAATGGGGTCCGGCATTTGCTAGGGAAAATGCAAATGAAATCCTGGCACTTTGCGGGGATAAATGCAAAATCTGTGACAATGAGGATATGTGCGAGAAATAAAATTTGATGAGGCGACAACACTGGAGAAGCCATGACAAGAAGAATTAAAAGTTGATGGCGGCTTTGGCGGCGTAGGCCTAAAAGCATTAAATATAAACTAGAAGGTGGCCGACAACATAGGCACGAAAGCGAGTGAAATCTAAGCTAGATGGTGGCGACAACATAGGCGAAAGCATTAAATCTAAACTAAAGATGGCACGACAATATAGGCTGGCAGATGAAATCTAACTAGAAGGTGGCACGACAAGCATGGGACTTTGAAAAGCGATAGTTAGGCCTGGCGATGAAATCTAAACTAGATGACGGCTGACATCATAGGCCTGAAAGGGAGAAAAGAAACATGCTATGGCACGACAATATAAGCGGTGGTAAAATGAATGATCAATGGCCTGGCTTGACATAGGCCATGAATGGGAAATAAACCTTAAACCTGTATGGCACGATAACCTTAGGCCGGTGGCGGAATGAATGAAACATTCTATCTTGCGCTTGATAGTTATTTCCTTGAAGAGACTTGGGCAACCATTTTGCCCTAGTTAATTTCTTGATAAGCGAGAGGCGTCTTGTTTTGGAAGAATTTTGGGCCAACGTTTTCCCAGTTTGAAGGGTTTCAATGAGCTTGACTTGATTTTCTGAGCGACCTTGCCTTTATTGAACTTGATTGGAGTTGAGGTGAGGATTGCACTAACTTGGATTTTTCGGGTAGATGTTTGCCCCGAGTTTGAACTTGAATTTAAATCTTTCTTGGGCAAATGTTGATTTGGATTTCGATCGAATGCGAGGATGAACTCAAATTGAGCTTTTGTGGGCAAGCGTTTTGATTTGAACTTTGTTTTTGAGGATGACCTCAAATTGAGTTGTGGGCAAACATTTGCCCCAGTTTATTGACCTGAATTTGAGGATGAACTCAAATTGAATTGGTGGGCAAGCATTTGCTGATTTGATTTTTCTAGCGTTGAGGAATTGAGGATTGCCTCATCTTGGACTTTCCCCAGGCAACGAGCACTTTTGTTCTTGGTTAATTTGAGGATGGCCTCAAATTAGAACTTTTATTGAGCAAGCATTTGCTGATTTAATTTCGATTTTTGATCTCAAACTTGTATCTTTGTGTGGGCAAAGCATTTGCCCCAGTTTGAAGTTGATTTAGAATTTGAGGATGACCTCACATTGTCCCCCTTTTGCGTGGGCAAGCGTTTGCCCGGTTTGGAAGTCTTTTAATTATGATCGATTGAAATGATTTTACCAGGTCTTAATTAGTTTTTTGAAAAATGAGTTATGAAATGTTTGAATGACAAAAATGCTTATTGCGATGTTTGAATGAATGAAAGGGAATATGGTATTTGTGATGCTTGAATAAGTCTGCGAATGATGCGGGGTTCTTATTTTAATGCTTGAGAATAATTATTTGATAAAGCAGATGCTATTGGATGGTCTGAGCCATGAAAAGGTGTAAAAACCTTTGTTTCTCTTGATTTTAAGTTTTTCTAACACATTTTCTCGACAACCCCTTAGTGGATGTGAAGGTATCAAGAATCCAAGGCAGCGGATTGACTCGTCTCTTGGTTTTTATTAGTCAATTTTTGGAATCTTAACAAGGATCTTTGAGACCAATTGATGGTTAGTAGTATCATTGAGTAAAACACACTCCTTTTTTGTGGCATCATGGCTGAAGTGGAAAGATGAATCCTTGGGAAACAATCCCTAAAAGCTGTTGCAATGGTCAAGGATTCCGTCAAGGCTTGTCGTAACTTTTCAAAATTAATCCTTTTTATTTTTTAAATTTTTCACATCTCTTTTTTGGCATGTGTGCTATTGAGGGTCGAAGTGATTCGCGGATGGTTAATGAAAAAATATAGAAGGTTTGCAAAAAAAGGATGTTTTGAGGTAGTGTATGAAAAGGGAAAAGATGACAAAAGATGTGGGTTCGATTGCCAAAATGGCACCTTTTGATGAAAAATGCAGTGTCTTTTGCTTTTCATAATCTTGATTACCAAATTAACCAAAGTTGAATAGCCAAAATTTTGCCTTTGATTTTAGGAATATATCAGAGTCAGAGATATCATATTGTCGGAATTCACAGTTTGACCTTAATTTTTGCCTAGGTTGTTCTTTTGAGTTTTCTGACCAATGGGAGTCTTTGTTTTAGCCACGACTTTTGCCTAGGTCGCCCTTGCAGGATTTTCAACCTAGCGGGCTCTTGATCTTGTACCTAACTTTTTCCTAGGTCATTAGGGTCAACCGACTAGCGGGCTTAAACTGATTGTGCCCTAACTTTTTGCCTATGTCTCTTTTGAGGGTTTGTCGACCTAGCGGGAATACGCTGATTGTGCTAATAACTTTTTCCTAGTCGTTAAGATTGTTGACTCGCCGGGCCTTACTTGATTGTGCCCAACTTTTGCCTAGGTCTCTTTTTGAGGGTTATCGACCTAGCGGGCTTTGTTTGATCGTGCCCTAACTTTGCCTAGTCGTCTTTGAGAGTGTGCAACCTGGCGGGCTTTTATATGATCGACTTTTGCCTGAATTGTTGTTTATGTAGGCAAGACCTTTTCTAATCATGACTTTGTCAATCATTATTTTTGAACTTTAACCCTACTTTTGCCTGGATTCTTTTTAGCTTTTAAATCCGGCGGGTTTTCTCTTCTTCTTGAATTTCATGTTTTGACCTTAATTTTGCCTGGATTATTATTTTTTACTTTAATCGGCAAGTCCTCTTCTTTCCTTGAATTTTGAATTTTGACATCGACCTTGGAAGGTCATCTTGGCTTCAATTAAGCGAGATCTTATTTTGCATCCTAAATTTTGCCAGTTTAGACTTGATTCAGTAGGATGTTTTTATTTGACAAGACACTTTGAATAGGATCTAGAATCCTGGTTGTTGTCTAACTTCCTCATTGGGCTTTTTCTTTGAGCAGTTAATCCGGCGTTCAAGATTACTTTCATTCACGACCTTTAGCACATCCTCACCAATTGGTATTTTATTGTTTGGGTATAGGAATAAAAGTGGGTTGAAGAGATAAAAAGAATGGTAAATTTTTAGAAGTAAAGCTAAAATGTAAAGCACGTGCTCAAGTGATATGAAAAATGTAATTTTGTATTTATTCATTCTACATTTATTTTACAAAAGATTAACTTTGAAAAAGTACGACAATTTCGGATGAATATCCTCAATTTGTACAAAGAGGCGCTGTCGTGCTACTCCCGTCTCTTTCGGCTAGTTGACGGGCTCGTGATTTGTTGGATTGTTTTGTATTAGGAGCAAGCCTCCCAAAATCCAGCCATTTTTGCATTAATCGAGGCTTTGTACCTTTCGCTTCAAGCTAGGCAATCCTCGGTAGAATGACCAATAAATCTGCTGTGGTAATCGCATCCCAGCGTTAACATCATACCATTTAGGATATGGTGGCTCTTGAGGTTTCAAAGGATAAGCGCAACCAACGAGTTTTGGATCAGCCGAGGTAGGAGCTCGGTGTAGGAGATTGGGATAGGGTCGGGTGGATAGGTTTCTTCTTTTAGCGGCTTTGATTAGGATTGGCTTATGGCTTGTGTTTGAGGCGTGTATGGTGTTGGTGGCATTTGGACTTATGTCGTAATTGTAAGTAGGAGGGTATGGTGTTTGGTAGGTGGTAGCGATGTAGGGATATGGTGTGTAATGTGTGTATGGTGTATACGGTTGGTGGTGGAAGCCGGTTGGACCTCTTGTGCCATTTTGAGGAATGTATTGGCCTTGATTAGAAGCCGGTGCATTAGAGTCTCTCTTGTCTTTTTCTTCCCAGACCAATTGGAAGCATTAGGCTGTCCGTGGGCTTTGTGCGATCTTTCCCACCGGCACATGCCACCTTCGATCCTTTCTCCTGTATGATGACATCAAAGAAGCTAGAAGTTATATGCGACCATCTTGTCATAGAAAGGATCTTGGAGTGTGTCCATGAACATGTTGACCAATTCCCTTTCGGATAAGGGAGGTTGTACTTGGCGGCCAACTCTCGCCGAGCGTTGGGCATACTATTTGAAGGACTCTCCTTTCTTGGCCATATTCGGAGCTGAGTCAGATCCGGGGGCCATCTCTGTATTATGCGATATTGTTTCGTGAAAGCCTCGGCAAAGGTCCTCCATGAACGGATGCGTGTCAAGCTAGTTGAGTGTGCCGGTTGTAGCCCACTGTTAAATTTGTCTTGAAAAAAATGGATAAAGCTTCTCATCGTAGGTACATGAGACATCTTCCTATATTACATAGTCAGATGTTTCTTTGGACAGCTGGTTCCTTAGTATTTCTCGAATTCGGGAACCTTGAATTTGGGAGGATGACCGTACGGTACCAAGCATAGATCGGATGCATCTTTGGCTTCATAAGCGTTTCCTCAATTACCGGATCTTGTCCTCTAGACCGCTTCCATTTTTCCATATCTTCACTTGAAGGATGGTTTGGGTTTTCCTCGACATGTGGTGATGATGAGAAGACGGTATGTATACGGGGGCGAGCCACTTGGGTTAACATAGGGTGCGTTCCCCAGCCAGTATGGCACTTGGTAGGCTTGTGAGGTGGTGTTTGGAATGGCATAGGGGATGCTGTGGTGTTAGAGGAGTAGGTTGTGTGTTTGGGTTTGTATTTGGGCTTGTGTTTGGTTTGTGTTTGGTTGTATGGGGTGCATACCCGGAAACCCATTGTGAACCTTACGTTTGCGAAGGTATGTTTAATGGTGGGTGAAGCCCGAGGAGGGTGTGTTGGGTCCGGTTGGTTCTCTTGGCAAGGTTGGTCGCCTCTTTCATTTGAAATGCTTGGATGGGCTCTATTAGCTTGGCCATCTATTCTGAGTGATTTGACCTCATTTCTTAGCTCCTCATTTTTGTCTCTCCCGGCTCATCCCATGATTCTTGATTGTGCTCGAGTTCTATAAGGATGTCGAGGAAGGCATGTTTCTCAATTTTGGTGAAGTTAAAAATTAATTTTTGTGAAATAATTTGAATGCAACGAATGTGAATGATAGAGATGTTGATGCACAATGAGTGTGAATGTGTAGAATGATTTTTGAAATCTATTTTTTAGATCTATGAATGAATGAATGAATCAATGCTATGTCTGGAAATAATTTTAAGAGATTTGAAGTTTGACTATTTGAAAATAAATGAGAGTTGTTTATTTATTGATTTTTAACCAATTTGTTTTTAGGAGTTTTTTGTATTTTTGGTATTTTGCTAAAAACCTGCTGATGGTGTTTGAAAAGGGTTTGTTAAAATTTTCCAAAAAGCAATTCTTTAGGTTTTTCGAAATTTTCCATTTCTCCTTTTGAACTTTTGATATTTTCGAGTATTTTTTAGCAATTATTTTCTAATTTTTTCTAGGAATTTCTAGTTTTTCCTTGATTTTCTTATTTTTTTATTTGTTTTTTGATATTTCTTTTCTTTTTGTTTGACTTTTCTTTCTTGATTTCTTATTTCCCAATCTTCGGCTTCCATTTTGGATGATAATTGTCCCGTGTGTATATGACCATATTATGAAGGGTGTGTGCCCTTTTTGCTTCTTTTGTGGGTTCTGCCCTAGGATCTATGGCCTTTTATATGAACCTCTCAAGGTGGTTTGTAATCTGGGGGTGTTGAGGTCACTAGAGCCAAGTTCCATTGCAACGCTTGCCACAACGGGAAAAAAAGCTACCGGTTGTAGGGCATTACAAACAGGACCCTTGGGATTTAGGATTACCGTGATAGTCCAAACGGGGACGTAAGCCCCCAGTGACACCACTAGATCCCTCTAGTCTAGGCCTTGACTCAGACAGGGTATATGGCCCCACTCATGATAATGCATATGCAATGTCTATGAGGAGCACACAAGTAATTAGGAATTCTAATTGGGAAATTGTACAAATATATATTACAATTTATGATTCATCTATCCTAGGGTTGTACAAAGAATAGACAAAAAAACAACGAGATAAATAAACAAGTAAATGAATCGTCGCAATCAATAAAATGTGCAAACAAATAAGGAAGAGATCGAATATAATGTACACTCGATTGATCGGGCTTGACTTTCTAATGGTCTGATTGACGCCATCTATCGGAAGTAATTAAAGCGAGACGACGAACTCGCTAAAAAATTTAAAAAAAGTTGATTTTGATGATGTGGAGTTGCCACCAAATTTTATTTGAGGAAAAAGATTTGGAAAAACCCTACCTTGAAGATAAGATTCTAAGTTCGAGTCGGATTCAGTGGGGAAGGTGTTAGGCACCACTCGCTTGGATTCGAGAACGGTACCTTAAGCGAGTGTGTGGTGATTTGAAAATTGTTTGATCCCTTTAATTAGTGTGAAAATAAATACTTGATGGAGGTTAGCACTTTGACGAGGACTTGATCTGCTCCCGTATTCGGTGCAATGGTAAACTCAAGGCTTACGTAATTCGGTTATGTTTTGAAAGCTTGACTTTAAAATGTTCAAAAGAGTGTTTGGAAGATGCTCGAAGGATTGACCTTGAGGGCTAATTGAAAAGTAATATTCAAAAAGCGACTTGATTATTTTTTGAAAAAAACTATTTTTTAGAAGGCGATCCTCATCCACATATGCACGGGGCCCAAGACAACTACGGCTGCACTTGGACCCATACGAATCTCTAAACAACGAGCAATGAGAAAAAGCCCGGTTCGTGTTTAGAGCTAAATCGCGTGAGATTAAGAATCGCAAAACGGGATTTTTATTTTGAAAATCGATGGATAAAATGAGCAAGGTTTTTATTTTGCGAAAAGGAAAGGCAACCTTAATCCACGTGTGCACAAGCCCAAGACAACTACATTTGCACTTGGACCCATACGAATCTCTAAACAAAAACAATGAAAAAGCTACCGGTTCGTGGAGCTCGTCGCGTGAGATTAAGAATTGCAAAACAAGATTTTTATTTTTGAAGAACGATGAATAAAATGAGCAAGACACAAGTATTAGAAATTTTGGGGGAAATTACCAATTAAGGAATTTTATAAAAATACTTGATAATCTTGAATTCATGAATTATTTAGGAATTTTGAAGAATTTTTCTTTTTAATTTCTGTAATTTTTCATTAATTTATAGAAATTTGAATTTTTTATTAATTTCTGGAATTTTTGATTAATTTCTGGAAATTTTGGTAATTTTTTATTATTTTTTTTGTAATTTTCTATTAATTTCTGGAAATTTTGAATTTTTTATTAATTTTCTTAATTTCTGGAATTTTTTATTAATTTTCTGAATTTTTGGTAATTTCTGGTCTTGGGACATATTAGAGATTAATGGAATGTTTAGGGGTAAGATGGTAATCTGTGGACCTGGGGCAGAATTGGAAATAATGGGAATGGCTAGGGTAATTTGGTAATTGTACTATTAGCCTGATAGTTAATTTCCACAAACTAATGAGCGATTGAAGTAGGTAACCTGTGACCATGCCAGACAATATGGCCTATTGTTGCCCCATAGTTGCAAGGGCACCCTTGTGGCCAAATTGAGGGAAATTGTGTGACTATTTCCTGCTGGACTTTGATCAACCTTCACACAAACTAATGAGCCCGATTCAGAATCAGGTAACCCACACGGCCCAACAGACAATATGGCCTATTGTTGCCCCATAGTTGCAAGGGCACCCTTGTGGCCAAATTGAGGGAAATTGTGTGACTATTTCCTGCTGGACTTTGATCAACCTGAAATGGGGATTGGGCCCAATTCGGAATGGCCCAAGAAAGTTGGTGATACGCATGATCCAATTTGTATGTGAATGCTGACAGGTAAGGCACATGCGGAGCATTTTTAAAAGAAATAACCCAATATAGGAATCGAACATGAGACATAGTAATTGGCGAGCGACGAGTGAACCACTACATCAAGCTCCTGGGTGAGATTCAATGCTCATTTTGTTAATTAAACCAGAGGAGGCAGCTCGTGTTTAAATCACAAACATGTATGCATGCTTTTCCTTATAGCTTCTTGGACATTGTCAATATTTGTCATGTTCTTCACCACCAATTGCCAGCTCTATCAGAGTCAAATTTTCTGGGAATGCAGTATCTAGTGGAACCTCATTATTATCAAAAGCACTATGTATCTCTTCTGCAACTGCCCGGGTGTGTGCCTTTATTTTTTGATAGCCCGAATGGCAAATTATAAGCACATTGGCTCCACATTTGCTCTGCAACATCTCCCCTATCTGAACACTAGCCTCCAGGCAGAAAATCCGTGGCCTCAAGAACCTACTGTAGGTATTCCTACATTTATTAAGCTTGTTTAATGATTGATCTGGCAACTCCTTAGCTGATGAAAGCTTAGAAACAGAAAGACCTCTTGAGCAAACAGTTGAGTTTGGTGAGGAAACTTGAACTAGATGATGATAATCGGGAAAAAGTTCCATTATCAAGTTCTCAGTTGGTTGTATCACAATCATAAATGGAAAACCAAAGATTCCACAGCCCACACAAGCCAATGCTCCTGAATTAGTTCAGAAGTGACATGGATGGTCATCTCCACCAAGATCTAAATCAGTCAAATTCTCCAAATACAAACTCATTTCATCAAGAAGATAATGACCACTCTTTTCTACAGAACTAATATTTGACACGTCAGCCACAGCAGTTCCAGCAGCAAAAGTTACATCAGGCGTTTGAATATCTTTGTTGAAATCTGACAGTAAATCGATCTTCCATAAAACAACATTTTTAGTTGCTTCCTTTTCAAGAAGAGGGGATAGTAGCTTGTTTTCTTGTGTGCTTGAATAAATTTCTCATAATCCATTCGATACCAGCCAGAACTAAGAATTCCCAGACATTGTGCTCTTCAAAAAACCGTAAATATTGCCTGACAGCATCTGTTGTACCCTGGAACTAATTATGATTTTTAAGACTTTGTTGAGCAACAAGAACCTCCCTATCTATTTCCAAAGTGATTCATTCTAATTCGGCCTTAAGGTTGCAGGCTAGAGAGAAATACTATAACAGGGAAATCATCATGTAGCTAATTCATGGATTATGAGGCAGCATACACAGAATCAAGTATCATGCAGCTAGAACATGTATTAGAAAGCAAAACATACAAACTAGGTATTAATTAACGAATCTTTACTTAATATTTGACTGGTGCTAAGCCAACCTTTTAGTTCCAGATTTCTAGGCTTCTAATAGCCCAGTGTTAAACCTGTTTTTGTTAGCATCTGACAGGCTTAGACCAGAAGCAATTTCTTGTTCAATCGTACCCCCCTTTTACCCCTAACTATACCCTATCACTATGAACTACTGTAGATGATAATCATGAACATAAAGTAGATTAGAGCATAGGGGAAGAACCAAATGTCATCGAGCTTCATACCACCTAGAAACTTTCCAAACATCAAACAAATTTGCAGAATTATGCAGAGTGGAGACCACTAAAGAGTCAATTATTCCTAAGTGGAAACACCAAGACTTCTTGCATTGTTTTGTCCTCCTTCACACACAGATATTGATTTCAGTTTTCAGGCATTCTGTGTAGAACTGATGAGCCAATAAGCAAAACAAGCGAGTAAGGATGCTTGCTGAATATGGCTTGAAATCTCTCCGGTTCTCGGCTCTAACACGTATTAGTGTTTTGACATGACAAATCAAATCAAGATACTCACATTTATGACAATAGATTGGTTCTTGCTAGCTTAAAAATGTTTGCCTTGCAAGCGGAACTTTCTCTTTGTACGGTGATCGAACGAACTTAGCAAACTTAAATAACAGAAATTGACTTTAAGAGTGTAACCAATTGGTTCTTGATTAACCGAGAACAAATATCAACTAATAACACCAATCTGATTCATCAATCAAGGTGATCAAGGCCTAATTAGAAGAAATCAGCCTAGAATTCTAGAAGACCAGAGAAGGAATTTTTTATTTTTATTATTATTTTTTTAAAAAACTAACCTGTGTGGAGATAATATAGTATCCTTGTACTAAGCTTGATGCGAGGGCTAACGCGTCGATGAACGAAGGATGCTCTCCAATTCCGGTTTCAGAGGGAAGAAAGACTACCTCAAACTTCTCATGGCTATCCTCTGATTCTTTGCACTGTGGGAGAGATCTGTCTTTAAGGAGGCCCTGCGCAAAGGAAGCGAGGATTCTTGGTTCCCAGGTCTTTTCAACCACCTAGAGAGGGATATAGTTCCAGAAATCTTGCCACCCCCGCCAGAGAGCCTCCTCCTTTTCTTTTTTTGATTTCCCCCGACCCCCCATTTGTTAGTTTTTTTTTGTTAGGAAGCCTGTTTTCTGTTATTAGTTTTTTTTTCTGTATTTTTTTATTTTTTAATTGGTTATTTTTCATCTTTAATTTTCCAGAATATATTTTTTAATTCTCTTCTCTTTTTTCATATTTTCTTATTTTTGTTTATTTTCTGCTTTTTTTTGTTTGTTTATTTATCATTTAAATTAGTGAGTTTCTTGATTAATTTTACAATTGGGGCCTCGGACATAAATGAGTGTTTACAGTTGGAACTAGAGATCCTACTGACAGGAGGGTATGGATTGGTCCAGGAGCTAAACATGAGTAAGTATTTTATTTTTCTTACACTTAATATGATTATTGTGTTTTTGCTAGTTTACTTAAATCAATATGACTATTAACATTATTTTTTAATAGTTTCTTGCCTCCAGATGTATGTAGTAGAGATGTTACAAAAATCATTAAGTCTAAATTTGATGATTCTTGGCCTACTTGGAGTTCTATCCCTATAGAAGTTAGAAACATGTGGTTTGAAGAATTTCAGGTAACAAAGCATTTAAATTTTTTAATTTTTTATGGTTACCTACCTACTAATCATTCTTTTTTATATACATTTCTTATTGTAATGCAGAAAATTTATAAGTGGCTACCACAACATAATGTTACCATTAGAGCAACCTTTGAGCATAAAGGTTCGATGATGATGAAGAATACAATGAATAAGGTATGGACTGGAAAAGATAAGGGTGTTTGGATTACTCCTGAGGTTAGACAACGATTGGAACTTCATTGGGCTGGGCAGGACTTCCAAAAGAGGAGCACTATCGCCAAGCAGAATCGAGCTTGTGATAGTGGAGCCTCCTTATACACTGGTGGTTCTATATCTATTGCAATGCATCGTAATAGGATGGTAACTATAGTAGTTAAATATTACTTGTTATTTTTGTAAACACCCAATTATGTCCGAGACCCATTCTAAGGTGGTTAATGTATAAAAAGAAATTTGAAATAAATTAGAATTATAATTAAAGAAAAGATTTAAATTCAAAATCAATACAAAATTAAAATATGACAGAAAACGGACAAACAATTTAAACAGAAAACAGACAAACAACTTAAAACAGACAACAGACAAACAGAAACAGATAATGAAAGTTTTTTTGAAAAATAAAAATAAAAATGATTTTGTAAATTGGTCCTAAATCAAAATTAACTAAAAAAAAGAGAAGAAAAGAAAAAATGCAAATTAAAACAATTTAAACATATACAGAAAACAACAAACAAACAAAACAGAAAACAACAAACAGAAAGCATATACGGAAAACAGAAAACAGACAAAAGTTTTTAGATTTTTTTTAGCTAGACCTAAATCAAAAATAATAATAGTAAACATTAATTAAAAAAAAAAAAGAAGAAAGAAAGAGAAAAGTATATAATAAAAATCTAGAAAATCGGAAATTTAAACAAAAACAAATAATAAAAAAACATAAGAATAAGGAATAATAAGAAAATTTGTAAAATTAATTAAACTAAAATTAAAATTCTGAAAATTTAAATAAATAAAATTCTGCAAAAATAAAATGAAGAATCATAATAAAAAACAAACAAATCAGAAAGTTGAAATCAAAGAAATAAAATACAAGGGTATTTGTGGAATAAGAAAAAAACGGACAAAAAGCGAGAATAGAGAGGGCGGTTTTGGAAGATATAAAAACGGGGCAAGGAGAGGCGAGAGGGCTGATTCTTTGGGACTAAAATTTGAGAGGAAGCTTATTCTTTGGGTATCTGAGAAAATTCTTGGACAACCCATAGACTCAAGAATTGAACCTCTGAAGAAGGAAGAGTGGAGCAGCAGGGAAAACGGAAGAATTTGGCATTCTGAATTTGGAGCTGGTACAGGGACACGATTTGATTCTACCAAACAGGTCAACATACTGATAGTATTTGAATAGATTGATTCTTGAAATACTGTATTTCAATGGAAAGAAACAGAAAACCTTTTCTTGCATGAATCGCGCCTAAGTAATGTACATGAAATCTATATTTAAGACCTGCAAGAACTCGATACAGTGTTTGTATAATCAAACCACACTTAACTCATGGTATAGAAGCATCCATTTCCCTATATGTACGACATCCGCATGAACACAATGGAGATGCATGTAAGATAGTTGAACATTGCCTTTTTCTGAGCTCACTGATTCCGGTTTCAAGAATCTGGTTTAGGATGATCTTGAAAGATTAACGATGTTAAAATGAAGACCTTGAGTAACCTCAGATACGTGCTAATTTCTCATAAAAATCGGGAATCGAAAATAGGATTAGGTATAGGAAGTCATGCACCGGTAATCATCCATTCCCTTGGAGTTATCATCTTACTTCATGTGTATGGATGATTCAACCATAGAGCTGAGGAGGGTAGGGCCTGCATAATATTGCCAATTAGTAGGATCTTCAAAAGAAATCTTAGCCAAGACCAATAACAGAATGTAGGAAATAAGGATTCTAATGGATCTAAATCTGAAGATGGTAACAAATATTTAACTTTATCTGCTAAACCTCTTATGATTAATTGTCTGCTGAAATTGGTGGGCTGGATTACCTATTCCTGGGAATGAAATAAGAGACAGGGTCCATGATTTTGGTCAAAGAGCACTTGTCCCAGGGACAATATTAGGCTTAGTAGGTTGATGGGATCTGGCCAGGACTAAGCAACAATTTGTGGGCTGGTAACCAGAGACCAGTTGGTGTGCCTTTCGTTTCCAATCTGAAGAATGAGCAGGGAATACACAAATTCGCCACGTTTGAGACATGGGACAACAGGTCTTCTAGGCTAGGCAGGATGAAGCTAACATTTTGGGAATGGATACAGAATCTGGTTGGAACTACCTAGCCAGGGGAATACCAGCATTAGAGTCATAAGGGAGTGGTCTGGAACATTATAAGAAAAACTTGACTAATACTGGTGCATCTGAGTCTCCTATCAAATATGATCTTTGGGAATCAACCGTAAATCAGTGATTGTCATTCAGGCATGCTTCAGTCTTTTCCCAGTCAACAGTCAGGGATGAGTGACATGCAGCTTTTACAACAGCAAGCAATGCTCTACCAGATGCAAGAACCTCAAAGGCAGTAATAATTTCGTGAAGAACTAAAAGTTAGGCGGCAGAGTCTATGAATCCAGTTTCCTCCATTTCACAACAGATATTTGCAAGCCAGTCTGTATCTCTTATTAATGGCATTCCCATCAATGAGGCATCTAACCTTGGGTAGCAACCTGATGGTAATTCGTTTCCAGTTCATTAGTATGCTGCCATTTCAGATCAAACCAACACAGATGATGGAACTTCAGTTTCAAGGCAGGATATTCAAGGAAAGATGTGTCATGTCCTCTTGCTCAAGGTATAAACAGTGGACTAAATATAGAGAACATACAGCAGGTGAATTCTGAGCAAAGAAATGTACCTATTGAAGATTTTAATGGAAGGCAAAAACTAGCTGGAACTTCTGAGATTTCACAGGACAAGGTAGTAGTGCAGGTTCCTCCTTCACAAGATCATGGCTACCCCTGGATCTAGAGAGGGAGGATTTTATTTGGTTGGAGAGAATGGTTCCAAGTCGGGGAGAGATGCCTCTTTATGGGCTTCCAACTTAAACAAGAGCTACACCTAGCTTGCATTTTCATGTTCAAGCAAGATAGTCTGCAAAGGTGTCTCGCTTTCCATCCAATATCAATATTCTAGGGTTCAGGTGACAATCAATGTCCACACATATCGACCAATGGTAATTCGTTTCCAGTTCATTAGTATGCTGCCATTTCAGATCAAATCAACACAGATGATGGAACTTCAGTTTCAAGGCAGGATATTCAAGGAAAATTCTGAGCAAAGAAATGTACCTATTGAAGATTTTAATGGAAGGCAAGAACTAGCTGGAACTTCGAGACTTCGGGACAAGGTGGTAGTGCAGGTTCCTCCTTCACAAGATCATGGCTACCAGGGATCAACGAGAGGAGGGGATTTTATTTGGTTCAGAGGACAACCTTTGAGATGGATTTGGCAAGAATACTAGTTTCAATATGCTAGATGGACCAGACAGTTGATAGATTTCCATCAGTTCAGAATAGGAGTTGGGGTGCACTTAGATCTAACATTGTGGAGATGGATTTGGCAAGAATACTAGTTTCAATATCTTTGGATGGTCGAGACGGGTGATTGATTTCCATTAGTTGGAATAGGAGTTGGAGTGCACAGGCGTCTAACGTTTGTGGAGACTTTTAGTATTGGAATGGGTATATAGGAAGAGTGGAATGGGTTAAATTTCTAGAATGCGAACGTTCATCGAAATGAGTGACCTTGACCATTGATAGACAAACAAGAATCGGTTTGGGCTAAGAATAGCTTGCGATGCACCCAATATAAATTCAAGGCTTTTTTCTTCGTCCGGATGATCTTAGCGGGCACAATGCCTCGGCAAACTATCCGGGTCTTCTGGATTCCTTCGATCAAGTCTTTGCCGTCGATCTTGAGAACAGCATGATAGGTTATCTACCGATTCTCTCTCCATTACACGAGTTTTGGGAACGAGGCCAAAGCCTGCTAAGTCCTCAAGCAAAAATATAACTTGCAGAAGAGGCCGATTGTATAGAGATGCTGCTTACTCAGGGAAGGTTGGAGTATCAGTTGGACACTTGGTCTAGTGGCTGGCCTGTCTCTCATAAGTTCCAAGACCTGGCTTCGATCCCCAGCCTGCCTTCTTTTCTTTAAAAGTAGGCTTGTGCTATAGTAATTATCTCGTCTCCGAAACCTCTAAATCACGAAATTGCCCTCCTATGATCAGATTACTTTAGTATCCCTGCAGTCCACAAAGTGCCCATTTTATCCCAAAAAAAAATAATAATAAAGAAAATTCGGAAATTAAGAAAACTTAATAGAAAATTCCCAGAAATTCAAAGATTAAAAATTACAGAAATTAAAATATAGAAAATTCATAAAGTCAATAAAATTTCCAGAAAAATAAAAAATATATAAACATAAAATTCATAAAAATCCCATAGTTACTAAAAATTACATTAAACCTCAATGACCTCAAAAATCTAGTTTTCTTTTATCCTATGATCTATATCAATTGCAAAATACTTCCTTTTTTTTTTAAATCTAAAAAATCTTTTAATATTTTGGGGTTTTTAAGTCTCACGCAATGGGCTCTAAATGGGGAACTGGCGGTTTACCTGCTGTTCAACGTTTAGTAGTTCGTATAGGTCCTTGTGCTGCCTTAGCCGCCTCGGGCCTTGTGCATGAGTGGACTTGAGGTCCTTTTCAAATTAAAGAAATATATATCTTTTTTGATATTTTGGGATTCTAGGTCTCACGCAATAGGCTCTAAATGGGGAACTGGTGGTTTACCTGCTGTTCGACATTTAGCAGTCTGTATAGGTCCCTATGCTGCCTTAGCCGCCTCGGGCCTTGTGCATGAGTGGGCTGAAGATCCCTCCCTAAAAATAAAACTTCATTTCAAATAGCAAAATCTTCAAACATTCTGTCAAAACACTCTTCGAAGGTCAAGCCTTCACAAACCAGAACTACGTAAGCCTTGAGTTTCCCATTGCACCGGGGAATACGTAGGAGCAGGATCAAGTCCTGTCAGGCTAACCTCCATCAAATTATTTTTCACATTAAAGGGGTCCAAACAGTTTTCAAAATCATACACTCAGCTAAGGGTGCCGTTCTTTGGAATGGGCAAGTGGGGTGCCTAATACCTTCCCCACTTGTAAACGACTCCCGAACCTAAATCTTTACCTCGAGTCAGGGTTTTTTCCAAATCTTTTCCCTTAAATAAAAATTTGGTGGCGACTCCACATTGATCAAAACAATTCTTTCATTATTTTAGCGAGTTCGTCGTCTCGTCGGAATTACGGTTGCGACAGATGGCGACTCCACTGGGGATAATTAGAGAGTCAAACCCGTTTATTTGAGTGTATTTTATATTTGACCCCTTTTCCTATTTATGTACATGATTTAATCATTGCATGTTATTTATTTGTTGACTTATTCTTGCTTTATTGTTTGCTCTTTCTACACCATAGGATAGATAAACAATAAATTGCTATATATCTGTACAAATTCCCCAATTGCAGGTATCCCAAAATAAAGTGTCCTCCATGCATTACATTTTATCATGAGTGGGGCCCTATACCCGGGTCTGAGTGCTGCCCAGGATTAGAGGGATCTAGTGGTGTCATGCTGGGGCTTACGTCCTGTATGGCTATCATGAAAATCCCAGCTAGAGTGTGTCCTATTCGTAATGCCCCGCAACTAGTGGCTACTTCTACTGTTGTGGCAAGCATTATGGACTGGAACTTGGCTCTAGTGACCTTTATACCCTAGGATTACAACCTACCTTGGAAAGGCTCATGCATTAAAAGCCCTAGATCCATAGGACAGGTCACCTCTCTAGGACACAAGGAGGGCACGCCCTATTTACACGACATCAGTTCTGTAAGATTTCATTTACCTGCGATTGTAGAATCTTAGATTTAAAACAAAAGTGGACAAAAAAGAGGAGAGAGAAAAGAAGAAAGAAAAGTGGACAAAAAAGAGGAGAGAGAAGAAAAGAAAAAAAATGGACAAAAAGAGAGAAAGAGGAGAGAGAAGAAAAGAAAGAAAAATGGACAAAAAGAGAGAAAGAAAAGTAGACCAAAAAGAAAAGTGAGAGAAAAATCTTTCCAAAAAAAGGGAAATCGAAATGAGGAATAAAAAAGAAAAATAACCAAAGGAAAAGAGGGAGGGAGGATAATAAGAGTAACCATATCTATTGTCTTCATACCATGCATTAACATCATTCACTTAGAGTCTAACATATTTGTTGTATCTTTTCTTTCGAGGGACCAGATTCTCAGTGACTATCGTAAAAGAAGGTGAAATGGAAATTAATGTGGAATCTGAACAGTTGAAGAAGAAGAGACGCATCGGCGTCAAAATAGCAGACTTGGCCAGTTTAGAGATGTTTGCAAACAAATTATCAGGTATCCAGCAAATGGCCGTCACCAAAAAATATGGCAACATACTGAGGCTTTTAAAGGTCCAAGTGCAGAAGGAGCTCTTACTGCCATGGTACAATATTATGATCCGCCGCCTCAGGTGTTTCACATTCTCGGACTTTTAGTGGCTCCCACTCTAGAGGAGTTCGAGCAGATTTTGATCTGCCATTAGGAACAGGCCGTATCAATACCTAGAACATCATTCCTCTTCCGGACCGCCGCAGGTTACGGGACTGCGCAGACCGGGAACGTTTAATGAGGTTATCAGACAAAGGGCCAAGTCAAGGGGTTCACTAGAGAATTTCTAGAAAAGTATATGCAACACTTGGCCGACAATAACCAGTGGGCCATATACATGGATGTGTTAGCCCTTACCATCTATGGGCTCGTACTTTTCCCTTACATAGACGACTTCGTCGACCTGAGCGCAGTCGACATCTTCCTAGCCAAAAGAGATAGAGCGAGAAAATCCCGTGACGCCCTGTTGCGATGTTTATTACCTGGCCGAACTTAAATGTCATGAGAAGAAGAGAACAAGATTGATTTGCTGCCTACCCGTGTTGTTCGTATGGATCACCGCTCATATCTTCAAAAGAGACACGAAGACACAACATCCCATAGCAGACTTCTTGAACTACCAGCTGAAACAGATGAGCAACCTCGAATGGTCTTCCCATTTCTGACTTTGACCGAAGACCAGGTTAGATGGCAACCTTCGTAGCGCAGAGAACCGAGGTCATCTCACCACGCAACGAGGGTTCCGAATGTACCCCTTATGGGAGCTAGAGGTTGTATCAATTATAACTCGATCGGGGGCGAAGCGGCTGGCCTACCCTATTAAAACACCCCATCCGATGAATTCGACTCCTTTCTACTTGAAATATGAAGGAGACTTTGCAGAAGCCTCGAAGATCCGAGAGGCATAGGAGGGTCACCCGTAAAAGGGAAAGAGCTGAGAGATCTGAAGCATTTCTGCTAAGGAAGAATACGAGGGCGGGTGGGTTAGAGACGCAGTGGTGCAGCATATTAAACGCCATTCAAACCAATTGTTCCTCCATCAGGGAGTCAAACGGCATCGAGTGTTTGAAGACGAGATTGTCAAAAGCCCTGAGAGAGAAACTAGAGGCTATGACCAAAAGAAACGCTCGCCTAGAAAGAGCTGTTGAAAGAACGACAAGAAAACGTTGCGTTGCGAAGAGAGGATGAAGTGAATAAAGCTCTCTTAGCTTCTATCCAGAGATCAAAAAGGAGAACGAGCGTGCTTCTCGGGTACATGAATTTGCAAGCTACCAAACAAAGAACTCGGCATGAGAGCACAAGAAAAGGACGCCGCACTCAAAGAGAACGACCGGTTGAGGAATGCCTTGGAGCAAATAAGGGCCAAAGTTAGCAACAACCGAGAAGAGAAAAATCAGATCCCTATGTTAAAAAGAAAGGCCCAAGTAGGTAGGTAGACGGTGTGATGAGGGAGAGGAATGAATTCTTTGCAAAAAGATGAGGACATGAAACAGCAAATCGAAAGCCTACTCATAGCCTGGCAGGATGAGGTGAATGAGGAGAAATGGAAGGTCCTTGAGATCATAAGAATGCAGCAAAAAGGCATAAGAGACATACAAAAGGAAAGTGGGTGGTATAAAGATACGGCTGAACACTGGATCAGGTGCTTTCAAAAACTAGCCTGCCTAGCAAATACGGCCATAGAAGAGATACCACAATCACTCAAGAAGGCGGAAGCTTCTCTGCATCCACTCCACACCCCGCCTGAAGTAGATTTTTTCATACAAACCTATAAAGACTTAGTCTTAAGGATGAAAAAATATATTGTACTGGCCAAGCAAGACGAAAGAAATGTAAAATAGACATCATATATTTTGAATAAAATGGGCTCTTCTCTGCAATTCCACATTAATTTCCATTTCACGCTCAAAGCACGAAAGATGCACACGATTAGCACTCAGTCGAATTCTGGTCCCCCCGCATCCACCACATAGCTAAATTCTTTTCATATTTATTAATTAATGATTTTAACTTTTAAACAGGTGACAAAATAGCGGACTTACGACTCCCCCGGCATTCATATAGCACCAGATCAAAAACCAAAATCATGAGTGAGCTGGAAACGCAGAATGAGGAGCTCCGTAGTGAGGTCGCGGAATTAAAAGACCAGGTAGCTAAGCTCATGAAGCTACTTGAGAAAGGCACAGGGGGACCCGCAGGAACTGAGGCACCTGGGGCAGCCAATACATCTATGCCTCTTCAGACTGTCACCGAACAAGATCGCCAGAGTATGGCCTACCTTCCCCAATTATGAACCTCCTCATGGGTCTCAAGAGATCTTGGCTGGCGAAAACCATAATGCGATACCACTCCACATAAACCTTACTTCCCATCAGCCTCACCCAAACTTTCCTGCCGGACCTCCACACCCGAACCTTAACATCCACAACCATCATACCAATCCACCAACTTACCTGCCTCCCGCTAATGCAGCTGGCTATCAACCACACTCACACCCAGCCTACACAAACATGCATCCCTACCCTTATAACACAAACACTTCTTCCGCCTTTCCTACACACACAAACCCATCTTTCCCTCCTCATACTAACCCATCGACCACATATCCATATAATATCCACCCTGACTACGCCCATATGAACACGACCGCCACGGAAGATCCTACATACTCTGTGCCAGTCGCTGTTCATCCAGTAAATCCACACCAGCCACATCCCTATGGTCATGCTGCGAGACCCAGGGAACCTTATGCCCTACCCCATCACGCCAGCCGGCCTCTAAACGAGCCATGGCCAAGAATGGCGGACCAAGAAGCCCAGTTCGGCGGAAGATGGCAACACCTAGAGGAGAGGGTTAGAGCTATCGAGGGAGGCGGATACGGAATAGTCGAGGCTTCTTAACTCGCCTCGACACGGACGTCATCATACCTCCGAAATTCAAGACTCCGGAATTCGAGAAATACCGAGGGGTGGGCTGTCCAAGAAGCCATCTAACGATGTATTGTAGAAAAATGGCCTCTCATTCACACAACGACAAGCTGCTTATTCACTGTTTCCAAGACAGTTTGACGGGGGCAGCGGCCAGCTGGTATACCCAGCTTGAGAGGACCTATATCCGCTCATGGAAGGACTTAGCTGATGCCTTCCTCAGGCAATACAAATACAACATCGAAATGGCACCCGATAGGACTCAGCTGCAAAATATGGTCAAGAAAGAAAATGAGTCCTTCAAAGAATACGCTCAACGATGGAGGGAGCTAGCCGCTCAAGTCCAGCCGCCTCTGCTAGAGCGAGAGATGATTAGCACTTTTATGGAGACTCTCCCTGCTCCATTTTATGACAAGATGGTGGGCAGTGTGTCCGCCAACTTCTCTGACATGGTACTAATCGGAGAACGAATAGAGAGCGGCTTGCGCCGAGGAAGGATTGTACACAACGCCGTCGGCAACGTGAGCACGAAAAAGCCGACAAATAACACGTGGAAGAAAAGGGAGGCCGAGACCCACTATGTCTCCTCAGATCCAAACCGACCAACCTCTGCACAACCCATGTATCAACCAACCACGACCCCACCTAACTACCAAACACCCTACCAATCACAATACCCCACACACCCTCATATGGTAGCCTCCGCTCAGCCTGCTCACCAACCATCCTACAATCCACCTACTCAATATCATCCACATACTACTATCACGGTTCCATCACCCCAAACCTTCCCTCAACAACAACCCCCTATGCCGTGGAACCAAAATACTACCTACCTCAACCAAAAACCAACAATAACCCGAGGAAAGTAGTGCAATTTGACCCGATTCTGATGAGTTATTCGGAGCTACTGCCCCATTTAATTCAAAATTCTTTGGTTGCACTAGTTCCTATGAAGCCATTAGAACCCCCATATCCAAAATGGTACAATCCAGAGGCCAAGTGCGATTACCATGCTGGAACAGTGGGACATTCTACTGAAAACTGTCTGGCCCTGAAACATAGGGTCCAGAAGTTGATTAATGCTAAATGGCTCAACTTTGAAAAAGATGCTCCTAGTGTGGGGAGCAACCCACTGCCAAACCATGGGGGAGCAGGGCCCTCAGTAAATTGCATCGAAATTGAGGAGGAAGTGGACATGGTCAATGAATCCTTCCCAGGGCATCCTAAACCCCTGGTTATCCGCTATACCGAGCCGTCGGTCTCACCGACGCCCAACGGGATGAGACCTGTTACAATAAAAGTGCCGGGACCTTTCCAGTACCACAGTAACAAGGAGGTGCCTTGGAGGTATGATGTAAAGGTTCTGGGAGGAAAAATTGAAAAGGATATGTTGGAGAGCCCTTCGCCTGACGTCACCAACATAGCCGGAATAGGAGGAGTGACCAGGAGTGGTCGCATTTATGCTCCTGCCGAAGATGCGAGAAGGCAGCCGGCCATTCAAGGAAAAGAGAGTCAGGCTGGAACGGAGCCTGAAACTGCCATCAAAGAGGTGGAAAAGGAATTAAAGAAGGTCGTCTCAGATGAAGAGGCCTGTGAGTTCCTAAAGCTAATAAGGCAAAGCGAGTACGCGATGATTGAGCAGCTTAATCGTATACCCGCTAAAATCTCACTGCTGGCCCTTATGATGAATTCTGAGCCCCATCGGAAGGTGCTACTAAAGATCCTGAATGAGGCTCATGTAGTCCATAACATCTCAGTGGACAAATTCGAAGGAATCGCCAACAACTTGACCGCCAACAATTTCATAACCTTTCCACCAAGTGGAAATCTGAGGAGGAAGGGGTAAGACATAACAGGGCATTGCATATATCGGTCAAATGCATGGATCACATCCTAGCCAGAGTCTTGATAGACAATGGCTCTTCCTTGAACGTGATGCCTCAACTAACTTTTTCCAAACTGCCGCACAAAGGGATCCATATGAGGCCTAGCTGGTAAAGAGCATTCGATGGGTCAAGACGGGAAGTTATCGGCAAATAGACTTGCCGAGTTCAAATCGGCCGTCACCTTCGACATAACTTTCCAAGTAATGGATATCCAGCCAGCCTACATCTCTCGGGAAGACCTTGGATTCATTCCGCTAAAGCAGTCCCTTCAACTTTGCATCAAAAGTTGAAGTTCATCATAGACGACAGATTAATCATCGTCTCAGCGGAAGAAGATTATCTGGTCAGCAAACCCACCAACCCTCCTTACATTGAGGCTGCCGAAGAGGCTCTAGAGACTCAATTCCAAGCCTTGGAAATTGCCAATGTCACCACTATAAAGGAAGGAGAGGTGGTTGATCATAAGCAGCCCCCTAAGGCTTTGATGATGATGGCCCGAGTAATGCTAAAGAATGGGTTCAAGCCAGGCGGCAAATTGGGGCAAAATAAAGGCGGCTTATCTCGGCCATTGCCTGCAGGAAAGAATAGACGGCGATATGGGTTGGGATATCAACCCACCGAAGAGGATAAGGCAGTAAGACCCCGTTATAACAAGGTCCCCCTCTGCCACATATCACAAAGTTTCCGAAGTGCCGGGAAAACTCAAGCATGATCGCGTCATGGACGAGGAAGGGGACGTCGACTCTTAAAGATTTGGTGATGCCCTGTCCCCCTGGACAAGAACTGGCCAATTGGGAAATTTTCGATCTACCTCTCACTTTTGGTTCAGTTCAAATGTAATTCTGTAATTGTCATAACAAATTTTATACATAAACATTTTGTACATATTTTTTTTGACAAATAATAAATACAGTCGCATTCTCCAAAAATATCCTCTCTTCTACTCCTCAATATATTTCCTCCTGTCAAATATATATACATCTTATTCTTTCTTCTCATACCCAACACGCAGATCCAATCCGAAACCGCCTCGCGACGATAATGCTAGTATTGTATTAGGCGATTTCGACTGTATTGACGACCTGGTCGACGAAGAGGCGGAATTTGAATGTGAACCCACCGACGAGATGTTGAGGTTGGTGGAACGTGAATCTAAAACAATTGAACCTCATCAGGAACCTGTGGATTTAATCAATTTGGGGACCGAAGAACATAAAAAAGAAGTCAAGATAGGCACGTTTGTCGCCGGAGACAATCGTGAGCGGTTAATCTCACTCTTACACGACTATAGTGATATCTTCGCTTGGTCTTATCAAGACATGCCAGGCCTAGATACTTCTATAGTAGAGCACAAGCTGCCTATGAAAGCTGGATATGCACCCGTCAAGCAGAAGCTGAGAAGGATGAAACCGGAAATATCTCTGAAAATCCGGGAAGAAGTAAGGAAGCAGTTTGACGCCGGCTTCTTGGCTGTCGCAAATTACCCCGAGTGGGTTGCTAATATAGTACCGGTCCCCAAGAAAGATGGCAAGGTCCGGATGTGCGTAGACTACAGGGATCTCAATCGAGCCAGCCCGAAGGATGACTTCCCACTACCTCACATCGATGTGCTGGTTGATAATACTGCGCAGTTCTCCTACTTTTCCTTCATGGACGGTTTCTCAGGCTATAATCAGATTAAGATGGCCGAAGACGATAGAGAAAAGACCACCTTTATTACGGCCTGGGGAACCTTTTGTTACAAAGTCATGCCCTTTGGATTGAAAAATGCCGGAGCAACCTATCAAAGGGCTATGGTAACACTATTCCATGACATGATTCATAAGGAGATAGAAGTCTACGTGGATGACATGATTGCCAAATCCCGGACGGAAGACGACCATCTCACAGATCTGAAAAAGTTGTTTGAGAGGCTCAGAAAATTCAAGCTGCGGTTGAACCCGGCTAAATGTACCTTTGGGGTTAGGTCAGGAAAGCTGCTAGGTTTCATTGTCAGCGAGAAAGGCATTGAAGTTGACCCTGACAAAGCCCGTGAAATTATAGACATGCCGGCTCCAAGAACCGAAAAAGAGATCCGAGGTTTCCTAGGAAGACTCAACTATATCTCTCGGTTCATTTTTCAGTTGACAGCTACATGCGAGCCGATCTTTAAGCTATTACGCAAGAATCAACCCATGAGTTGGGATGAGGATTGCCAAGAAGCTTTTGAAAAGATCAAATCATACCTACGGAGAACCCAGGTCCTAATCGCTGATTCTTTGCCGGAAGGCCACTTGATCTTATATCGCTGATTCGGACCAATCGATGGGTTGCGTGCTCGGTCAACATGACGAGTCTGGGAGAAGGGAGCAGGCTATATATTACCTGAGCAAGAAATTCATGAGCGGAGAAGCAAGATATTCTCTCTTAGAACGAACTTCTTGCCTTGCATCGGCATGAGCGGCACACCGCCTAAGACAAATATATGCTAAGTCACCACATGGTTGATATCCAGGATGGATCCGATCAAGTATATTTGAGAAGCACCTGCATTATCAGGACGGATTGCCAAGTGGCAAATGGTGCTGTCGGAATATGATATCCTATATGTGACGCAGAAATCTGTCAAAGGCAGTGCACTTGCAGAATATTTAGCCCAACAACCGCTAGAAGACTACCAGGCCATGCAGCCGGAATTTCCTGATGAGGATCTGATGGCGATCTTTGGTGAAGAAGAAAAGATAGAGGGAGAGAAATGGACGATGTTGTTCGACGGTGCGTCCAATATGATGGGCCACGGTATAGGAGTTATACTGATTTCTCCAGAAAGACAGTATATACCTATCACCGCCCGACTAGCCTTCGATTGCACAAATAATATGGCGGAGTATGAAGCTTGTATCTTAGGGATTCAAGCTGCAATCGAAGCTAAAGTGAAACGCCTAGAGGTCTTTGGTGACTCAGCCTTGGTTATCCACCAGGTCAGGGGAGAATGGGAGACCAAAGATGCAAAGCTAGTGCCGTACCAGGCTCGTCTCCAAGAACTGCTAGAATACTTTGAGGAGATCACCTTCTCGCATATACCGCGGGAAGATAATCAACTAGCTGACGCCTTAGCCACCTTGTCCTCTATGTTTGAAATTGGACAAGAAGAAGATATGCCTCTCATTCACATCCAGCATCGTTCCAGACCGGCATTTTGTCAAACAGTAGAGGTGGAACCGGATGGAAAACCATGGTATCATGACATCCGACAGTTCTTGAGGAACAAAGAATACCCCGCCGATGCATCTGAAAACGACAAGAGGACCTTACGAAGGTTGGCCACAGGTTTCTTCCTCAATGGGGAAATCCTATACAAAAGGAATCACGATATGGTTCCGTGGGGATGTGAGGCAAAGCCAGAGACAAGATTCTAAAAGAAGTGCATGAAGGGTCCTTTGGTACCCATGCCAACGGACATGCCATGGCAGAAAAATCCTCGGGGCTGGATATTATTGGTCGACCATGGGAAGCCGGATCGTTGCAAACACGTAAAAAACCTGCCACAAATGTCGGTATACGCAGGACAATATCCATGCGCCGTCAACATCATTGAACGTCTTGTCTTCGCCATGGCGTTCGCCATGTGGGGAATAGATGTCATTGGCATTGATAGAGCCCCAAAGGCATCAATGGACACCGCTTCATATTAGTCGCCATCGACTATTTCACAAAATGGGTCGAGGCTGCCTCATATGCTAGTGTGACTCGCAATGTGGTAGTCAGATTCGTGAAGAGAGAGCTGATCTGCCGATATGGATTACCCAGTAAGCTCATCACAGACAATGGTTTAAATCTTAACAATAAGATGATGTCGGAATTGTGTGACCAATTCAAGATTCAACATCACAACTCGTCCCCATACCGACCAAAGATGAATGGAGCGGTCGAAGCGGCCAACAAGAACATCAAGAAAATAATTCAGAAAATGGTTCTCTCATACAGAGAATGGCATGAAATGCTCCCATATGCATTACATGCATACTGGGACCTCTGTCCGTACATCTCTCGGGGCAACGCCATTCTCACTAGTATATGGAATGGAGGCCGTACTCCCCGATCGGGTGAAATCCCCTCATTGAGAGTCTACGATGGATGCTAAATTGGAAGAAGTTAGAATGGGTCAGGCTCGGATGGATCGCTAAACCTAATTGAAGAGAAGAGGTTGGCGCGATATGCCATGGCCAATTGTACCAAAGACGAATGAAGAGAGCATTCGATAAGAAGATCCATCCTCGGGAATTTCAAGAAGGAGATTTGGTGATCAGGCTATTGCTAAAAACGCTGGGAAGTGGTCTCCAAATTACCATGGACCTTATGTAGTTAAGAAGGCTTTCTCCGGAGGTGCCTTGATCTTGGCCGACATGGATGGGAAAGATTTGCCTAACCCTGTCAATTCGGATGCCGTCAAGAAATATTACGCTTAGAAAGAAAATCCCGCTAGGTCAACCATCAAAAGGACCTAGGCAAAAGTTAGGGCAATACAAGAAAGAAAAGCCCGCTAGGTCAAACCATCAAAAGGACCTAGGCAAAAGTTAGGGCAATACAAGAAAGAAAAGCCCGCTAGGTCAACTATCAAAGGACCTAGGCAAAAGTTAGGACAAGAAAAGAAAAAGCCGCTAGGTCAACTATCAAAGACCTAGGCAAAAGTTAGGGCAATACAAGAAAGAAAAACCCGCTAGGTCAACCATCAAAAGACCTAGGCAAAAGTTAGGGCAATACAAGAAAGAAAAGCCTGCTAGGTCAACTATCAAAGGCCTAAGCAAAAGTTAAGGCAATTCAAACAAGAAACATCCTAAACCGAAAACCCGAAAGGGCGGTTTGGACAAAAGGCGGTATCGACAAAACAAGATTCGTCCCTTCTAACTAAAGAGGACGAAAAGGGGTAACAGGTAGTCTCCATCTACACTGGGGCAAACTCATACTGGGGCAGAAATGGGCAGATATCCATGGTTCTAGTAAAAGGTTCAAGACAGAGTGCAGGGCAAAAATTTGAATAAACTGGGGCAAAAATTTTGGCTTTTCAGAAGTTGGGATGACAATGCACGAAGGGATCGCCAAAATACAATACTAGCACTAATCGTCCCGAAGACATCATCGTCAACCAAAACTATTTCACCAAACACCTCGTCGTAAAAATATCCTATGACTTTTCGACTATCTTGTTAATTCCCTATCACATGCGATTGTATTTTCTCCTGTCAAAATGTATATGCAGAATGTAATCTCTCATTTTTAATGACAATTGCTGATTACTAACACTGTACTAAAGTAAAAGTTATGTCGAAAGTTTCTTAATGGCAAGTTCTTTTGACCAAAATCTTACTAAAGCAGCGCATGCAACAGATATACCTCCCAAAGTAATCAAAGAAACAAATAATTTATAGAATCCAGCTCACTCTGAAGGATCTGATCGGTGCTAGAAGAAAGCCAGGGAGTTAGAGTCTGCAAACAAAATCATGAGGTTTGACCTGCTCACTGGCCTATGTTGTCAGGCCAAAGCATTACATCCTTGCATTCCTGCTCACTGGCCTATGTTGTCAGGCCACAGCATCATATCTTTACATTCTTGCTCACTGGCCTATGTTGTCAGGCCAAAGCATTACATCCTTGCATTCCTGCTCACTGGCCTATGTTGTCAGGCCACAGCATCATATCTTTACATTCTTGCTCACTGGCCTATGTTGTCAGGCCATAGCATTGCATCCTTGCATTCCCTGCCACTGGCCTATGTTGTCAGGCCACAGCATCATATCTTTACATTCTTGCTCACTGGCCTATGTTGTCAGGCCAAAGCATTACATCCTTGCATTCCTGCTCACTGGCCTATGTTGTCAGGCCACAGCATCATATCTTTACATTCTTGTTCACTGGCCTATGTTGTCAGGCCAAAGCATTACATCCTTGCATTCCTGCTTTTAGGCCTATGTTGTCAGGCCGCCGTAGTTTAGATTTATTGCTTTCAGGCCTATGTTGTCAGGCCGCCATAGCTTAGATTTACTGCTTTTAGGCCTATATTGTCCGCCGTAGTTTAGATTTCTTGCTTTCGGGCCTACGTTGTCGGGCCGCCTTAGTTTAGATTTTCGCTTTTAGGCCTATATTGTCGGGGCCGTAGTTTAGATTTTGCTTTTAGGCCTATATTGTCGCCGCCGTAGTTTAGATTTCGCTTTCGGGCCTATGTTGTCGAGGTACGCGTAGTTTAGATTTCTTGTTTCAGGCTTATGTTGTCGTCAGCCGCCGTAGCTTAGATTTGCCGCTTTTAGGTCTATGTTGTCGGCGCCGTAGTTTAGATTTCTTCGCTTTCAGGCCTACGTTGTCAGGCCACCATAGTTTAGGTTTACTGCTTTCAGGCTTATGTTGTCAGGCCGTCGTAGCTTAGATTTGCTGCTTTTAGGCCTATGTTGTCAGGCCGCCGTAGTTTAGATTTACTGCTTTCAGGCCTACGTTGTCAGGCCACCATAGTTTAGGTTTACTGCTTTTAGGCCTATATTGTCGGGCGCCGTAGTTTTAGATTTATCGCTTTCGGGCCTATGTTGTCAAGCCGCCTTAGTTTAGATTTCTGCTTTCGAGGCCTATGTTGTCGAGGGCCGCCGTAGCTTAGATTTCGCTTTTAGGCCTATGTTGTCAGGGCCGTAGTTTAGATTTCTTGCTTTTAGGCATTCTATGTTGTCGAGCGCCGTAGTTTAGATTCCTTTCGAGCCTATATTGTCGGGCCGTAGTTTAGATTTTGCTTTTAGGCCTATGTTGTCGAGGCCGCCGTAGTTTAGATTTCTTGCTTTGAGGCCTATGTTGTCAGGCCGCCATAGTTTAGATTTACTGCTTTTAGGCCTATGGTGTCAGGCCGCCGTAGTTTAGATTTACTGCCTTCAGGCCTGTGTTGTCAGGCCGCCATAATCTAGGTTTACTTCTTTTTAGGCCAATATTGTCAGGTCTTTATACTCTAGCTTCATATTTTTTCCGTATTACAACACACAAAGCCGGTAAAGTCACTCCATCACCATTCTTCATGCACCCATGGGGTTCACTCTAAGCTCAAGGCTTCTAGTGTCATTCTTGGAGATTTTTCAAAAAAAGTCTGTCTCGGACATGAGGTGTTCACGTCTTTACTCATTTTCCTACCACGATAATTCAGAGAATCACTTCTCACATTATCTGGTAAGAAAACAAGTAAAGAGGGGCAAACTGTAAACACCCAATTATGTCCGAGACCCATTCTAAGGTGGTTAATGTATAAAAAGAAATTTGAAATAAATTAGAATTATAATTAAAGAAAAGATTTAAATTCAAAATCAATACAAAATTAAAATATGACAGAAAACGGACAAACAATTTAAACAGAAAACAGACAAACAACTTAAAACAGACAACAGACAAACAGAAACAGATAATGAAAGTTTTTTTGAAAAATAAAAATAAAAATGATTTTGTAAATTGGTCCTAAATCAAAATTAACTAAAAAAAAGAGAAGAAAAGAAAAAATGCAAATTAAAACAATTTAAACATATACAGAAAACAACAAACAAACAAAACAGAAAACAGCAAACAGAAAGCATATACGGAAAACAGAAAACAGACAAAAGTTTTTTAGATTTTTTTTAGCTAGACCTAAATCAAAAATAATAATAGTAAACATTAATTAAAAAAAAAAAAGAAGAAAGAAAGAGAAAAGTATATAATAAAAATCTAGAAAATCGGAAATTAAAACAAAAACAAATAATAAAAAAACATAAGAATAAGGAATAATAAGAAAATTTGTAAAATTAATTAAACTAAAATTAAAATTCTGAAAATTTAAATAAATAAAATTCTGCAAAAATAAAATGAAGAATCATAATAAAAAACAAACAAATCAGAAAGTTGAAATCAAAGAAATAAAATACAAGGGGTATTTGTGGAATAAGAAAAAAACAGACAAAAAAGCGAGAATAGAGAGGGCGGTTTTCGGAAGATATAAAAACAGGGCAAGGAGAGGCAGAGGGGGCTGATTCTTTGGGACTAAAATTTGAGAGGGGAGCTTATTACTGGGTATCCTGAGAAAATTCTTGGACAACCCATAGACTCCAAGAATTGAACCTCTGAAGAAGGAAGAGTGGAGCAGCAGGGAAAACGGAAGAATTTGGCATTCTGAATTTGGAGCTGGTACAGGGACACGATTTGATTCTACCAAACAGGTCAGCATACTGATAGTATTTGAATAGATTGATTCTTGAAATACTGTATTTCAATGGAAAGAAACAGAAAACCTTTTCTTGCATGAATCGCGCCTAAGTAATGTACATGAAATCTATATTTAAGACCTGCAAGAACTCGATACAGTGTTTGTATAATCAAACCACACTTAACTCATGGTATAGAAGCATCCATTTCCCCTATATGTGCTGATACCGCATGAACACAATGGAGATGCATGTAAGATAGTTGAACATTGCCTTTTTCTGAGCTCACTGATTCCGGTTTCAAGAATCTGGTTTAGGATGATCTTGAAAGATTAACGATGTTAAAATGAAGACCTTGAGTTACCCTGTATACGTGCTAATTTTCTCATAAAAATCCAGAATCGAAAATAGGATTAGGTATAGGAAGTCATACTCGGTAATCATCCATTCCCCTTGGAGTTATCTGTCTTACTTCCTTGTGTATGGATGATTCAACCATAGAGCTGAGGAGGGTAGGGCCTGCATAATATTGCCAATTAGTAGGATCTTCAAAAGAAATCTTAGCCAAGACCAATAACAGAATGTAGGAAATAAGGATTCTAATGGATCTAAATCTGAAGATGGTAACAAATATTTAACTTTATCTGCTAAACCTCTTATGATTAATTGTTTGCTGAAATTGGTGGCTGGATTACCTATTCCTGGGAATGAAATAAGAGACAGGGTCCATGATTTTGGTCAAAGAGCACTTGTCCCAGGGACAATATTAGGCTTAGTAGGTTGATGGGATCTGGCCAGGACTAAGCAACAATTTGTGGGCTGGTAACTAGAGACCAGTTGGTGTGCCTTTCGTTTCCAATCTGAAGAATGAGCAGGGAATACACAAATTCGCCACGTTTGAGACATGGGACAACAGGTCTTCTAGGCTAGGCAGGATGAAGCTAACATTTTGGGAATGGATACAGAATCTGGTTGGAACTACCTAGCCAGGGGAATACCAGCATTAGAGTCATAAGGGAGTGGTCTGGAACATTATAAGAAAAACTTGACTAATACTGGTGCATCTGAGTCTCCTATCAAATATGATCTTTGGGAATCAACCGTAAATCAGTGATTGTCATTCAGGCATGCTTCAGTCTTTTCCCAGTCAACAGTCAGGGATGAGTGACATGCAGCTTTTACAACAGCAAGCAATGCTCTACCAGATGCAAGAACCTCAAAGGCAGTAATAATTTCATGAAGAACTAAAAGTTAGGCGGCAGAGTCTATGAATCCAGTTTCCTCCATTTCACAACAGATATTTGCAAGCCAGTCTGTATCTCTTATTAATGGCATTCCCATCAATGAGGCATCTAACCTTGGGTAGCAACCTGATGGCAGCTAATGCAAATTGGCTCCAGCATGGTGCATCTCCAACTTTGCAAGGGCCCTCTAATGAACTTGTGTTATCTCCTGAATAAATGCGCCTGATGGGATTGGTTCCAAGTCAGGGAGATCAGCCTCTTTATGGGCTTCCAACTTCTTGCTCAAGAGCTACACCTAGCTTGCATTCTCATGTTCAAGCAAGATAGGTCTGCAGTGTCTCCGCTTTCCATCCAATATCCATATTCTCGGGTTCAAGGTGGCAATCCAATGCTGTCACACATATCAGCCAATGGTAATTCGTTTCCAGTTCATTAGTATGCTGCCATTTCAGATCAAACCAACACAGATGATGGAACTTCAGTTTCAAGGCAGGATATTCAAGGAAAGGTGTGTCATGTCCTCTTGCTCAAGGTATAAACAGTGGACTAAATATAGAGAACATACAGCAAGTGAATTCTGAGCAAAGAAATGTACCTATTGAATATTTTAATGGAAGGCAAAAACTAGCTGGAACTTCTGAGATTTCACAGGACAAGGTAGTAGTGCAGGTTCCTCCTTAACAAGATCATGGCTACCCTGGATCTAACAGAGGAGGGGATTTTATTTGGTTCAGATAATTGGTTCCAAGTCAGGGAGATCTGCCTCTTTATAGGCTTCCAACTTCTGGCTCAAGAGCTACACCTAGCTTGCATTTTCATGTTCAAGCAAGATAGGTCTGCAGTGTCTCCGCTTTCCATCCAATATCAATATTCTCGGGTTCAAGGTGACAATCCAATGCTGTCACACATATCAGCCTATGGTAATTCGTTTCCAGTTCATTAGTATGCTGCCATTTCAGATCAAATCAACACAGATGATGGAACTTCAGTTTCAAGGCAGGATATTCAAGGAAAATTCTGAGCAAAGAAATGTACCTATTGAAGATTTTAATGGAAGGCAAGAACTAGCTGGAACTTCTGAGACTTCATAGGACAAGGTGGTAGTGCAGGTTCCTCCTTCACAAGATCATGGCTACCCTGGATCTAACAGAGGAGGGGATTTTATTTGGTTCAGAGGACAACCTTTGAGATGGATTTGGCAAGAATACTAGTTTCAATATGCTAGATGGACCAGACAGTTGATAGATTTCCATCAGTTCAGAATAGGAGTTGGGGTGCACTTAGGCAGTCTGCTGTTGTGGAGATGGATTTGGCAAGAATACTAGTTTCAATATGCTGGATGGTACAGACAGGTGACAGATTTCCATTAGTTCAGAATAGGAGTTGGAGTGCACTTAGGCAGTCTGCTGTTGTGGAGACTTTTAGTATTGGAATGGGTATATAGGAAGAGTGGAATGGGTTAAATTTCCTAGAATACTGAACGTTCATCTGAAATGAGTGACCTTCAACCATTGATAGCAGCAAACAGCAATCAGTTTGGGCCAAGAATAGCTTGCAGTCTGCACCCAATATAAATTCAAGGCTTTTTCTTCGTCCGGATGATCTTAGCAGGCACAATGCCTCAGCAAACTATTCTGGTCTTCCTGGATTCCTTCAGTCAAGTGCTGATACTGCACAGGAACAGCATGATAGGTTACATACTGATTCTACTCTCCATTACACAGTTTTGGGAACGAGGCCAAACTGCAAGTCCTCAGCAAAAAATATAACTTGCAGAAGAGGCCGATTGTATAGAGATGCTGCTTACTCAGGGAAGGTTGGAGTATCAGTTGGACACTTGGTCTAGTGGCTGGCCTGTCTCTCATAAGTTCCAAGACCTGGCTTCGATCCCCAGCCTGCCTTCTTTTCTTTTAAAAGTAGGCTTGTGCTATAGTAATTATCTGTCCCTGAAACCTCTAAATCACAGAATTGCCCTCCTATGATCAGATTACTTTAGTATCCCTAGACAGTCCACAAAGTGCCCATTTTATCCCAAAAAAAAAATAATAATAAAGAAAATTCCAGAATTAAGAAAACTTAATAGAAAATTCCAGAAATTCAAAGATTAAAAATTACAGAAATTAAAATATAGAAAATTCAGAAAGTCAATAAAATTTCCAGAAAAATAAAAAATATATAAACATAAAATTCATAAAAATCCCATAGTTACTAAAAATTACATTAAACCTCAACGGCCTCAAAATCTAGTTTTCTTTTATCCTATGATCTATATCAATTGCAAAATACTTCCTTTTTTTTTGAAATCTAAAAAATCTTTTAATATTTTGGGGTTTTTAAGTCTCACGCAATGGGCTCTAAATGGGGAACTGGCGGTTTACCTGCTGTTCAACGTTTAGTAGTTCGTATAGGTCCTTGTGCTGCCTTAGCCGCCTCGGGCCTTGTGCATGAGTGGACTTGAGGTCCTTTTCAAATTAAAGAAATATATATCTTTTTTGATATTTTGGGATTCTAGGTCTCACGCAATAGGCTCTAAATGGGGAACTGGTGGTTTACCTGCTGTTCGACATTTAGCAGTCTGTATAGGTCCCTGTGCTGCCTTAGCCGCCTCGGGCCTTGTGCATGAGTGGGCTGAAGATCCCTCCCTAAAAATAAAACTTCATTTCAAATAGCAAAATCTTCAAACATTCTGTCAAAACACTCTTCGAAGGTCAAGCCTTCACAAACCAGAACTACGTAAGCCTTGAGTTTCCCATTGCACCGGGGAATACGTAGGAGCAGGATCAAGTCCTGTCAGGCTAACCTCCATCAAATTATTTTTCACATTAAAGGGGTCCAAACAGTTTTCAAAATCATACACTCAGTTAAGGGTGCCGTTCTTTGGAATGGGCAAGTGGGGTGCCTAATACCTTCCCCACTTGTAAACGACTCCCGAACCTAAATCTTTACCTCGAGTCAGGGTTTTTTCCAAATCTTTTCCCTTAAATAAAAATTTGGTGGCGACTCCACATTGATCAAAACAATTCTTTCATTATTTTAGCGAGTTCGTCGTCTCGTCGGAATTACGGTTGCGACAATTTTTATTAATTTTAGTTATTTTAATGTTTAATTTAATATTGCTTATCTAGAGTAAAGAGCTTGAACGGGATCCAAGTGCATTTGATATTATGGAAAGGACTAAAAGGAATAAAGCTGGAGAATGGGTCAACGATAAGGCAAAAAATGTTACTGTATGTATATTTCAACTATACTTTCATTTTGATATTCTTTTATTTTTTATTTTAAACACTTATATGTACTTATACTTTGTAGGAGGAATTTGTTCGTCGTCGAGGTGAATCTCTTCAAGATAATATACAAGGCTCTAATGAACATTCTGTAGCCTCTGACAATGCCATTTTTTTGGATGTTGTTGGAGGACGAAGCAAGAAGGGACATGTATATGGATTGGGTCAACTAGGTGATGAGTTCATATCCTCGTCTACTAACTGTAGCCAGCCTAATGTTAATGTTGGGACTGACTATCACCACATCATCACCAGCCTTAGTGAAGAATTGGAACAGACAAAAACAAAGATGGATAGGCAAACAATCGAGTTAACCTAAACTAATCAAGTTTTTCAAAAAATAGTAGATAGGCAAACAACCGAGTTGGCTCAAACTAAAGAAGTTCTTCAACAAATAGTGCAACACTTAGGACTACCATCTTGCTCTAATTTTATGAGCTCCACTGATGATGTTGATGATGATGTTGATGATCATGATGACAATGAACCTCCTAGTCATCCAACTGTTTGACTTTTTTTTCTTTTTATACACAGACATTTTTAGTTGTATTTTAATCATATGTAGCAATTTTGTATGAACTTATACTTGGACTACCTTGTTTATGTTAGTTTCTTTCTTTGATGATATATGATTTTGGAATCTATGATTTTCTTAAAATTATTCTGTATATATTTCATATAAACAGGTTTATTCCAATTAATTTTTATATAAATAAAAAAAGATTTGAAAAATTTTAATAAAATAATATTAGCCACTGATTTAGCAACCAACAGATTGGTAGCAAATTTGGTCTTTCCTTGAACATTTTAGTGATCAAATTTTGCAACCATTATTTAGCTACTGATTTAGCGACTGATTTCTTGGTAGAAAAATTGATCTCCGCTGTGCATTTTAGTGACCAAATTTAGTCACCAAATTTTAGCCACCAAATTAGTGACCGATTTTTGGATGGAAAAATTGGTCTCTATTTTCATACTTTAATGACCAACTTAGCGATTTACGACCGATTTTGCAACGGTCTTTCTAGTCGCAATATTGGTTACCTATAACAAATTGTGCGACTAAATTTGCAACCGAATTTTTGTTTTTTTGTAACCGATTTTTTCGGTCACAAAATTAATAATTTTTGCCACCGATGTACGATTTCAGTCGCTAATAAATTTGTGACTAGGATTTTAGCCACCAATTTTGGTCTATCTCTAATTCAGTCGCAAATTTTTTTAGTGACCAATTTATTAATATTAGTGACGAATTCATTCATTCGCTAAACATTAATTTTCTTGTTGTGAAAGCAAGTTTTTTTTAAAAATAAATATAACAATTAAATGATTGAAATTTTGTATGGAGGTCTAACATGAAGTTTTCTGCTCCGTGAGCTCACAGCCAAATAATATTGGTATTAAATTTTTTTATTATTATAATTATAATTCCATAGACTCCACTATATTGTGATATGACTACTATGTTGGTTGTTGTTATTGATTATTTGAGGAAATTTCAAGCATCATGTCATTTTGTAGTAGGACATGTAACATACATTTGACCAAACAGATTAAAAAGAGAGATTTAGATGGCATAATTTTTTTTCCTAATTTTAGGTGCAAATTTTCTATCATGCATAATTAACTCGCATGATTTGCTTATCAGAAATTATTGCTATGCTTAAATTTGGAAGAAAAAACTTTTGCAGTGCTGAACGTAATTAAGTTCCACACCAGAAATATTGGCGCTTAGGAGACTTGAGTTTCACAACTAGTATGTATTAAGGCCTATTATGATTTGGAAAAGAAGAGGGAACAAATCTTGTCCGTGTACATGCTAAATAGAATGCATGTATTAAAAGGATGTGACAATAATCATGTTTAATAATTATAATAAATACAATTATGGTAACTTACAATTCTTGTAATGATATGGTTACTTGGCTTATTTTTTTCCCTCTTACTCTCAATGTCCTGGATTGATGTAACTATAGAAGTTGGAATAAATTATAATATCCTGAATGGCCTGACTAATTGATGTAACTATGAAAGTTGGAATAATTTGTAGTATGTCCTGAATACAATTACAGGAACGTCCATTTTTTAAGTACGTGTGTTGCTGCCCAATGTTTATACTGGATAAGAAACTAAATGTGGAAAGTTTTTATTATAATTAATATTTGGATGTGTTTGAAACTATGATGTAGTGTATCAATAATATTTTTTTAAGGATTCTGTCGACGAGCATTTTAAGAACAATGTTAACATAATTTAAAATAATTTTTTATTAAAATGATGTTAAAATATATTTTAAGAACAATGTTAAAATATTTTTTATTAAAAATGATGCTGAAATATATTAAAAATTACATAAAAAAGTGCATTAGTTATTTCTAAATAAAAAATTTATTTTTAATTTTTCTATCAATGTTCTTAGAATAATGGTTAATACTTTTTAATATGCATTTAAAGATGTACAATAAATATATACATATATTATATAATATTTTATTAAAAATTACTAAATTAAACATATAACATTAAATACTTCAACTTTTAATAAAAAATTACTATTTATTATTATTTTCATGCGTCAATCAACATACATTAATAAAAAATGTTTAATGATAAAAGTTATCTTTTTTAATTTTTTAATAGATCTTTAAAGCATTTATTAATATTTTTCTTCGACTATCCATTAAAGGTTTAATGGACAAAGTTAACATCTCATCTTAGTTTAAAAATAAATTTAATTTTAAACTTTTGAATTTTTTAAAACTAATATATAAATGAATCTGAATCGTGAAATTTTATTAAAATATAAAATTTATAATGAAAAATAAAAAATTAGTTCTATAATTATAGAACATAAAGATCCAAAATTACAATTTATTATTATTTTTTTAAAATCTAGATAAGAATCTAATCTTTTATAATAAGTATTATTGTTATACTTCTAATGTAACACAACTTGTTCCTTTCGTGTTTACTCTACTCGGATATATTTATCAAGCCTGCTTCTTCGATAAATGCAACATTATGAAATAATCATAATAAAATGGTTGAAGGACCGCAACAGTTTGGGGCTAGAATTTCTTATTTCACGTGGGTTTTCTTTATTGTTTATGTACAAGCTATTTGACCTTTTAATTTTTTAAGCATGCGTCGGTAGAAATTAATCATGTAAAAATATATCTTAACATTTCTTAGTAAAAATCGAAGATTACCAAACTTTTCGGGTACAGATTTCAACACTGGAGAACATATTTGCTAGGCAGAAAATTTGAAGTTTTCATAGAAAGAATAAAACAACTATTCTAGCAAGGTTAACCACCATGGATCTACAAAATTTGGCTGCCAAATTTTTGAGATAACATTAGATAACATAAACATCTTTGAGATTTTATTTTTTAAATTAATTAGTAAATAAATAATATTTAAATATATTTAATTTAAATAAAAATAGAATAAATAAATAAATAAAATTAAAAAAAAAATAAGAAATAATAGATAAAAAAATAATAAAAATTAAAAAATTAAAAAATTAAAAAATTAGTTAGAAATTAGTTAGATTAGTTAATATTAATCCAGAAGTAGTTAGATTAGTTAATGTTAGTCAAAAGGTAATTAGAAAATAAAAAATAAAAAAAAAATAAAAGCAAAAATGAGAAAATAGCTTTTGAAAGGAAAGAGTATAAAAAAGCAAGCACGAAAGAACTTTAGGGGGGGATTTTGATTTTTTTTTGAATTTTTCCGCTACTTCTCACAGCTTCTGCTTCCTTCGCTCTGGTCGCCATTCTTCATCACAAAGCGACTCCATTGCTGTAGAAGGAAGCTCCGCATCTCAAAAGATCGATTTCACTAAAAGCTTATCCAAGCCTCAATCAAAGGAGGATCCACATTCGCAGGATATTTTGTATTGATTTTTGGATAAGGAAAAGAGAATTCTGCAAACTTTCAGGTAAGACCGTGAATTTCTTTATATGTCTTCATGATGTGATTTTTTCATACACTCATCCACATTTAGAGTTTAGGATTCGTCACAATCGCATGATTCTTGAACCATGAATAATTTCTGTTTGCATTTGATTAAGTGATCCATATGTTAGTAAGCGTGGTCAAGATCCAAAGTTTTATTTCAATAAGAATTAGTTTGAAACTTTTGAGGCAACAAGGTCATGATTAATACAAATACTGCCTGTTGTGACAAGAATCTTAAGCTTAAAAATCACCAATGGACAGTACTAGAACCATAGAATTGAAATTTGGTGCAAGATGCTACTCTCATTGATAGCGGTAGAAAAATAGTGTCACAGTCTGGCAAGTTTAGAACTATGGCCAGGTATGAAATCCAGAAGCTATAGACCATATGCACCTTGTGAGGAAAGAGACACCTAAAGATGAAATGGAGCAGTTCTAATGAGTTTGGTTCTGGTTAAGCAAGCAACGATGGTAATCAGGGCTGATAGTACAAAAGTTGGAAGAGGTCCAGCCTGTATAAAATGTAGAACAAAAACAATTCACAGGAAAAGAGAATAATAGATCAGTTGGTCATTAATTCAATAAAGAAATCTCCACTCGAACAAGAATCAGTTGATAAGTGCGTGGATTATTTGAAGCTACAGCTAGGTTGGGGATTAACAGATCATGTGGATAATGTCGGGAGTGTAAGTATAATATATTTTATGTCAGCCTTGGGTGTTGATTTCTAAACTCGGGATCTGCCTTGGGGACGGGTCTAAATAACTCACCCGATGAGAACGGGGTTGCTGTAGTAAGATCCCTACAGTTTCAAAGTTTGAGATTCATGCAGGAAGCTCCATTGAATGACTACGTTTCTCTTCCTTTGCATATGAATGACCATTCCCGAGGGACATATGTGCCTTATTCTAACAAGGGAATGACTAAACATGCATGCCACTGATTAGCATTGGCAACTTGATTTGATAGAGCCTTAACCATGCAATTATGCCAAGCTTGTGTATTGTGGAGAGTAGCCTGCAACTGCGTGACCCATTTCAATGGCTTGATTAGCTGAATGAAAGAGATGCGACCAGAAACCTCACCACCTCTTCCCCGAAATAATATTTTAATTGGTCCAAAAGTCTCATGCATTGACTATGTAACTTCAGTTCCACTTGAAAGGATATAAGATCCAAGCTTCTACTTTTGTTGACCTAGAACTGTCCCCTCGCGCCACCAAGGCCTTTTGTAGTGGCAGTTCAGCAAGGCTGTAGGGGCAGTAGCTTGCTCAGAAATAGATATCCTGAATCCTTGCAGTTGAAAATGGGAGATGCATTACCCTCTCTAGTTGGACCAGCTAACTCTCCAGTTTTGGAAGTGGTGGAGCTATACAAGCAAACAAATTATTCTTTCCTAAGTTGACTTTGAAATGGTGGGGCTAAGCCACAAAATTCATTGCTGGAAGGATGGATCAGCAAGGGCCTGGAAGCAGGGGTGTTAACCGAGATAGAGCTCTTAGAAATAGCCCCACAAACTCGAAGGTTTTGGTTGCTGCTTCTCACACCTATTCTGTGAGTATTCTTCCATGTCAAGCTCGTCAATTCCTCGTTTAGATTGCTATGATACTATCCAACATAATAAGGTTGCTTGAGGTTCTGATTAGTCTAATTCAAACTAGGATAAAATGAGCCTCTACACACAGATAAGAATTCTTAATCTTCTGTAGAATAAATATGGTAATCTTAGCAAAGTCGGTTCAACAATAAATTGTGGGATAAGAAAAATGATAAACGCAAATAAAGACAAACTCTGCTTTGGAGATAAATGTAGTCAAGAAAGTCACATGTTCACATTTGGGATTTCCAAATACATCTGATGAGTGCACCACATGTGGTTCTAAAATTAGAAAGCTTTGTGAAGGTTATTTTGGAGTAATTAAATTTCCTTTTTCCAAACTCCATCCATATTTTATATTAGAAATTGCACAAATCTTGAACAGGATTTGCCCTGTTGTAAATCTATTCAGCACCAATCCAAGGGTGCTCAATTAATCTCTGGAATCAAGAAGCCTTATGGTTACAAATATTGTTCTGGAAGTGGGTTGGGTCGTTATTCATCAATGAAATTCAGAGTTTCCTCCAATGATCTCTTTAAAATAACAACAATTATTGTTGAAATAATGATACAACCTCAAAGGAAAAAACTCTGGGCAAAGATTGTCGGCTGATTATTGGGGTTTTATTCCTAATAATGCTCAATAAGAAGGTTATGTAAATAGAAGGGTAATGTGGTTGTTGGTGATCCAGATCTTGAGCTCCATGAAATTGGTGTTCCTTGTCATGTCGCGGAAAGTTTGCATGTTTCTAAATATGTGAATAAGAAAAATAAGGAAAAATTGCTTTATTGTTGTGAGCTACAGTTGTTTTGTATAAAAAGGAAGATCTACAAATAGGTGACACATTTTATAGACCTCTTGGTGATAGAGATATAGTGCTGATAAATAGGCCTCTTCCATAGATCAGCATTCTATGATTGCTCTCAGGGTTAGGGTCCTTCCAATATCTTTTGTGGTGTCTATTAACCTACTCCATTGTTCCCCACTACGTGGGATTTTGATGGTGATTCCCCTCATGGGTATATTCCACAATCAGTTTGTACAAGGAAATGAAGAGCCAGCCTAGTAAGTGTAGGGAGTACACATGTTTTGACAGCACCAGGAATAGTAACCGTCAAGGATGATATGTAGTTCATATAAATGAAATGTCATGTGGAACTCTCCAACCTTGGCATGCACGTTCATGGCTTAGATTATGCTATCTTCTCCAGTATTTTTTTTTTTAAAATCAAGTTTATTTTTTATTGGGTCAAGCTCAAATTCTCTTAATTTGAAATCAAGTTTTCTTTAAATTGGGTCAAGCCTAATTCCTTTTTTTATTTTGAAATGAAATCCAATTCTTCTTAATTTGTGTCCATCCCAATTTCCTTTCTTCAAGCCTGAAGTCCTCTTTTAAATCCCTTTTCTTTTGGGTCAAGCCTAATTCTCTTTTGTTTAAGAAATCAAATTCATGCTTACTTAATTTGGATTAAGCCCAATTCCCTTTTATTTTTGTTATTAAGTCCATTCTCTATAACGATCCTAGATCTCACGCAATGAACTTCGAATTGGAAAGTGCAGCATACCCTGTCTTTCAATATTCAGAGATTCATGAGTCGCAATGCAACCCTCGCTTTCCTCCGACTCTGTGCATGTGGGTCAAAGATATTCGTTTCTCAATCCTTCTTTAAAAAATTACCTATTCCAGATACTTTTCAAAATTTTAAATGATCCTAGATCTCACTCAATGAGCTTCGGATTTGAAAGTGCAACATACCCTATCTTTCAATATTCGAAGAGTCATATGAGTCGCAATGCAACCCTCGTTTACCTCCAACTCTGTGCATATGTGGATCCAGGAACATGTGCAAAAATTAAATTTTCAAAATATGTTCTTAATAATCCTAGATCTCACGCAATGTGCTTCGAATTTGAAAATGCAGCATACCCTGTCTTTCAATATTTGGAGAGTCATATGAGTCACATTACAACCCTCTCTTGCCTTCGACTCTGTGCATATGTGGATCCAGGAACATATGGGTTTAGGGTTTAGGGTTTCAAAATATGTTTTTTAAAATATGTTTTTTAATTCTAAGTCTCGCACGGTGAGTTCTGGATACGAACTGGTACCATACCCTATTGTTCGATATTTAAAAATCATATGGGTCCTAGTGCAACCCTCATTTTTCTCAGACCATGTGCATATATGGACTAAGAATTCTTTAAAAAATATTCAAAATACTTTCAACCTTTTCAATTACCTTTGAAGGTTAAGCCTTCAAACCAGAACTAGGTAGCCTTGAATTTCCCATTGCACCAGGGAAAACGTAGGAGCAGGATCAAGTCCTGTCAGGCTATTTTCCACAAAACTTATTTATTTCTATTCTATTTAAAGGGATCAAATAGTTTTCAAAAATAATCACACACTCATTTTAAGGGTACCGTTCTTCAGAACGGACGAGTAGGGTGTTTAATACCTTCCCTACTCGTAATCGACTCTCGAACCTAGATTTCTTCCTCAGGTTAGGGTTTTTCCAAATATTTTCCCTTTAAAAATAAAATTTGGTGATGGCTCTTCAATCAAATCAAATTCTTTCTAAAGTTTTTAGAGAGTTCATCATTTCGTTGTAATTACGATTACGGCAGATGGCGACTCCATTGGAAACTTTAGAGAGTCAAGCTCATTTTTTAATTGAGTGTGTATTGTGTTGATCCTTTTTTTGTTTATTTGTTTATTCATTGCACAACCCTAGGATAGAAAAATTTAAATTTTCTCTATATATATATACTTGTTGCGATTTCCCCAATTGTAGGTAGCCCAATTATTTGTGTGCCTTCCACACACTACACTAACGTATTCATCTCATGAGTGGGGCCCTGTACCTGGGTCTGAGTGAAGCCTAGGATAAAGGGATCTAGTGGTGTCACTTTGGGCGCATGTCCTGTTTGACTATCATGAAAACCCCAGCTAGAGTGCGTCCTATTCATGTGCCCTGCAACTGGTAACATTCCCTACTGTTGTAGCAAACATTATGAACTGGAACTTGGCTCTAGTAACCTCTTATACCTCAAGACTACTGACCACCTTCGAAGAGGTTCATCCATTAAAGGCCATAGATCCATAGGACAAGTCACCCACGTAGGATGTAAGGAGGGCACACATCCCTTTCATGATACATGGTTTATATACTGCTCACAAGCACTTATTTGAATAGAATCATCCAAAATGAGAGAGAGGAGATGAAGTTTGAAAGTTGGGGAGATAAAGAAAATCTAAAGGGCAAAGAAAGGAAAACAATATTTATATATATATATATATATATATATATATATATATATATATATATATATATATATATATAAATAAAAAGAAGAATAGAAGAAAAAAGATAAAAATTTCTAAAAAAGAAAGGAAAAATTAGAAAAAATGGAAAATAATTTTTAAAATATAGAAGATATAAAAAGAGAGAAAAGAGAAAAGAAAATTTGAAAGAAAATTTAAAAAATATTTTATGATTCAAAGAAAACCTAGGGAAATTCTAGAAAAAATACTAAAAATTACTAAGAAATAAAATTGATAAAAATCAAGGACAAATAAATAAATCAAAAAATTACTCAATTATTTTTAGAATGGTCAACTTTCAAATATTTAATTATTGGTGTATTTCAGCATACATTCATTCATTAAATAAATTTATCATTGAAAAAAAGAAGATTTCGAAAATCATTCCACACCTTGTTCATTTTGATACTCATTGGAGCATTGGCATTTTTATCATTTAAGATTTTGACATTTAGAAAATTAACTTTTTAATTTAACAGAAAAATTAAACAAGGATAGCTTTCTCGGCACCCTTAGAGGACTCGTTCACAATCAAGAATCATGGATGAATTGGAACGACAAAATGATGAATTGAGAATTGAGATGAAAACATTGAAGGATCAAATGGCCAAATTAATGGAAGCCATAGAACTGTCAGAAAAGAGAGACATGAGGGGATCCTTGCCAGAAGAACCAATCAACTCATCATATCTTCCTGATCCTAATCCACAAAACCTATGCCATTAACCATGCCTTCACAAGCCGAGTGGGTTCATTATGGGTTCCCTCAGGGGCATGCATCCTCATTCTTGAGACATACATAAACTGAAACATAAAACCTACCTTTAAACACCATGGGAATCCCTCATACCATTCCAAACACCACCTCACAGGAACCTATCCAAGCTCACTAGACAAACACTGGGGAAACGAATCCTATGTTCACCCAAGGACCTCACCCTATACACATATCACCTCCTCATCCTCATAACATGACAGGAGAACATCAAAGCCATCCTTTTGATAGAAATGCTGAAAAATGGAAGTCTTGGAAGAAAGGATCCGGGCAATTAAGGGAAATGCATATGATGTTAGAGATGTATCTGATTTATGTCTAGTCCCAGACGTGGTCATCCCTCTCAAATTCAAGGTTCCTAAATTCGAGAAATATCAAGGAACCGATTGTCCAAGGAACCACTTAATCATGTATTGCAGGAGGATGGCTGCATGTGCCCATGATGATAAGTTGCTCATTCACTTCTTCCAAGACAGCTTAACTGGGGCAGCTACCAACTAGTATACTCAATTGGAACAAACACATATCCATTCATGGAGAGATCTGACTGATGCCTTCCTGAAACAGTATAAATATAATTTAGAGATGGCTCCTGACAGAACACAGCTTCAGAACATGGCTAAGAAAGGGGATGACACCTTCAAAGAATATGCATAACGATGGAGGGAACTAGCATCTTAGGTACAATCCCATTATCCGAAAAAAATTGGTCCAAGATGTTCATTAATACACTCCAGGACCCTTTCTATGACAAAATGATTGTCAGTATGACTGCTAGTTTCTCTGATGTTGTCATCATAGGAGAAAGGATCGAAGGTGGCATGCGTAGTGGAAGGATCGCGCATAAGTCTGCAAGGACAGTTAATGCTTTTGTTGGGAAGAAGAAGACAAGAGAGACTCATAATGTGCTTTTGGTCAAGGCCAATACACACCTTAGATGGCACCTTATGGACCAGCTGGTTTCCAACCACCACCTTATCCACCTTATACACCATATCCTTACATCGCCACCACCTACAAAACACCCTACCCTCCAGCTTATAACTATTCTATCCAACCACCAGCATCCTTCACAATCCAAACACAAGCCATAAGCCAAAATCCTGACCAAGGCTAGAAAAAAGAGAAAAAACCTGTCAAATTTGATCTTATCCTATTGACCTATACCGAGTTGCTACCTCGCTTAATCCAGAACTCTCCAATCGCTCCTTACCCCTTAAAACCTCAAGAACCACCATATCCTAAATGGTATGATGCAAATGCTAGGTGCGACTACCATGCGGGGTTCATTAGTCATTCCACCGAAAATTGCCAAGCTCTGAAGCATAAGGTGCAAAACCTAATTGATGGAAAATCGTTGGATTTTGAGAAATTTGCTCCTAATGTAAGAAATAATCCATTGCCAAATCATGAGAGCTCATCAGCTAGCTGAAAGAAATTGGGGTAAGAATTATACAATGAGGTGCCTTGTAAGAGCCAGGTTTAAATATTGAGGAAAACCATTCAAGATTTTCACACTTTTCAAATAAACCTTTTGTAATAAATCTCAATGAGTAATACAAAAGTTACATTTTTTCATGTTTCTTGAGCATGTACTTTACAATATTGACTTTACCCCTTGAATTTGTCATTCTTTTCATCATTTAACCCATCACTTATCCTATACCTAAAACAATAAATACCTGTTGGTGACAATGCCAATACTGTAATAAATAATTTTGAACGTCTTATTAATCAAATCCAAAGAGAAAAATTAAATGAGGAGGAAGAATGAATAGGATCTAAATCCAACCAGGGATTCCAAATTACCCTCCATTGTAATATCTTGTCTAACAGAAGAGATAACAAATGTCGCTGGATCAAAAGTCCAAATCTAGGAAAAATTTAGGGATGCAAAATAGATCCGTTGAATTGAGAATAAAAAATGATCCAAGCAAGACTAATATCTGACCAGGAAAAATAAAAAGGAAAACCCGCTGGATAAAATGTAAAGATAGTCCAGGAAAAATCAGGATCCAAATTCAAAAGAATAAACAAGACAAAGTCATGCTCAAAAAGGGTCTTATGGGATTAAACTCCACAAACAATTCAGGAAAAGAAATAGGATTAAGGCAAAATGCCCGCTAGGTCAAAAACCCTCAAAGGCAAGCTAGGAAAAAGTTAGAACAGACAGACAAAAAGGCTGCTAGGTTGAAAACCCGCAAAGGCGACCTAGGCAAAAGTTTGGGCATACAAACAGAAGGCTCGCTAGGTTGAAAACCCGCAAAGGCGGCCTAGGCAAAAGTTAGGGTGTATAAACAGAAGGCCCACTAGGTCAAAAACCCACAAGGGTGACCTAGGAAAAAGTTAAGGTAAACGAAAGATCTGCTAGGTTGAGAACTTAGAGGAACAATCCAGGCAAAAGTTAAGGTCAATCAAAAGAGTGACAAGTCAAAAATTCAAGTACAATTCGACATTTCTACACCTCATATTTCCTAAAACTAGGGAAAAAAAATTTCCATTTCTCAAATTTGATCAATTTGACAATCAGATTATGAAAAAGCAGTATTGGCATTCGTCACCAAAAGGTGCCATTTGGGCAATCAAACCTATATTCTTCATCTTTCCCTCAAATATATTACCCTAAACCTCACATGCAGAGCTCTCTATCTCCTCCCATTGACTATCCAAGATCACTTTGCATATCCCAATGGTGCACATGCCAAAAGAAATGTGAAAAAATGTAAACATTAAAAATTAATTTTGAAAAATCATGGCAACTTGTATGAATCCTCAACCATCAAAGTACGACATGATTATTTCTAAGGGTCATCCTCCCTCACCACAATGCCACCAAAATAAAAAGAGTGTATCTTATTCAAGAGTCCAATCTTTGCTAGGTCTTGTGAGGATACTGAAAGGAAAATTTCGATGTTGACTAATGAGTGAAGAAGGAAAGTCATTCCGGCTCATCTGAAATCTTGATTCCGTTTACTGTGAGGTTGTCGAGAAAAGAGAAATTTCAAAAATCAAGTGGAACAAAGTTTTTTAAAAACATCTCATGGTATACATTCATCCCATGACATTCATTCTATGATCAAATAATCATTTCAAGCATTGTCAATTTATAATGGAAAAGTAACAAATAAATTAAAGCATCTCATCATTTCATATTCATTAACGAATTGCATAAATCATTTCCAAATTTTTTGCTCAAAATATTAAAACTAGGGCAAATTCTTGCTCAAACTAATCAAAATTAAAATAATTGATAAAGATCTCAAAACCAGGGCAAAATTGTTGCCCAAATTATTTTGAATTAAGGAAGTCCTCAACTGTCAAAAAAATTTCAGTAATCCCTAATTTATGAAAAATCAAGATTAAAACTGGGGCAGATGTTTTCCTAGAAAGATTCAAATTGGGGCAATCCCCGATTTCTGAAAAATCAAAATTTAAACTGGAGTAAAATTGTTGCCCAAATTCCTTCAAATTGAGACATTCCTCAATTGTTGAAAACCTTCAAAACTGGGGAAAAATTGCTGCCCAAATTACTTCAAATGAGTAATTGTCAATCACTTAAAAATCTTAAAAATTTGAGGCAAAATTTTTGCCCAAACCACTCAAAATAAGGAAAACATCCATTTGTTTAAATTAATTCAAGATAAACAATTTTCAAAAATAAATTACGCAAAACATCTGATAAAGGAATCTATATTCCTTCCTCACCTATTCAAGCATCAGGCAATACGCCTTCCTTTTTAGGACAGATCAGGGTCGTAAGGAAGAATTTGTTAAACATTCTCATATCATTTTCCACAGTTCTACCATGTCTTCTCCAATTCATCTCGCCTGTCTTTACAGGTCATCTCTTCTACACTCCCCTGCCTATCTTAACAAGTCACCCCTTTTGATTCCTGTAGGTCTTTTGTATTTCGTCTTACCTGTCTTAACAGGTCACCCATTTTATTGCCTGTCTTAATAGGTCATCATCTTTCCTTTCCTGTCTTAACAGGTCATCTTTCTTTGCTTGTCTTAACAGGCTATCCCTTCCAGTTATTGTAGGTCGTTAGCATTTCACTTTGTCTATCTTAACAGGTCATTCTTCTACATTCTTATCATTAATAGTTCGCCTTCATTCCTATCTTAATAGGTCATTCCTCATGTTGTTTTCCTGTTTTAACAGACCATCCTTGTATACTTGCCACCTATTTTAACAGGTTATCCTCCACACTCCATTTCCTATGCCAATAAGGCATCACTTCCATCTTTCTTTGCTTTTCTTAAGAGGCCACTTCTACATTGCCTGTCTTAATAGGTCTCTTTTCATTTTACTTTGCCTGTCTTAACAGGCCATTTCTACTTTTCTTATCTTAATAGGTTTTATTCATTTCCCTTTGCCTGTCTTAACATGCCATTTCTGTTTTTCCTGTCTTAACAAGTTTCATTTCACTTTTCCTGTCTTAACAAGCCATTTCTGTTTTTCCTGTTTAACAAGCTTGCATTTTTCCTGTCAACAATAGGACATAATTTGCATTTTTCCTGTCAACAATAGGACATCATCTGCACGTTTAAATTCTGTCCGCCTGTCTTAACAGGCTTACATTTTTCCTATCCACTACAGGACATCACCTACACATTTAAATTATGTCCGCCTATTTTAACAGGCTTGCATTTTTCCTGTCAACAACATGACATCACTTGCATTTTTCTTATCAACAACAGGACATCATATGCACGTTTAAATTCTGTCCGTCTATCTTAACAGGCTTGCATTTTTCTTGTCAACAATAGGAAATCATCTGCATGTTTAAATTTTTTCCGCCTATCTTAACAGGCTTGCATTTTTTCTGTCAACAACAGGACATCATCTGCATGTTTAAATTCTGTCCACCTATCTTAATAGGCTTGCATTTTTCTTGTCAACAATAGGACATCACTTTCACGTTTAAATTATGTCCGCCTGCCTTAATAGGCTTGCATTTTTCCTATCAACAACAGGACATCATCTGCACGTCTAAATTCTGTCCGCCTGTTTTAACAGGCTTGCATTTTTCCTGTCAATAACAGGACATCATCTACACGTTTTAAAATTCCATTTACCTGTCTTAACAGGTCTTTTCCATTTCACTTTACTTGTCTTAACAGGCCATTCTTTCTCATTCCTTTCTTAACAGGTCTTTTTCATTTCACTTTTGTCGGTCTCAACAAGCCATTTCTGTTTTACCTGTCTTAACAGGTCCTTTCCAATTCACTTTGCCTATCTTAACAGACCATTCTTTTCCATTCCTGCCTTAACAGGCTTTGCATTTCAATATTAGCTTTTTGGCCCACCATGTCAGGCCCTGCATATTTAAACTCTATAGGCTCATTACACAAGGCCTGCAAAGTTCATTCAAAATTTTCACTTTTGAACTGCCATCCACCAATTTCTCATTGCAGGAATTCATAAGTTTCTTTCAAACTCAGGACTTTCCCGAGACTATTGAAGCATCATTCAATTCCCATATCTTCGTAACACCTTCAAACCTTGCCAATAAGGCTCATACTCATGCCAATTTTTATCTTTATCTCGAACATAATTTGTTCACGTCTTTGCTCATTTCCTACCATGATAATTTAGAAAACTATTTCTCATATTATCTAGTAAGAAAATGAGTAAAGAGGGGCAAACTGTGAACATCCAATTATTTTCGAGATCCCACTTTTAAAATTAATTAGTAAATAAACCACACTTAAGTATATTCAATTTAAATAATTTATGTAAAAATAGAACAAGTAAATAAGAAAAGAAAAAGATTAAGAAAAAAGAAAAAGAGTAAGAAATAATAGATGAAAACAAATTAAAATAAAGAAAATAAAAAAATGAAGAAAGAAAGAAAAAGAAAATTTAGTTAGGAAGTTAGTCAAGAGTTAGTTAGATTAGTTAATGTTAATCAAGAAGTAGTTCGGTTAGTTAATGTTAGTTGAAAGGTAGTTAGGAAAATTAGAAATGGGAAAAAAGAAAACAAAAGCAAAAAAGAGAAAATAGCTTTCGAGGGGGGAGAGTATAAAAAGCAAGCAGAAAAGAAGTTTGGGGGGATTTTGATTTTTCTTTGAACTTTTCCGCTACTTCTCACAACTTCTGCTCGCCATTCTTCGTCACAAAGCGACTCCATTGCTACAAAAGGAAGCTTCGCATCTTGAAAGATCGATTTCACTGATTCTCCAAGCCTCAATTCAAGGAAGATGCACATTCGCAGGATATTTTGAATTGATTCTTGGATAAGGAAAAGAGAATTCTGCAAACTTCCAAGTAAGACCGTGAATTCCTTTATATGTCTTCATGATGTGGTTTCTGCATACACTCATCCATATTTAGGGTTTAGGATTCGCCAAAATCGCATGATTCTTGAACCATGAATAATTTCTGTTTGCATTTGATTAAGTGATCCATATGTTAGTAAGCGTGGTTAAAATCCAGAGTTTTATTTCAATAAGAATCAGTTTGAAACTTTTGAGGCAACAAGGTCATGATTATTACAAATACTGCCTATTGTGACAAGAATCTTGAGCTTGAAAATCATCAATGGACATTATTAGAACCATAGAATTGAAATTTGGTGCAAGATGGCTACTCTCATTGATAGTTGTAGAAAAATAGTGTCATAGTCTGGCAAGTTTAGAACTGTTGTGGCCAGGTATGAAATCTAAAAGCTATAGACCATATGCACCTTGTGAGGAAATAGACACCTAAAGATGAAATGGAGCAGTTCTGATGAGTTTTGTTCTGGTTGGTAAGCAAGCAACAACGGTAATAAGGGCTGATAGTATAGAAGTTGGAATAGCTCCAGCCTATAAAATGTAGAACAGAAACGATCACAGGAAAAGAGAATAATAGATCAGTTGGTCATTAATTCTATAAAGAAATCTCCACTCGAACAAGAATCAGCTGATAAGTGCATGGATTATTTAAAGCTACAGCTGGGTTGGGGATTAACAAATCATGTGAATAATGTTTAGAATGTAAGTATAATGTATTTTATGTCAGCCTTGGGTGTTGATTTCTAAACTTGGGATCTGCCTTAGGGACAGGTCTAAATAACTCAGCTAATAAGAACAGAATTGCTGTAGTAAGATCCCTACAGTTTCAATGTTTGAGATTCATGCAAGAAGCTCCACTCAATGGCTTTGTGTCTCTCCCTTCAAATACAAATGACCATTCCCGAGGGACTTATATGCCTTATTCTAACTCCCGAATGACTAAACATGCATGCCACTTATTAGCATTGGCAACTTGATTTGATAAAGCCTTAACCATGCAATTATGCCAAACTCGTGCAATGTGGAGAGTAGCCTACAAGTGTCTGACCCATTCAATGGCATGATTAGCTGAATGAAAGAGATGCGACTAGAAACCTCACCACCTCTTCCTCGAAATAATATTTCAGTTGGTCGAGAAGTCTCATGCATTGACTGTGTCACTTTAGTTCCACTTGAGAGGATAAAAGATCCAAGCTTCTACTTCTATTGACCCTGAACTGCCCCGTCGCGCCACCAAGGCCTTTCTCAGTGGTAGTTCAGCAAGGCTGTGGGGGCCAATAGATATCACGAAGCCTTGCAGCAGAAAATGGGAAATGCATTACCCTCTCTAGTTGGACTAGCTAACTCTGCGGTTTTGGAAGTGGTGAAGCTATACAAGAAAACGAATTATTCTTTCCTAAGTTGACTCTGAAATGATGGGGCTGAGCCATTCATTATTGGAGGGATGGATCAGCAAGGGCCTGGAAGCAGAGGTGTCAACCAAGATAGAGCTCTTAGAAATAGCCCCAAAAACCCGGAAGTTCTGGTTGTTGCCTCTCACACCTATTCTGTGTGTATTTCTCCATATGAAGCTCGTCAATTCCTCATTCAGATTTCTCTGATACTGTCCAACATAATAAGGTTGCTTGAGGTTCTGATTAGTCCAATTCAAACCGGGATAAAATGAGCCTCTACACAGAGATAAGAATTCTTAATCTTCTACAGAATAAAGGTGGTAATCTTAGCAAAGTCTATTCGGCAATGAACTGTGGGATAAGAAAAATGATAAAGGTAAATAGAGACAAACTCTGCTTTGGATATAAATGTAGTCAGGTAAGTCACATGTTCACATTTGGGATTCCCAAATACATCTGATGAGTGCACCATATGCGGTTCTAAAATTAGAAAGCTTTTTGAAGGTCATTTTGGAGTAATTAAATTTCCTTTTTCCATACTCCATCCATATGTTATATCAGAGATTGCACAAATCTTGAACAGGATTTGCCCTGGTTGTAAATCTATTCGGCACCAATCCAAGGGTTCTCAATTAATCTCTGGAATCAAGAAGCCTTATGGTTGCAAATATTGTTCTAGAAGTGGGTTGGGTCATTATCCTTCAATGAAATTCAGAGTTTCCTCCAATGATCTCTTTAGAAGAACAACAATTATTGTTGAAATAAATGATACGACCTCAAAGGAAAAAACTTTGGGCAAAGATTGCCGGCTGATTATTGGGGTTTTATTCCTAATAATGCTCAACAAGAAGGTTATGTAAATAGAAGGGTAATGTGGTTGTTGGTGATCCAGATCTTGAGCTCAATGAAATTGGTGTTCCTTCTCATGTCGCAGAAAGTTTACATGTTTTTGAATATGTGAATAAGCAAAATAAGGAAAAATTTCATTATTGTTGTGAGCTACAGTTGTTTTTTATACAAAGAAAGGTCTACAGATAGGTGACACATTTTATAGACCTTTCGGTGATGGGGATATAGTGCTAAAAAATAGGCCCCTTCCATAAATCAACATTCTATGATTGCTCTCAGGGTTAGGGTCCTTCCAATATCTTCTGTGGTGTTTATTAACCCAGTCTATTGTTCCCCACTACATGGGATTTTTATGGTGATTGCCTTTATAGGTATATTCCACAATCAGTTTGTACAAGGAAATGAAGAGCGAGCTTAGTAAGTGTAGGAAGTACGCATATGTTTTGGCAGCACCAGGAATAGTACATTTGTGGCTTAGATCATGCTATCTTCTCCAACATTTTTTTTAAAATCAAGTTTATTTTTATTAGGTTAAGCCCAAATTCTCTTAATCTGAAATCAAGTTTCCTTTAAGTTGGGTCAAGCCCGAAGTCTTCTTTTAAATCTTTTTTCTTTTGGATCAAGCGTAATTTTCCTTTCTTTAAAAAATCAAATTCATGCTTGCTTAATTTGGGTTAAGCCCAATTGCCTTTTATTTTTGTTATTAAGTCCATTCTCTTGAACGATCCTACATCTCACACAATGAGCTTCGAATTGGAAAGTACCGCATACCCTGTCTTTCAATATTTGGAGAGTTATAAATAATTTAAATAAAAGAAAAAAAAGAGAAAAAAAAAAGAGAAGAAGAAGAAGATGGAAAAGAGAAATAAAAAGAAGAAGGAAGTTCAATAAAAAATAATAAAATAAAATATAATATAATAGTAATAATGAAATAAAAAAGAAGAAGAAGAAAAGAAAAAAAGAAAAAGAAAAAACAAAATAATAGCAAAAAATAAGAAAGAGAAGAAAAAATAAAAACAATAAAACTAGTAAAAATAAAATAATAAAAGAAGGAAAAGAAAAAATAAAAAAAAATAATAAAAAAAAAGCGAAGAGAAAAGTGGAAAGGAAAAAATAAATAAATAGATAAAAAAAAAAAGAAAAATCAGTTAGTTGCTTAAGTTAGTTAGAGGATTAATTGTTTCTGGAAGCAAAAAGGGGCTCCCAACTTCTCTTCTAAATAAAAATAAAAAGCTCTTCTAGCTTCTGGGAGCTTCTTTGGAATCCTGAAGAAGCAATTTCAGCTTCAAAAAAAAAAGAAACGGAGTTGAATCAGCTCTCTCTAAAATGTGAAAATTGAGGAAGCTCTCTCTACCATAGACATTCATCGGGCCTAGCATCTGCAGAATAAGTGAGTATGGATGTAGTAGCAAACTCGAGCTCCAAAAAGGAAATCTGCATTCCTCGAAAATAGTCTTATTCAATATTGAGGAACTGGACTCAACATTGGCAAGGCACAGATCTTTGGCTCTCGCTTGGGAGTATCAAGAACAAAGACAGAGATCTTTGGATGAATCTTAGCTCTTCTCTGCAAATTTTTCAGTAATCACAAAGGCTCATAACGGAAATTCATCCTCAAAATTTCCAGGTAAGAGCTTGAAATCCCAATCTCCCTTGTGTTTGGTTTAGAACTCAAAAAAGAACTTATTGAAGTTGATTCTAATTGCATGACTTGGATCAACTTGTGAATTTATGCTCCTAATTAGAATGCATGATTCATTCATCTTGTAAAACAAATATAGGAGTATCAGTTGCTTCAATGGGAGATCACATATTCGTAAAATTTCCACTAAAACTCTATAACTGTTAGGTGAAATTGCAATTAATTAAATAATCTCAGCATCTGTGGAATCTCCTCAGAACTTTGGTCGAATTGGCATTCGGTCTTCACTATGTGAACCGTCACAATGTTAATAAAAGGAGTACTAGAAACAGAAATTTTGATGCGAGGTCAGTTGTGAATCCTGTATGAGGAAATGCCTGCAAAGAGTATGATGAGAGTTCTTTTTTGAGGAATTCATCTGAATAATCATTGGTTTCCTATTTGCCTACGTACAAAACAACTTTGTTGTAAGTCCTTTGGCAAGAACAATAAGATATTTCGAGTCAACGACCATGAGTTTTGTATTAAATGTTGAGCTGAAAACTGCGTGATTGAAGTGATTATTGAATAGGCAGTGTAAATGGAATTTGGAGTTAGTTTTAGCACTGGCATGAAAATCTTGTGATGTAATTTCCATATGTGAAACTAGGTTGCTGCAAGGTCTGAGGGAGCTTGTGTTTCTCTGCATAGATTTTGGAAGACTATAGCCCATATATCTATGACACCTATGAGGGGTATCAGGTTTCGAAGTGCTTTGTGCTAGTTTAACATTCCTTCTTACGCATATAAGAATCAAGAGTTCATGTTATGAAACTTGTATCATCCATCGCATGCACTATTAGAGTTTGTTTGGGGGAGGGCTGAACCAGATACAGATTCTACCATGGCATTTCTAAATGCATGAGCCAAGGCTTGTGTTTCACCCTAACCCTGTCTTGGGATGCACACTAAGAGTCGTGGGATGACAGCAACAATACTGATAAGAAATTACAGAACACACAAGCCCTGCAGTGGAAACACCTAATCAGTCCCTTAGTCATGTTCGTGGCCACTTCATGGCCAGCAGGTTGATATTTTGTTTGCCCAGAGGTGTGAGACCAGGAAACCTATATAATGTATGATAGATCTACTTCTCGGTCTTGCCTTGGCTCAAGGGGACAGTGGAGAGAACCAGTAGGACTAGTCAGTTAGTTAGCATGTTCAACCTCGGGTTCCTATTAGCAAAATATAAGTTGTAGTAGATGCTTAGCACTGTCCTACGATCTGCATAATTTTGTAGATGTGCCGATTCACTCTCATAATAAGAGCATGCAAGGAATAAAATAAAGGAGGTGAAAGAACTTGGTCAGTGACTAAGTGATGTTGAGCTAGATGAATTGAAAAGAAATCGGTGCGGTGATGGGAGAGATCATCAAGTAAACTTGGTGGGGAGTCCCGCACAGTTGTGGATAGCAGCGGCTGCGACCAAACAAGCACCTAGCAAAAGTGGGTTCCAATTAAACTAGACAAGGGCAAAGACTATAATGATATGCACGATTTCTGCAAAGAATGTCGAGCCTCATGTCGTTCATAGTAAGAAAAGTGAAGATCCTGTTGGTGATGGGTTAAGAAAAGTTATCACCGTTGTGCGGAGTTCTAGCCTTGATAAGCAAAGAAAATACAAATGATCTAATGACAGAAGAAGAATTATTCCTGAAGCTGTGGGAGTTTGTTCAGCAGGGAAACATCGCTTTTGCAAGACCCGACACTCCATTTTCTTGTATTATATCATGTGCAATCTCCCGTACTGTGTAAAAGGAGCCACCAACTTCTTTACCCTTTCAGGTTTATCCCATGTGTGGACAGGTTCAGCTTTGTGGTGAATAGGGAAATGACCCCAACTAGTACGTAGATTAGGCAGCGTTTCCTGCGTTGCAAGCTACTCCTGTGTGTAATGTTAATACAGGACAGAAACTGAGTTGGAGTTCTTTTTTTTTAACGTAAAAAGGAAGCCCATGCACGTATGTTCATACTTTAACACGAGCTATCTCCTCTATTTTGATTAAGAGGATGAGTATTAAATCTCATTCAGGAGCCTGGTGTAGTAGTTCGCTCGACGCTCGCCAACTACCACATCCTGTGTTCGATTCTTATATGCGACTATTCCTTTCGAAATTGTTTCACACGCGCCTCACATGCTAAAGTGAATTGGGCCACAGTAATTGTTTCACAGGCACCTCACATGCTAAGATGAATTGGGCCACGCCTCATATTCTAGCTTAGGTGAATTAGGCCACAGTAATTGGGCCAGAATGCTATTACTGCCCCCAATTTCATAAATCACACAAGCTGATTGGGTTGCCCAAGATGGGCCAATCTCACTACAATTTGGGCCACTCAAATTCAAATCAAAGCTGCATCCATTTTTCAATTTAAATTAAATCTAATTTTTCTCTCCATTCATTTTTGAAATTAAATCCAATTATTTTTTTTATTTTTTTGAATTCTTTTTAAAAAATCAATTTAAAGCTGCATCCATTTTTCAATTTAAATTAAATCTAATTTTTCTCTCCATTCATTTTTGAAATCAAATCTAATTATTTTTTTTATTTTTTTAATTTTTTTTAAAAAATCAATTTCCTTTCTCTTTTTAATTTGTAATCAAATCAATTTGTATCAAATTCATTTTTCTTAATATGGTTCCAGCCCAATTCTTTTTAATTTGTAATCAAATCCCTTCTCTTAATCAAATTCATTCTCCTAATTTGGGTCAAGCCCAATTCCTTTCTCAATTCGTAATCAAGTCCTTTTCATTAATCAAAATCATTGTTTCCTAATTCCGTTAAAAAAACGTCTGACCAAAATGTTTGTTTTCAAACTTTATGAAATTTGTGCTGTGATTTCTAATTGAACAAAGTAGCGTTCTCTCTATTGCACTAGTATTTTAATTTTGTATAATTCCAATTCGACTTCGACGATTTAGATTCTGCAAACACGCGATTTCAAAAAATCACTATTTTTACTAATTTTGTCCAAAATGACTGTTTTCAAATTTTCTATAATTCGTCTGATGAATTCTATTACGGACAAGTAGCATTCTCTATTGTACTGTATTTTAATTTGTGCGGATTCCAAATACAGATTACGACGATTTTGATCCTGCAAGCACGCGATTTCAAAAAATCACTATTTTCACTAACTTTGTCCAAGATGTCTGTTTTCAAATTTTTGAAAATTCGTGCAACGAATTCTAATACAGACAAGTAGCATTCTCTACTGAACCGTATTTTAATTTATGCGGATCCCAAATACAGCTTACGATGATTTGGATTCTATAAGCACGTGATTTCAGAAAATCACTGTCTTTACTAACTTTGTCTAAAAATGTTTGTTTTCAAATTTTCTAAAATTCGTGCAATGAATTCTAATGCGGACAAGTAGCATTCTCTACTACACCATATTTTAATTCCTGCGATTCCAAATTACGGCTTATAACGATTTGGATTCTACAAGCACGTGATTTTAGAAAATCACTGTTTTACTAACTCTGTCCAAAACTTCTGTTCTAAAATTTTCTAAAATTCGTGCAACGAATTCTAATGCGGACAAGTAACGGTCTCTACTGTACCGTATTTTAATTCGTGTGAATTCCAAATACGTTACGACGATCTGGATTCTGTAAGCATGCGATTTTAGAAATTACTGTTTTCACTAACTTCGTCGAAAAATGTCATTTGTTACCTGAAATCATCCTTCAATTTTCCAAGAGATCAAATCTCTTTACCAGAATTACATAGCCTTGAGTTTCTCATTGCACCAAGGAATACGTAGGAGCAAGATCAAGTCCTGTCAGACTATCTTCTAAAAATCTATTTTTTTTATTCTAATTAAAGGGATTAAACAGTTTTCAAATAAATCACACTCAGTTTAAGGGTACCATTCTTTGGAACGAGCGAGTAGGGTGCCTAATACCTTCCCTATTTGTAACCAACTCCAAAACCTAGAATTTCTTCCTCAAGTTAGGATTTTTCCAAATGTTTTCCCTTTAAAAATAAAATTTGGTGGCGATTTCACAATCAATTAAATGCATTCTAAAAATTTTTAGCGAGGTCGTCGTCTTGTTGTAATTACGGTTACGACAGATAACAACTTCACTGGGAACTTTAGAGAGTCAAACCCTGTTCCAAACTGAGTATATAGTATGTTGATCCCTTTCTATTTATTTTGTCATTTTCCTTTATTTATTTCATGCCAATATAATCCAAATTTTTATGTTTCTCACCCTAGGGTAGAAGACAAATATATCTATTGTGTTTTGAATTGCAGGTTGTTCTACACATTCTAGTCATACATGCATAACATGAGTACGGCCCTACACCCAGGTCTGAGCAAAACCTAAGACTAGAGGGGTCTAGTGGTGTCACTAGGGATGCACGTCCCGGTTGGCTATCACGAAAACTCCAGCTAAAGTGCATCCCTTTCCAATATCCTGTAACCAATAGCATTCTCTACAGTTGCAGCCAACACTATGGAATTGGAACTTCGCTCTAGTGACCTTCACAACCTCCAGGATTACAAACCACCTTGGATGAGATGCATATATTAGAAGGACCTTAGATCTATATCACATCACCTTACTCAAGACACTGAAAAAGGCATATTTATTTTAAACAAACACAAAAATATTAGGATTTAAAATTAATTTAAATAAGAAAAAATAAAATAAAATGAGAAACCAAAAAGGAAGAAAATAAATAATTTGACAAATAAAATTAAAAAATTAGGAAAATTTAAAATATAATTCCTCGAACTAATGAATTAAATTGGGGAAAACCTTTGCCCAAACCAATTCAAATTAAAAATTCAAAAAAGAATTAGAAAGTTGATGAAAAATAGAAAAATCAAAAAATAATTTAAGATTAATAGTTTAAAAATCTAAAAACAAGTTCTCATTCAAAGAGAGAGAAAATTTTGAAAATTTCAAAAAGAGAGAAAATAAGAATTTTAAAGAAAACCTAGGAAAATTTTAGCAAAACTATAAAATACCAAAAATTACAAAAAATAATAAAATTACTAAAAGTCTAAAAAAAAAAGAGAGAAGAAGCCAAAATAAATAAAGCAACAGATCATCCAAAAGGATCAACTTTCAAAATATCTAATTATTGGTGCATTTCAACATTCGTTCATTCATCAAATGAGCTTACCATTAAAGGACATCCCATACCTTCTTGATTTTAACACTCATTAATGATGTTTCATTCACATTATTCTAATAATTGATTTAACAAATTTTTTTTTGAAGAAAGGAAATTTCCTTCACACCCAGAAACAATTTCTAGAAAGTTAAATAAAAAAGAATCAAAAAATCAAAAAGGAAAAATCAATAAAAAAAACTTAGAAGAAAATTTTTAGGAAAGAGTAAACCCAAATATTGGAGACCATTTGATCATTCCAAAAGATGGTCAACTTTCAAATCTTTAAATTATTCATGCATCTCAAAACATTACATTCATTAAATAAATTTATCATCGAAAAAAGAAACTTTTGAAAATTATCTCATATATTTTTCATTTCATACTCATTGAAGCATTAATATTCATGCATTCATCAACTTATCAAAATTAATTTCAAATTTTACAGAAAAATAAAAATTAAAGAAAGACAGCTTTCTCGGCATCCTTATAGGACTCGTTCCCAATCAAGGATCATGGATGAGTTGGAACGACAAAACGAAGAGTTGAGGAATGAGGTCAAAACTTTGAAAGAGAAAATGACCAAACTAATGGAGGCCATCCAATTATCCAAACAGAAGGATGTTCCAGAATAACTGGTTGGTCCATTGTATCCTCCTGGCTTCAACCCACAAAACCCTCTACCATCGACCATGCCTTCACAAACTGAGTGGGTCCATTATGGACTCCCTCATGGGCATGCACCCTCATTCATGCAAACACAAAACCTACCTTTAAACCCCACAGAAAACCCACACATTATCCCAAACACCACTTCATATGAACCTACTCAAACTTACCAAACAGCCCCTAGAAGGACGAATCCTATGTTCACCCAAGGACCTCATCAAATACACATACCATTGTCTTACCCTCGTAATATGCCCGGACATAGCCATTTCTCCTAAATTCAAGGTTCCCGAATTTGAGAAATATCATGGAACTATTTGTCCAAAGAACCACCTGATCATGTACTGTAGAAGAATGGTTGCACGTGCCCATGATGACAAGCTGCTCATCCACTTATTCCAAGACAGCTTGGCCGAGGCAGCTACGACTTGGTACACTTAATTGGAACTCACACATATTCGTTCATAGTAAGATCTGGCAGATGCATTTATGAAGCAATACAAGTAATCTCTGGAGATGGCTCCAGACAGAACTCAGCTCCAAAACATGGCCAAGAAAGGAGATAAGACCTTCAAACAATATGCTCAACGATGGCGAGAGTTAGTAGCTCAAGTGCAACCCTCATTATCCGAAAAGGAGTTGGTCAACATGTTCATCGATACACTCATAGATCCTTTCTATGATAAGATGATTGGCAGTTGGACGGCCAGCTTCTCCGATGTTGTCGTCATAGGAGAAAGAATCGAAGGTGGCATGCGTCGTGGAAGAATCACGTATAAGTCTGCAGAAACAATGAATGCTTCCGTTGGAAAGAAGCAGGCAGGAAGAACATATAATGTGGCTTATGCTCAAGCCCAATACACGCCTCAGATGGCACCTTACGGGCCAACCAGTTTCCAACCACCACCTTATACTCCCTATACACCATATCCATACATTGTCACAGCCTATCAAACACACTACCCTCCAACTTATAACCATCTTATGAAAATCCGACCACCAACAACATACACAACTCAAACATAAGCCATAAGCCAACCTAACCAAGGCTAAAGAAGGAGAAAACACCTGTCCAATTTGATCTCATCCCAATGACCTATACCGAACTGCTACCTCGCCTAAACCAAAACTCTCTAGTCGCTCCTTACCCCTTAAAACCTCAAGAACCACCATTGCCAAATCACGAGAACCCATCAACATGCTGAAGGAAATTGGGGCAAGAACTATACAATGATGTACCTTGTAAGAGCCAGGTCGAAATGTTGATGAAAAATCGTCCAAGATTTTCATACTTTTCAAAGTCAATCTTTGGTAATAAATCTCAATTAATAATGCAAAATCACATTTTTCATGTTTCTTAGGGCATATACCTTACCATATTAACTTTACTTCTAGAATTTTCCATTCTTTTCATCATTTAACTCACTTCCCATACCTAAAGAATAAATACCTACTGGTGACAATGTCATTGTTGTAATAAATAATTTTGAGCATCTCCTTAATCAAATTCAAAGAGAAAAATGAAATAGGGAAGCAGAGTAAATAAGATCGAAATCCAACAAGGAATTTCAAATCATAATGGGCACTCCATTATAATTTATTTCAAGAAATATCTTGTAATAACAAATATCCCACTGGATCGAAAGTTCAAACCCAAGAAAAATTTAGGGATGCGAAATAGATCCGTTGAATTGAAAGTCAAAACAATCCAAGCAAGACCTAATAGAAGATCTGACCAGTCAAAAAGAAAAAAGAAAAAGGAAACCGCTGGATTAAATTCAAAGAAATAATCTAGGAAAAATTAGGGTCAAAATTCAAGAAAAAATTCAAGAAAAAAGAGAAAAGAGAAAAAATTGCTGGATTAAAATAAAAAAAATCCAAGAAAAATTAAGGTCAAAATTCAAAAAAACAAAAAAAAATAGACAAAGTCATGATCAAAAGAGGTCTTCCTGGATTAAAATTCCAAAAAACAATTCAGGAAAAAATTAGGATAACAACAAAAAGTTTGCTAGGTCAAAAAGGTCAAAAAACCTTCAAAGGGCTGCTTAGGAAAAAGTTAGGACACATAAACAAAAAGCCCGCTAAGTCAGAAACCCTCAAAGGCGACCTAGGAAAAAGTTAAGGCACACAAAAAGCCCGCTAGGTCAAAAACCCACAAGGGCGACCTAGGAAAAAGATAGGGCAAAAAAAAGTCCTACTAGGTTGAAAACTCAAAGGAACAAGCCAATAAAAAGTTAAGGTAAACCAAAATTCAAGTACAATCCGACATTTCTGCACCTCACATTCTAAAACTGGGGCAAAATTTTTTCATTTCTCAAATTTGATTAATTTGACAATCAAAATTATGAAAAGCAACATTAACATTTCTGATCAAAAGGTGCCATTCGGGCAATCGAACCCACATCTTTCATCTCCCTCGCCAAATACACTACCCTAAACCTCACATATAAAACCTGCTTATCTCCCCCCATTGACTATCAAAAATCACTTTGTACACCTCAATGGTGCACATGCCAAAAAGAAATGTAAAAATAAAAAGGATTGATTTTGAAAAGTCATGAATCCTCAATCATCGCAACATGGCATGGCTGTTTCCTAAAGAGTCATCCTCTAGCCAGCTATAATGCTACCAAAACCAAAGGAGTGTGTCTTACTCAAAGATGCTGACCACTGTTGGGTTTCAAAGGTATTGAAAAAGGAAAATTTCAAAGTTGACCAAGAAGCCAAGAAACAAAGTCAGTCCAGCTCATCCTAAATCTTGGTTCCTTTTATACCAACTATAAGGTTGTCAAGAAAGGAAAATGTCAAGGAAAAAATCAAAATGGGATCCCAAAACTTTCTTAAACCATCCCATGACATACATTCCATAGCATCCATTTCATGGTATTTGATCAAATAATCATTTCAAGGATAAAAAAGAAATGAATAAATTGAAGCGTCTATTCACCTTGCACTCATTCAAGCATTGCATAAATCATTCCAAACCTTCACGTTGCATTTTAAATTCTTGCATTGTGCCTATTCAGGCCTAGCACATTTATTTTCCACACTTCGGCCTATACTATCAAACCTAGCATGTTTAATTTTCCGCAGTTCGGCCTATACTGTCAAGCCTTGCATGGTTAATTTTATGCGCTTCGGCCTATGCTGTCAGGCCTTACATGTTTAATTTTCCACACTTTGGCCTATGTTGTTAGGCCTCACATGTTTAATTTTCTGCACTTAATTAAATAATCTTAGCAACTATGGAATCTCCTCAGAACTTTAGTCTAATTGGCGTTCGGTCTTCACTATGTGAACTATCACAATGTTAATAAAAGGAGTACTAGAAACAGAAATTCTGATGCAGAGGTCAACTGTGAACCCTGTAGGAGGAAATGCCTGCAAAGAGGTTCCTGTGATTAGAGTTCTTGTTTAAGGAATTCATCTGCATAATTAGCGGTTTCCTGTTTGCCTACGTACAAAACAACTTTGTTAGAAGTCCTTTGGCAAGAACAACAGGATATTTCGAGTCAACGACCATGAGTTTTGTATTAAATGTTGAGCTGAAAAGGGCATGATTGAAGTGATTATTGAATAGGCAGTGTAAATGGAATTCGAAGTCAGTTTTTGCACTGGCATGAAAATCTTGTGATGTAATTTCCATATGTGAAACTAGGTTGCTGCAAGGTCCTAGGGAGCTTGTGTTTCTCTGCATGGATTTTGGAAGATTGTAGTCCATATATCTTACACCTGTGAGGGGTATCAGGTTACGAAGTGCTTTGTGCTAGTTTAACATTCCTTCTTACACATATAAGATATCAAGAGTTCATGTTATGAAACTTGTATCATCCATCGCATGCACTATTAGAGTTTGTTTGGGGAGGGCTGAACCAGATACAGATTCTACCATGGCATTTCTAAATGCATGAGCCAAGGCCTGTGTTTCACCCTAACCCTGTCTTGGTAGCAGACTAAGAGTCGTGGGATGACAGCAATAATACTGATAAGAAATTATAGAACACACAAGCTCTACAGTGGAAACACCTAATCCTTCCTTGAGTCATGTTCATGGCTACGTCATGGCCAGCATGTTGATATTTTGTTTGCCCATAGGTGTGAGACCAGGAAACCTATATAATGTATGATAGATCTACTTCTCAGTCTTGCCTCGACTCAAGAGGATAGGGGAGAGAACCAGTAGGACTAGTCAGTTAGTTAGCAAGTTCGAGCTCGGGTTCCTATTAGCAAAATATAAGTTGTAGTACATGCTTAGCATTATCCTACGATCTATATAATTTTGTAGATGTGCCGATTCACTCTCATAATAAGAGCATGCAAGGAATAGAATAAAGGAGGTGAAAGAACTTGGTCAGTGACTAAGTGATGTTGAGCTAGATGAATTGAAAAGAAATCAGTGCGGTGATGGGAGAGATCATCAAGTACACTAGGTGGGGAGTCCCGAACAGTTGTGGATAGCAACGGCTGCCACCAAACAAGCACCTAGCAGAAGTGGGTTCCAATTAAACCACACATGGGAAAAGACTATAATGATATGCACGATTACTCCAACAAATGCTGAGCCTCGAGTCGTTCATAGTAAGAAAAGTGAAGATCCTGTTAGTGATGGGTTAAGTAAAGTTATCACCTCTGTGCGGAGTTCTAGCCTTGACAAGGAAAGAAAATACAAATGATCTGATGACCGAAGAAGAATTATTCCTGAAGTTGTGGGAGTTTGTTCACCAGGGAAACATCGCTTCTGCAAGACCCAACACTCCATTTTATTGAATTATATCACGTGCAATCTCCCATACTGTGTAAAAAGGGTCACCATCTTCTTTACGCTTTCAGGTTGATCCCATGTGTGGAAAGGTTCAGTTTTGTGGTGAATAGGGAAATGACCCTAACCAGTATGTAGATTAGGCAGCGATTCCTGCGTTGCAAACTACTCCTATATGTAATGTCAATAGAGGACAGAAATTGAGTTGGAGTTCTTTTTTTTAATGTAAAAAGGAAGCCCATGCACGTATGTTCATAATTTAACACGAGCTGTCTCCTCTGATTTGATTAAGAGGATGGGTATTAAATCTCATTCAGGAGCTTGATGTAGTGGTTCGCTCGACGCTCGCCAACTACCACATCCTGTGTTCGATTCTTATATGTGACTATTCCTTTTGAAATTGTTTCACAGGCACCTCACATGCTAAGATGAATTGGGCATAGATATTGGGCCACGCCTCACATTCTAGCTTAGGTGAATTAGGCCATAGTAATTTGGGCCATAGTGATTGTTTCACAGGCACATCACATTCTAAGATGAATTGGGCCATAGATATTGGGCCACGCCTCACATTCTAGGTTAGGTGAATTAGGCGATAGTAATTGGGCCAGAATGCTGTTACTGCCCCCAATTTCATAATATACAAGCTGATTGGGTTGCCCAATCTCACTACAATTTGGGCCATTATCAAATTCTTAATTGGACCACTCAAATTCAAATCAAAGCTGCATCCATTTTTCAATTTAAATTTAATTTAATTTTCCTCTTCATTCATTTTTGGAATCAAAATCCAATTTTTCTAATACAGTTTAAGTTCAATTCTTTTTAATTTGTAATCAAATCCCTTCTCTTAATCAAATTCATTCTCCTAATTTGGGTCAAGCCCAATTCCTTTCTCTATTCGTAATCAAGTCCTTTTTCTTAGTCAAAATCATTGTTTACTAAGTCTTGCGCGATGAGTTTTGGATACGACTTGGTAGCATACCTACTGTTCGTTATTCAAAAATCATATGGATCCCAGTGCAACCCTCGTTTGTCTAGGACCCTATGCATATGTGGAATAAGAATTCTTTAAAAAATATTCAAAATACCTTCAACCTATTTCAATTCAACACAAACCAACCTTTTCAATTCAAGCCTTCAAACTAGAACTATGTAGCCTTGAATTTCCCATTGCACTAGGAAATACGTAGGAGCAGGATCAAGTCCTATCAAGCTATTTTCCATAAACCTATTTATTTCTATTCTATTTAAAAGGATCAAACAGTTTTCAAAAATATCAAAATAACACACTCAATTTGAAGGTACCGTTCTTCAGAACGAACGAGTAAGGTGCTTAATACCTTCCCTACTCGTAACCGACTCTCGAACCTAGATTTCTTCTTCAAGTTAGGGTTTCTCCAAATATTTTTCCTTTAAAAATAAAATTTTGTGGCGGCTCCACAATCAAATCAAATTCTTTCTAAAATTTTTAGAGAGTTCGTCATTCCATTGTAATTACGATTACGATAGATACAAAACATTGTTTTAAATCTAGTTTGGAAAATAAGGGTGCAAATGTTCTATCCTGAATGCATGCCAAAAGGGAGTTAAGAACCATGGTTCACTACCTAAGCAGGAAAGAAAATGAGAAACTAAAAGATATCATTAAAGCTTTGCAACTAGGCAAGAAAGTAAAAAACTAGTTTTCCTACGATAATGATGTTGTTAGACTATAAAAATCAAACAATAATAACAACATAGTAATTGGTTATTGCTAGTAACTGAAGTTGTTAGTTTGTTAGGCTCTAGATCTCTCTATTTATGTTATCTTATAAGCCTCTCATACTTGTGTATTACTAATGTTTGCATTATTAAATATGCTAGGAGTCATCCTGTTCTCTATGTTTCCTTTGAGAAAGGCTATTGGTAATTATAGTATGGAGAAAGAGCTACCTCAAGGCATGCAGGGGTCATTCCAACCCCATAGGAGCCTGCACTAGTTCTAGCAACCAAGATAGTTGCCAACAATGGAAAATATCTTAGTCAACTATTGATTCAATGGAAGGTAAAATTAGTGGAAGATAATAAAAGTCCAACATTAGAAGCCAATTTCCCAAGTTCAGCCTCATGGAGAAGTCTGTATCTTAAGAAAGGGATAGGGTTAGGACCCTAACTGAGAATCTAGGCCCTATAAATTTAAAGGTAATAGTCTTTGCATGTTTGAAGATTTGTAGAAGAGTTAAACTTCATTTCTTTTAATAATCAAATGTGAATTTCGTAGAAGGCCTCTTCCTATTTAAATATGGTCCATTACTCAACTTTATTATTGGAATGAGTATTGATTTTTCATTCTAGTAATTATGTAAACTGGAAAGTATCCTACAACATGTTTTTTTATCTATACTAGCTCTACCAAATTTGACTCTCAAGTAGACTAATCATATCACCCAAAATTATTCTTTGGAAGGAAAATATCTAATTAAAATTGTTCATATATTCTTATCAAGGATATATAACATCTTGAAGTAAAAAAATAAGAAATAAAAAAATCACCTTGTACTTGTTTATGCAATCCCTATAACAAACCTTTCTTGTTGAGCTAGATTCTTGGTCTTCACAATGCCAAAGAGAACTTAAATACCAAATTTTGCACAAAAGAGATATACCTATAATGGCAGGCACCTAAAAAAGAAATAAGTTGAACAATTAATTTCATCCAATAGCTCTTGTAGTTAATTAAACGGGAGTAGTTGTAGACACTTTCATATTTTGTTGCATAAGTAACTCTTATCATAGTGGTATAGGGATTTAGACCATTCTATTCCTAGCATTTTATATAACTATGAAGAGCATACTATGATTGGAATAAGCATTGTAGTCTTGTTTTTCAATGTTTACTTCATTTCTTCTCATAAGATTATGTTATTTGTAGTTACATTCCTGTAGTCTGGTCATTAGTGTAATACACATCGTGATAAATGTTATTTAGTCTTACATATGATTCTATTTTTAAAGTCATATATTCTAATAGCTATTTTGGAGAGAATTAACATAATGATTAATCTACTATTATCAAAATGACAAATATTAGTTGTTCATCCCATTTAGGATGTATTGAATGGAAGGAAGAGAATAATATTAAAAGAAAAATGAAATAAGATAATACCATTTGAATGTATGATGGTGTACATATTCTTCATGTGACAGCTTATTAAATATCTACAGAATAATCTTTCTTATTGATTTACATTCTTTTATTCTTCATTAACCTCACATCAATATTGTAGTTAAGTAGTTGTGAAATTTTACAAATTCTTCTTTTTGTAAAAAGAAACTTAAAAATTAGGAATGAATGTATAAATCCATACACTAAGAGAATATGAAACACAAGATGTTAAGAAAAAGTTTCAACACTGTACAAGGTTTAAGGTCTATTCTGCGAAGCAAGATATCAAGCTTTTTTAATTTTTAAATTTTTAGTTAAGAAAACTTGAACTAATTCACATAAATAAATGGCCACCTGTACATTGAGATAGGATAATGATAGACAAACCTTTGAAAGAACTAGAGAGCGTAAGCACAAAGGAGAAACGAGTAAAGATCGAGCACAGAGGAGAAACTTGAAGAGAGAAAGCACAGAGGACAAACCAAAAGAGACTGAGCACGAAGGAGAAACAAAGGAGAAACCAGAAGAGAGCGAGCATGAAGGACAAACTAGAAGAGATCTAGCACGGAGAAGAAACAAATGAGAAACTAGAAGAGACCAAGCTTGGAGAAGAAACCAAAAGAAATCGAGCACAGAGGAGAAACTAGAAGAGATCGAGCACGGAGGATAAATCAGAAGCGATTGAGTATGAAGGACAAACTAGAAGAGACTAAGTACAAAGGAGAAACCAAAATGATTTCCCAGGAAGGAGAAACCAGAGTTAGATGAAACAAAGTTAGTAATAGGGAGAATAATTTTGAGGGTTCAAATTGGAGGAAACATAAAAATTGAAAGGAGGGAAGAGAAAAATTAACAAGATAACCAAAATTAGTGTTGTTCTGTGATGAAACATTTTGTCTCCAAATACATTAATAATTTCATATATTAGAAAAAGTTTTGCGACTGAATTTAGCTACCATTTACATTTTACAAATTTTCCACCAACAATTCGGTCACTAATTCAATAGCTAAATAAAAAAATCAACTTTTTAGTTGAAATCCTGATCGGTCTCTAAGTTGGTCTCTAATAGCAACTGAAATGTGGAGGTCAAAAAATTCGGTTACAAAACTCTTATTTTCTAGTAGTGGTGACAAAAGTAAATGTATTTTTCATTTTCAATAAAGGGCATATGAATGCAATAAAAGAATGGAAATAGTCAAAAATGTTTGAAGATCTTCTGAAGATAATGCATAAAAAATTATCTATAAATATAAGGGTTTACAGGAGGAAAAAGACACTTTGGATATTAACTCCAATACTATTTTTCATCTTTCTTTCTTTATTATTAGTTTTGTCTCCTTCATGGAAGGCTAAGTTTTAATTTTCTATTAGTTTTTCCTCTTTCGTGGAAGACTAAGTTTTTAACTTCAATTCAAGGATTCAATATTAATTTCATTTTTTGGATTTCTTTATCTTTATTTATATGCTTATTAGATTATTCCTACTCTATTTTACTACATTCTTTTAATCAAGGTTTGTTCGGTTGGTGTATTTTAATTAATGTGCAATTAATATTTTTATTGGTTAATCATTTTTCAAAATTTTGGAGACTATAAATTAATTGAATTAAAGGTTTTCATTTTATTTCTTACTTCAACTAAATTCTGGTTACGAAATTGGTTTAGATCTAATGGAAGATTAAGTGGTTACTTAATTTTGTTGATCATAATCAATTGAATCCTAAGAGTCTTCTTAGTATAGAATTCAAAGATCATTTCAGGAGTTTCGTATGATCCTTGGTTGATAAATATAATCCATGATTTTAATGATCAATGATTAGTTAAGAAAATGGCCTTTAAATTCCTTGAGTTGATCATCACCAAATCAAATTAATTTCATTCTACATTTTATATTTATAACATAATATCAAATCTTTAAAAAATATAGCCTTGTTCTAACTTTCCCATAATTTTCTTGAGAATCTTATTTAGTCTTTGGGAGATGACCTAGGTTGTACCTTATACCTTATCATAGTTGGGGAAAATCTATAAATTATTTTTGGACGTTTGTGGGGAGCGTGTAAGTCCTAAACTTTGAGTAGAAGGCAAGGCCTTCGAGTGAAGTAAATATGAGAATTAGAACAATTAATTAGCATGCATCATCTTCATAAAAAGAAGTGTTTTGTAAATCATAATGGGGGATAATCTACAAGCCCTTCTGTGAAAGGGAGCTAGAAAATCTAAGGGTCAACTCACATGGAATTAAACTAGAATTAATGATAATGGAAACTTCCAATTCAAGGGGGTACATGAGTTAGGTTTAAGCCTTCCAATGGCCTCCTTGTAGTCAGGACTGCTCTAATCGGACCTAGCCCCCTTGATAAGACCCTAAAGACTATCATTACTGATCAAGGAATTTTGGCATGTTTTGAAACGATGATAATGATGATTTGAGCATTGCCAAAGGCACGCTGGTGGTTTGAAATTAGATCCTGGTACCCCCCCATTGTTTTGATAAAGTGGTGATGATGTTTAGGCGCACATGCATTTGTATATTGTAAGGATGATGAACTCCAAATTAGTGAATATTATAAAGATATAGGATACAATAAACCTCGCTTAATTCTGAGTCTATCGTCATATAAATTTGTGAAGAAGATGATAAAGAAATCTCATTCATATATTACATATGATGATTATTTTCTGATAGTTCATTAAGGAGGTCAAGGAACTTATATGTTCTTTATAAGATAAAGTATGATTTAATGTACTACTCTTATCCTTACTTTTACTTGAATGAAGTGTCTCACTCCTCTTTGTTATATTTCTCAGTATGTAACTAAGATTCTATAGTGAGCCTACAACGTGGATCACCCTTTTCTCGACGTTGAGGTGACCGTCGACTTAGAGGATAACTGGTAGATCTCTCACTCCATGACCACCAACAATGACTACGACGTAGGAGTACCAGTTTGAAGAAAAGAAGTGAATCCTGTAATCTTTAGTTAAAGTATAGTAACTTAATTTTGTACATACCTATCTTGTCACCTCAATCATAATACTCTAGATTACTTACATTTGGGGGATATGGAACTAATGTACCTTTGATGGGGATATATATATATATATATATATATATATATATATATATATATAAGAAGTTTTTTTATTTAGATATATGTATGATTTGAGGAATCAAGTACATCACTAACGTATAATTATTTCATTATTAGTACATATATGTAAGAATAATTGTTGCAACCGAAATTACAACAACATGAAAAATTTGAAAGATTTGGAAAGAATTATTTTAGTATTATGAGGCCGCCTCCAAATTTTATTTAAAAGAAAAAACATTTGAGAAAAACCCAACAAAGAAATAGTTCTAGGTTTAGGAGTCGATTATGAATAGGAAAAGTATTAGCACCATACTCTTCCATTTTGAAGAACATTACCCTTCAATTGAGTGTGTAATTTTAATATTTTTAATATTTATTTGATCCTTTAAATAGAATAAAAATAAATAGATTTATGGAAACTAGCCTGATAGGACTTTATCCTACTCCTAAGTATTCCCTGATGTAATGGGTAGCTCAAGGATACATAGTTTGGGTTAAAAGGATAAACTTGTAAAACAATGATTTTTGAGAACAGATTTAATTATTTTTGATAATTTGAGAAAATATCTCTGAAAGACTAAATATGGAGGGAATTCATTTGTAATTAAATTTTTTGAAAAAAAAAAGAAGTTGGATAATTTTTATTAAAAGAATATTTTTGGTTTCTTAATATTTTAACGAATTTTCGAAACTCACATGTGAACAAGATCCTAAACAAACGAGAGTTGCACTCAGACCTATATGATTCTCGAAATAGTAGATGATAGAATATGAAATTTTAAAGCATTATTTATGAATTTTAAATTGAAGAGATTCTAATTAAAATATTAATTGAAACGATGTAATGTTTAAAATATTATTTAAATAAACTTCTAAACCCGTATATGTACAAGATCTGAGGCAAATGAAGTTTGCATTAAAATTTGTACAATTCTTAAAATAATAGAGATATGGTATGCTACATGTCTATAGTCAAAGTCTATTGCATGAGATTCAATTTTTTTTAAAATGATTTTTGTTTTTTTATAAAAGGTATATACTTTAAATAAAATTTTTCTCTTAAAATATGTATTTTAATAAATATTCTAAACCTATATATGCACAAAATTTGAGATAAATGAAGGTTGTATTGGAACTTATACAATTTTCCACAAACAAGATGATAGAGTATGTTATACGCTTGGATTCAAAGTCCATTGCATGAGATAAAATATTTAGAACTTAAATATAATTTTATTAAAAGTAAAGATGAATTTATCTTAAAATGTTAAATTAAAATAATATTTTGAACCTACATATGCACAAAGTCTAATACAAACAAAGATTGCACTCGGACATAAATGAATCTCTAAATACTAGATGATACGATATGCTACACATCAATATTCAGAGTTCATTGTATGAGATTTAAAAATTTTAATCAGGAAGAAAGATAGATTTCAATAATATTTTGAAATTAAGTCATCTTTGTTTGAAATATTATAATATTTAAATAATGTTTAGATGATGAATAAATATTTATGCAAATTTCTAAATGAAGTTATTTATGCACTTTCATTTTTAATTTGGTTCTAAGCTCATGACCATGCCTTTCGATTTACTCAAATTCATGATTGATTAGAGAAAGAATTATGGTAACATGTGGTTAATAGAAATCACATGACTTTTAAGCATATTGGTTGAGTATTCATATGTAAGCACAAGCATATGATGAGGCCCAATTATTTACATGAAAGGAAAATTTAAGGATTTTTGAAAAAGAATTATGATTGTTAAATGCTAAAGAATTCAATTGACCCAATAATGTACCTCCAACTTTGGAGAATGGTAATATTTAAGTATTATTGATTTTAAAAGTCCAAAGGGTATAAATCAAGTTACTAGAGTTTTAATAAAGAATTGGATTAAATTGTCAAGACCATCTTATTGGCTCGATTTCAAGAATCCACTACCTAGCCATGTCTAGGTCAGGTTGTCTTCACGACCCAAAAATTAATAATCAGATGATTTCAATGTATATGGCAAGCCGATTTTAGATAAGAATGAGTCAAGATTTTTCTTATTACTAGCCCAGAATCAAAGTCTTTGAAAAGTAGTCACATTGTACGCTTAGTTACCCCGATCAATTCGATTGAAAGGCTTCAAGAATTAAAACTTGAATCTCCTAATTTACCTTTTTTTTATAAGTGGCCGATAAGTTGCTAATGCAAGCAAAGGCATATCCTTTATACTTCCACTTGATTGAATAATGGAGATCATTTATTAAAAAAAATTGAGTAACCTAGGTTAAATGGATTTAAATTGGGCTAAGTGATTTGTTTTAAAATCCATTTGGGTGAATTTGCTTGAGAAGCTTTGCATCACCACTCTCTCATTCCTGACTTCATTGGGCTCCTAAAGAATGGCCCAATTTTAGTTTCCAATTTTTCCTTGGCTGCCTATCCCATGCTAACCTAAACTCACTAAGGCTGGGACCTTTCACTAATTTGGTTGGAAAATGAATTAATTTATATTAGTAAGTGATAAAAATTCGATTAGTCTATCTAAAGACTTCTTGAATGGAATTTTAGGGTTTGATTCAAGGACGAATCCTTAAAGAAAGAATGACAAAGATTCAAGCCTACTTAAAAACTCGTTATATACAATTTTGGTCCAAATCCAAGAAGAGACAAACAAAGTCCCAATGTTACTTATACAAGTTCAAACAATTGAAGATCCAAGATGAGAATGTGATATAAAGAGTTATCATAATCAAATATTTGAATTTATTATATACAATCTACTTAAGATTTGTAATTGATTTGCTTTAAATTATCTTAGGATTTGATATTGATTTGCGAGTGATTTATTTTATTTTTTGTAAATCAAATTAAGATTTTAGATTGATTTTCAATTTAATTAGGATTTCTTTAAGATCTATTATTTATTTTTATTAATATATTTTCTTTCAATTTAAGGAAATTAGGTTTTCTATGTAATGTGGTTTAGGGATTCAATGTAAAGAGATTGTGATGAATAATAATATTTTTCTTTTAGAGTTTTCATCTCTGTGTGAGTTAATTCCCTTGGTTCTTGGGCAAAGAAATATCCTTGATAACGTTGGTTCTTCTGGTAGCTCACAGTAAGGGTCATGTTTGTTTTGATATCTTTGATGATATCCAGCAGGTTGTGATTTGTGTCAGATTCCTTTATCTTATCATATCCTAATTCTCAAGATGTTCTATTATTACCGATTCATTCCCGTAGGGTGAATCATATCATCTGGTATCAAAGCTTAGGCTCTTGAAAACCATGTGTTATCTATGTTATATATTTTTTTATTATCCTTGTAAAAAAATTAGAGAGAAAAAATTTAAAAAAATTATGTAGAAAAAAAGTGTGATGAAAAAAAGAGTGCACAAAAAATTTTATTATTGAAAGAAATCCAAGAAATATGCATGGTGAATGGTTTGATTCGAGGACGAATCCTTTTGAAAACATAGGGAATGATATAGATTCGATTAGCTTATCTAAAGACTTCTGGTATGGAATTTTAGGGTTTAACTGGAGGATAAATCATTTTGAAGAAAGAGAGAATAATAGAGATTCAAGCCTACTTAAAAACTTGTTATATGAAATTTCGGTTCTAATCCAAGAAGAGACAAACAAAGTCCTAATGTCACAAGTACAAGTTCAAATAATTGAAGATCTAGGATAAGAATGTGATATAAAGAGTTATCATAATCAAATATTTGAATTTATTATATATAAATCTACTTATGATTTGTAATTGATTTGCTTTAAATTATCTTAGAATTTGATATTGATTTTCATGTAATTTATTTTAATTATTTTCACATCAAATTAAGATTTTAGATTAATTTGCAATTTCATTAGGATTTCTTTAGGATCTGTTATTTTTTTTTGTTAGTAGATTTTATTTCAATTTAGGTAAATTAGATTTTCTATATAATGTGGTTCAGAAATTCAATGTAAAGATATTTTGATGAATAATAATATTTCTCTTTTAGAATTTTCATCTTTGTGTGAGTTGATTCCCTTGATTTTTGGGAAAAAAATTACCCTTGATAATATTGGTTCTTCCAGCAGGTCACCAAAGGGTCACGTTCCTCTTGATAACTTTGGTGATCTCTAGCAGAATTTGGTTTGTGTCGAGTTCCTTTATCTTATCATATCCTGATTCTCAAGACGTTCCATTATTGTTTCCACATTCTGATTCATTCATGTAGGGTAAATCATATCATCTGGTATAAAAGTTTAGGCTCTTGAAAATCAAGCGATATCTATCTTTTATATTTTTTTTATTACCTTTGCAAACAAAATTAAAAAAATTATATAGGGAAAAAAAGTGTGATGAAAAAAAAGGTTGCACAAAAAAATTTATTATTGAAAGAAATCCAGGCAATATGCATTGTGAATGGTTTGATTCGAGGACGAATCCTTTTGAAGAGGTATGAAATGATAAAGATCTGATTAGCCTATCTAAAGACTTCTTGTATAGAATTTTAGGGTTTGATTCGAGGATAAATCATTGAAGAAAGAGAGAATGATAGAGATTCAAGCCTACTTAAAAACTTGTTATATGCAATTTTAGTCCAAATCTAAGAAGAGATAAACAAAGTCTTAATGTTACTTGTACAAGTTCAAACAATTGAAGATTCGAGATCAAGAATGCGAATAAAAGGTTATTATAACCAAATATTTGAATTTATTATATACAAATCTACTTATCATTTGTAATTGATTTTTTTTAAGTTATCATAGGATTTGATATTGATGTGCGAGTAATTTATTTTAATTATTTGCAAATAAAATTAATATTTTAGATTGATTTTCAATTTAATTAGGATTTCTTTAGGATCTATTATTTATTTTTATTAGTAGATTTTCTTTCAATTTAAGGGAATTAGGTTTTCTATATAATATGGTTTAGGGAATCAATGTAAAGTGATTTTGATTAATAATAATATTTCTCTTTTAGAGCTTTCATCTCTGTGTGAGTTGATTCTTTTGGTTGTTGTAGCAGGTCGTAGTAAGGATCACGTTCCTCTTGATAACTTCAGTGCTCTCTGGTAGGCCACGACTTGTGTCAAATTCCTTTATCTTATCATATTGTGATTCTTAAGATGTTCCATTATCATTTCCGCATTTCGATTAATTCACGTATGGTGAATCATATCAGTAAGATTTGGTTAATTAATTAGGGGTATTAGGTTAGATAAGGTTTATTAAGGGGATATGGGATGCGAGTGATGCGGCCTCCCTTAGGCCCCCAATGAGTGGTGAATGCAATCACAGTGGAGGGAGTAACAAACAACTCTTCGACAACAGTGACAGTGGCGTGTCAGCATTTGATAGGTGAGGTGAAATAGCTTAGGGAAAATCTAGGGTTTGGAAAGAAGAAAGTGACATCAGAATGCTTGTCACTAAGAGAGCAAGGGATGAACGCTAGCCACTACGAATGATTCGGTGATGAGATTCGAGTTTGAGGAACATTGATACTTTTCATGAGTTCTTCTCGACAGGGAGCAAGGTCACGATCAACTGGTGAGGGCTTAGAAAGCTCTATTTTTGGAAAAGACCACTGTCAAGAAGGGAAAAGAAAGACTTCAACCACCACCGCTAGAGATGCATGGTTCCAAGAAGAATAGGGCACCATCTTTGGTGAGCTAGAAAGCTACCGCAGACGGCCGTAGTGGGTATGACAGTTCAGAAGCTGCATCGATTTTGTTGATAAGCATAGGTAACGTAGTCGATTTCTTTTTTACATTTAATTTATAATTTTCTTCTCCTTCACTATCTTCCTTTATTTTCATTTCTTATTTAGTGTGAGTACAATGTTTGGGTGTTGTTTTTCATTGGGGGTATGGCTACCAGTGGCTATCGACATGATTATGGCGCTTGTAAACACTCTATTATGTCCGAGATCCCATCTTAAAGTTAATTCGTAGATAAACAGAAAAAGTACCGAAACAAATAAAGGGAAGTCAGAAAGGCTAATAAATAACAAACGGAATTAAAGGAAATAATAAAAAGAAAAATAAAATAATAATAAGATAATAAAAGATAGTAAAGTGATAAGAAATATATACTAAAAAGTAAAAAAAAATAAAAAATAATAATAAAAAAAAATATATAATAATAATAAAAAAAACAAAAATAAAAAATAAAAAAAGGAGAGAAAAATAAATAAATAAAAAAGAAAGAGTATTAAAAAGGGAAAACAGGGCAACCCTGAATAGAAAAATAAACAATAAAACAGATAAAGATAAGGAAGTAAAATAAGATAAAAAAAAAGCGGGAGGGGGATATCGGCGGAAAACGGAGAAGGGAAAAATAGAAAAGGAAAAGTGAATTTAAGGAAGCCTATAAAAGGGGCCAAAAGGGTACCCGGCGAGGGGTGTTTTTTTTTTTGGAAGGGTTTATGAGCGATTTGCCTTCTCTCCTCTAGGTTCTCTCTAATTTTAGGGGTGTAAAAGGTGGAGAGGTGACTAAATTTACTCAGTTTAGTGGGAGACTCCGTCAGGAATTTCTCAAGGCTTCTTCAGATTCGCGTTAACAACTTCTGCGTCCAGGGACTTCTCCTTCAACCTGACCTCGCTGTGGCCACCTTCCGTCTTCACCGATCTTTGCAGATCTAGTTCCTCGCCACAGGCTTAGCCGCGATCCGGTGCATCCGAAGCAGCCAATCCGGCATGCAATAGCTCTGCTTGTTAAGGTTAGTGCTTCGGCTTCCCATGGCTCTTCTAGTCCATTTGATGAAATCATTATGTCTCTTTGTGGCTTGCTGAAATCTGCGTGCGGAGGAGATTGAATCTTTAAGTTGCATTACTGATCCGCTTATTACCATGCTTCATCGCTAGCATTAGATGAGTTCAAACGAACAGAGCCTAGTAAACGACATGTTAGGGGATGTGTACGATTGAAATTGTAGATATATTCCTCTCAAATCCACAATGGAACGAGGGATAAGGGTGAGGGTTAGTCACGATTGCAGCTCCTGATTATTGGATTTAGAGTCTTAAGAGGTGCATGCTCATCGCTGCATCATCGCCCCTGTCTTGGTATAAGTTAAGAAGTCTTCCTATGTAAGCAGTCTTTAGGCAAGTTGAGAGAATAATGGAGTGGATGAATGGGCGGGAAGTGGACTAGGCGAGTTGGTTCTTTAGGTTTGAAATGAATATCAGGGAGATCGCCACCAGAAACCTGGCTTCGCTCCTGCTCACGAAGCCAAGATAAGGCTACGCCCAAATTTAGTGGATATATTGGCAGAGGAGTGGCGTTCTGGTGCCACTAGAGTCACGAGTCCACTTATTTAGATAACCTCCCATAGTATTAGGAAGAGTCGCTCCCGCATCGAACCAAAATAACCCCGTCTAAACGTCGCGCCCCAACATCCAGGTCCTAGGGGGTCTCCGGCAGGCCCCTCCGGATGGCTTTGGCTCTGCTGAGTGGAAAGGCTTGAGTTACCACATTTGGCTTGGAGGTAGATGCATGCCATATCTCTCAAGGCTTGGAATTGACGTTCGACCGGCCAGAAACCATCGGTGGAGGCCTGTAATCATGGACTACCGAGAGTCCTAGAGTCAGGATAACCACTCATGAGAGGTCGAGGAAGTAGGCTATATCCTCATTTCCCAAAAGAGATGGTCCAAGAGGTTAGTAAGCACCTCACAATCGCAAAGGTGGGCGTGAATAGGTATCCTCTTAACCTTGAAAGTGCATCACGATGCATGTTCTGCATGCTGTGCTCCCTGCAGTGCATAGGGCATAAGCTCATTGTACAGGACCACACAGGTAACATGCAACCTAAAGAGTTGTAAAAACGGAACTGAGGGTCATCCAAATCACCTAGCCATGCTACCTATCCCTTGGTCGCCAACGCACACCGAATGTGCCTTGAGGAATGAATCAAAGCTCCTAAAAAACCCATCGAGCCACCTAGAGTTCAGGCATTAGAAGGCCCAGTCAGTCTTTGGGCATGTAGCGCGGAGATCTTTGGTGTCTGAGTGAAACGGTGCCAGCAAACAATGAAGTCTCAGCAGTGTGTGCGCCTGACTTATAGTGGACGTCTTCTCGGTTGCGACGAGCGGCCATGAAGAGAGATAAGAAAGACTCTGGTGTGTGAATTAAGTAGAGGAAGCAGTTTCACCCGAGATCAGGAGCTGGATAACTGCACGGGGCTCACCAGTTAAGGGCGTTCGAAACCAAGAAGAGACTAGGTCCCCCGCCTGTTTAATCCACACAAGGCTATATCCAACGATACATTGAAGGGAAGCCGGCCATGGGGAAGCATCTGAAGCTGTAACAAAGCAAGAATGTCCACAGGGTAAGGTTGAAGGGGCCTAGGAAGGCTAGGAAAAGATGAGTGAGACGTACCGCATCAGATCTCCTTGCAAGGTAGGCTGAGTAGGAGAAGATCCCGAGTGTCTAAACCTCGTTGATCAGCTCTGCTGAATATGGCAAAGCAAAGCCATATTCAAGCCAGGCGAAGCCATCCACCACAAGCATGAGAGAGAGCCCCACCACACGTCATGGGTAAGCTTTTGTGAGCAATTACGACTTGGAGCCCAAAATTCTTCAAAATTACGACTAGACCCCCAGAATTCTTCAAAATTACGATTAGACCCTCAAAATTCTAAAAAATTATGACTAGACCCCCAGAATTCTTCAAAATTACAATTAGACCCCCAAAATTCTTCACAATTACAGTTAGGCCCTACAATTCTCAAAAATACAATTGGGCCCCTGAACTTCCCTAAATTACAATTAGGACCCTACACTTCCCAAAATTACAATTAGGTCCCTAAACGTCTCCAAATCCCTACACTTCCCAAAATTATGTCTAAGCCCTGAATTGCCCCTATTTCCAGTATATTTCCCCTTATTCCAAGCAGGTCCCCAGGTTCCTAGCCTCATCAAATAATGCCCTATTTATCTTATCATACGTGTCTTCAAAATAAAAGAAACTAATTTTGCATCTCCTAGTCTCACGCAACGAGCTCTAAGCACGAACTAGTAGTTTTTTCTGTTGTTCGAAGTTTAGAGAGTCGTATGGGCCCAAGTGCAACGTAGTTGTCTTGGACCCTATGCATATGTGGATTGGGAATGCCTTCCCCTTTTTTAACAAATAAAAAAACTCGTTTTGCATCTCCTAGTCTCACGCAACGAGCTCTAAGCACGAACTGGTAGCTTTTTCTGCTGTTCGAAGTTTAAAGAGTCGTATGGGCCCAAGTGCAGCCGTAGTTTTATTGGACCCTGTGCATACGTGGATTGGGAACGTCCTCCCATTTTTTAACAAATAAAAAAACTCGTTTTGCATCTCCTAGTCTCACGCAACGAGCTCTAAGCACGAACTGGTAGCTTTTTCTACTGTTCGAAGTTTAGAGAGTCGTATGGGCCCAAGTGCAGCCGTAGTTGTCTGTGGATTGGGAACGCCCTCCCTTTTTTAACAAATAAAAAACTCGTTTTGTGTCTCCTAGTCTCACGCGGCGAACTCTAAGTACGAACTAGTAGCTTTTTCTGCTGTTCGATGTTTAGAGAGTCGTATGGGCCCAAGTGCAGGCGTAGTTGTCTTGGACCCTGTGCATATATGGACTAAGGGTCTCCTCCAAAAAAAAATCTGCAAAATACTCTGCTTATTTTTCAAGCACTTTCGAAGGTCAAGCCTTCAAACCAGAACTACGTAAGCCTTGAGTTTCCCATTGCACCGAGGAATACGTAGGAGCAGGATCAAGTCCTGTCAGGCTAACCTCCATCAATGTATTTATTTTGACTCTAGTTATAGGGATCAAACTATTTTCGATAAATCACACACTCAGTTTAAGGGTACCGTTCTTCGGAACGGGTAAGTGGGGTTCCTAACACCTTCCCCACTCGTAACCGTCTCCTGAACCTAAATCTCATCTTCGAGTTAGGGTTTTTCCAAAACTTTTTCCCTTAAATAAAAATTTGGTGGTGACTCCACTTAATCAAATAAATTCAATTCTAAAATTTTAGCGAGTTTGTCATCTCGTCGGAATTACGGTTGCAACAGCACTGAATTGACAATGATAGTAAGGAGAAACTACCTAGACCTAGGAGTTACTATTACTTTTCTTTCTTTCCTAATTTTTCATATCTTTTGATTTTGGGTAACGGTGAATTTTGGATTATGAATTTTTAGCTAATATTAAACGCGGAAAACTAAGAAATATTGAAGAAACAGATACATATAAAATTGTTAATATCACCATATCATAGAATTTATCTTTGAGATGAATTTTAACACATTAAATTATGAACAAAAGTAATTAGAAGCTTAATTAATAGAATTAACAAGAGCCTAAATGATTAGCACTTAATTAAATCATGACTTTACGGAACTTTTTGCTAAGTTTATGAAAAAAAAAGAGAGAAATCTAACACCTCATTGAATTATGATTTTGATGAACAATTATAGAATTCATAAGAAGATATTTGGAAGAATTTAAACGTTACCTAAATTAGATAGAATTAGAAAATTACTCTTCAAGTACTAGCCATGAGAAAATTTTTGCAAAGGAACTCCTACACAAGAGCAAGAAAGCTTAAAGCAGTGGATGGAGTCACCTCAAATTTCAAACAATGAGAGATTTTTTGAAAAGTTTCTTTGGTTTCTTTTTGGAGAAAATTTTCGTAAATGTTTTTTCCCACCTATGTTGATCCCTTCTAATCATTATTTATATGTTTTACTTTAGTTTACTTGATCCTAATTACGTTTACTTAACTACAATTATTACTTAACCCCACCTTAATCAGATTGTAACAACTTAGAAAACTATAACTAACTCCTAACTACCTACTATCAGAGTATTGGAACAAACCCTGTGAAATGATTTTGACATTTTTTGTTTACTACATAACCTTACTTTTGTTTGTTGTGTGTATGTTTTTTTTCACCTTAGTTTTGTTTGTTTTGTGTATTTTTTGTTTTGTTTTTTCATTCATTTTGGGCTTCGAGGTGCATTAAGGACGTTTGGATTATTGAGAAAAGTACTAGACATTCCATTGTTCTTTTGCTTTGCTTTTTTTCTTGAATGAGACCTTAGGACTAGTTTGTAGCTCCCTTTATCTTTCTTCTATTTTCTTGGATTGTCTTAAATAAAAATGACAAATAAAAATAAGACTAAACATAAATAGGTTTTCACAATTTTCCCCCTTTACTCAGTTTATACCGGATAATATAGAAAATAATTTTTAGATTATCATGGTAAAGAATGAGTAAGGATATGAATTAATTTTGTCCAGGATATGAAGAGAATGTAAGCTCCAAGGGATAGCTTAGGAATAGTTTGGATGCAAGTCTTGTATGAAGGCAGGGAAATTAAGTATAGAAGGCTTTTTTGGGATAGACCCAAAATGCAGGAAATCAAAGTGCAAAATTATAAAAAAAATATGAGAAATTAAAATGCAAAGCCTGGTGTGATAGGATAACAAGAATTAAACATGCAAGACCTTGTGTGATAGGCCAAAATGCAAGAAATTAGAATGCAAAACCTACAGTGATAAATTGATAAAATTAAAATATGCAACACCTTTTATGACAGGCCAAAATGTTGGAAATTAAATTGCAAAGTATGGTGTGACATGCTGGTAGAATTTAAACATGCAAAGTCTTGTGTGATATAGGCCAAAATGCAAGAAATTAGAATGTAAATCTGGTGTGATAAGCTGGTAGAATTTAAACAAACAGGCCCCTTTTTGTGATAGACCAAAATGCAAGAAATTAGAATGCAAAGCCTGGTATGATAAGTTCGTAAATTTAAACATGTAGTGTAACATCCCAAATTTATTATAATGGACTCTTTATTACAAATAACATCTAGTGAGAAACAAAGTAGAGACAAAGAAAAAAATAGAGAAATTAGAAAATTTTGTGCAAATGACAAAGTGCTCCTACACTAGGATAACTCAAATAATGTGCAAGAAAAATATGAAATAAAAGGTAAAATACATTCTAAGAAATTATAATACATCAAGGATGATTGAAATTTTTTTAAAAATGAATATGAACAAAGAATGGGAGAAAAAACCATCCAAAAGCTCTGTCTTTCACTAAGGATAAACTATTTTGGTGAAAATATCAAATGACATTATGATGATTCTACAACAAACCAATAAGTTTTAGAAATGTCAAAGGAATAATTTAGAAACCTCCCAAGAAATGCTAAGAAAAATTACCAAAATACTCCTGAAAAATTGGTAAGGAAAGAAAATACGAAGCAAAAGTCAAAAACAGGGCCCACATCATGTGCACAAAATTTACATGTGGGAAATGTGGTGATGACTCACCATATGAGTCATCTCACCATTAAATACATGTAAGACAAAAATTATAAATAGGAGAGATAAAATTAACCATGGTTAAAGTAAATTAATCTTATTTAATTAAAATTAACTATACTTAGGATAAGTTAATCTTAATTAGTGATAAATTTAGAATATTTAGCATTAAACTAATCCTAAAAGGATAATTCTTTACATTTATATTTTTTAGAAAATGGAAATTACATGAAAATTTACCAAAATATCCTTAGGTGAGAATTTAATTCCCATATGTTCTAAAATACACAAAATTGATTCAAGGGCTAAGGAGGTTCATTTGTTTCATTCTCCATCTTCTAAAAACTTATAGAAATTCACATAACTCTCTCTAAACTCAAACTACTCCAAAAACTCAAAATCATACACTAAGCTTAAACTTTCATCTTTGAAGTTTAAGTTAAACCAAGACTAAACCACCAAGCCCCACCACCATCAGTAGAAGATCTTGTGTGGACCACCAAGGAAGGAAAAAATCAGCCACTAAAGCCCCACCAAAAACCCATCACAAAGTCTTCAACAAGTAGGATTTTACCTTGTATTTTCATAAGCTTCAACTTTGTATTTATGGTATATTTTTCTTCTTATTTTTGAATCCTTCTCTAAGATCTATGGATCTCTTTTTGTTTGAACTATTGAGAGCTCAAAAATTCCCTTGATGATTAAATTTGAGCATCACCAATTTTTAGTGATTTTTGAAATAAAAAAATAAGCTTTGATGGATTAAAGTGCTTCTAGTAAGCTTAGGAGCAATTTAATTGGTTAAAATTTTTTAAAAATCAATTTTGGTGCTTTAAGGCATATTTGAGTGTTTTAGAGAAAATTTTTAAATTTCTCAAAGTAAAATACTTGTAGGTCTTGGAGTAGATCTAGTGAATTTATACTTGTTTTTTATAAAAGGTTTTCTTTTTTTAAATTTTTATGTTGAAAGTTAGTATCTTTGTTATATTTTTACTTGAAGTTTATATTTGTGAATTTATTCTTGCTAAGAGTGTAGATTTGGACTCATGTAATAAAATTATTAAATGAACAATAAAAATTATGTAAAAATATCCATAAACTTGGACATGGATTTAAAACGACTAAGTGTAAAGGTGGAATGTTGGACCCAAAGTTCCACATATCACTTAAGACCTTCCATGAACATGACCAAAGCTGTGGAGTAAGGACAATTTATGGTTAGATCTAAGAACTTATGATGGACCAAGTTCTAAACTTCATGACATCAAGATCTTTAGATAAGAAAATTTAAAAAGAACCCTTATTGAAGCATATATAGCATTCGGTTACTCTTGAATAAATTAGGAGATCTTGAGTTTAAAATATTGTTTAGGGTATAAAGTGGGACCTAATCAATTATAACTAAGGAACTATAAGTTTTAAAGGAAATTGAAATTGTTGAAGCGTGCATTCAGCCTATTTGGTGAAATTAAGTAAAAGTGTGCTAAATTCCATAGCACCAAAACCATTAGTGGACAAATTAAGGAAAATGAACCTTGTCTTAGCCACTTAGGGCACTTGACCACTCTTCTAATAATTAAGTAAACTTGAGTTAACATTTTAATTAAGGTGTAAAGTAAAATCTAAACAAGTTTGAGGAATAAATTTTGAAGTTAAGAAAGATTTGGTAATGGTTGGGTACCATTTGTACATATGCATACCATTAGTAATATTAGTTAAACAAACTTGCTGGATTTTAAAACTAGATTAAAGGTAGCTTATGGAGGTGATTTGAAGTTAAATATGGAGTAGAGAATGGAGCAAGGGAATTCAACCATGCTCTCTAAATAACGAAGAAAAGCCTTAAATTTTCTATAGTTGGTGTAAATGATGGCTTAAATTTTAATTAGTGTAAATCATCTACCAGAGAGAAGAAAAATTGAATTATACGGCCTTGGAACAAAGGAGTAAGCTCTCGGTCATCTAGGAAATTAATGGGAAAATAGACTAATTTGGATGTTTAAGCATATTTGCGTAAGTCATGAGTGGAATACTTAAAATTTAAGAGCAAATAAACAAGAAACTAGGTTAATGACTGGAACATACCTAATTAGCTAAGTTATTGTCAAGAGGCATAAAACATGTAACACTTAAACTTGAATTAAGTAAATAATGCATACGATTTTCAATTGAGGACACAGAGTAAACCATGATAAAGGTCATTCGGCTATTTAAAGAAGAAGTAAGCATCATAACCTTTTATTAAAATTATTAAGAAAAACTTAATCTTTGAGAAAAGAAAAGGTTAAGAGGTAATTTAGAAGGATGGGTGGACTAATATCCCATGACTGATTCATCTTAAATCTTATGAATTAAGCAAGTTGGATAAGTTGTGGGAGAAGTATACATGCTAACCAAGATAGTAATATTAAGCGTAATTAAGAAAATTTTGATCAAAAGATTATTTTCTATTTAGAAACATCATGCCAACTTGTTGTATGGATTTATAAGTATGCAGAGATGTATGTAAAGTGTATGGATGTTACTCTTGATTGTTTAAAGAGTAATGTGACATGGATGATAATGATGTGAAAGTAGTCTGGAAATAAAGACTATAAATATTCTTTTGAATGATGTATGAAAATTGGTGTTGGTTGTGGTTCCATGAATAGATGAATTGTATGAGCACTTGGATGATTTGGATGCTATTTGTGTATACCATTTTTATTGAAAATTAAGCATGCATCCTATTTTAAAGACTTGAAATGGAACCTAATAAGTCAAGAGATCACTAAAGAAAGTCCTATGTGAAAACTTAATAAGTACATACATGTAAAATGCTAAGTTAGGGACTTATGCATGTGTGGAAGTATGGAACTATCCATGTTAGGAGTTATAGGACTTCAAGCTAAGATGGTGGCGACCACCAGGAATGAGCTCATATCCTTGGATAGAAAGTTCAATATGTGTGTAAGTGAGAAGATATTGCTTGACAAATGTTTAATAACGTTCCATTAAGAGTATAATGGTGTGTCATATGTTAAAATGCCACTGGAAGGGTGACTAATAAATGAGCATGATTATGAATATGGAAAAAGATGTTAATATGTCACGTAGTATCTTTGACATTATGTTTTGTCATTTTAGTAAGGTGACCCATGAAATGAATCAAAGGTATGATTATGCTTAACATAAACTATTTGTTATAATTAAAATAAAAACCACTTAAGAAAAGAGAATATTTTGAAACTAAGAAATAAACTTGTATGCTTGACACATTTTCATAAATAAACTGAAGTGGTTGGGATGAAAGTGATGTCACTAACCCTAGGGTAGAATCCTAATGAGAAACTTAGTTTCTCACCTTATCTCTTGTTGTTTTCTTCCCAAACGCTCCAAATGTCATTCGTGGAGGCAGCAGTATTCGAAGAGAGTGATAGAGTTGGAAATAAGCTAAGGTAGGAAATTCGTCTCAAAGTTGTTGGTTTAACCATCACTACTGATGCTCTTTATAAGGAAAGGTCAACATCAATTTTCATAATAGTACCAACTATTTCAAGATTATTTTAAACTCATCCTGACTTTAAAACAATCTTAACATAGGCAATTTCCATATATTTGATCACATATTCTATTTTTGTACATATATCATAACAAGGAAACATAATTGAACTATAAAAGGCTAACAAATAAGATTAGATATAAGAGAAAGATGTCTAATTGCAGATGGAAGATTATTGGTCAAACTATGCCTTTAAAGTAAACAATGCTAGCATTGTACTTTAGCAACGTTGATTGCCTCATTAACAAGGCTTCTTAAGAAACCATGAAATTTACCCCATTATTTTTCTAGAGACCATATTGAGTTATTCTATCGTGATGTCTTCAGACCAAATCATCTATCTTCTTAAAATGGCCCTAGTGTGGTGATCTGAAATTCATCAAAATATAACCTTTAAATAACTATCCTAGCATGGTAGTGTAATATTTCCCTGGTGTAAATTCTTATGATGTTCCAACTTATTTTCGTTTTTGCTAAATTTTTCCTAGATCACCCTTTTAGGTTTTCAATCTAGTGGGTTTTTCGTTTGCTTTAATTTTTCCCTAGGTCATCTTTTCGTATTTTCAATATAACAAGTTTTTGTTTGCCCTAACTTTTTCTTAGACATTCCTTTCATATTTTCTATCTAGTGGGATTTTCATTGGCCCTAATTTTTCCAAGATCACTCTTTTAGGTTTTTGATCTAGCGGACTTTTAGGTTGTCCTTTTCTTCTTCTCTCTTTTTTTTCCTTATTTCTTTTTTTTTCCTAGTTTTATTTTTAGTTAAGCATAATATCTTTTGACAACATCTGAGTTTACAAGATAAGGAAGGTCCTTCCCATCTATATATGTCTAAATTAATGCTCCGCTAGATAAAACTTTCTTGACCACATATAACCCATGATAGTTTGGGGCCCATTTTTTCTTAGAGTTTTTGCATTAGAAAGGACCTCTTAAGTAGCAGGTCCCCTTCCTAAAACACTTGAGGATGTACCTTCTTTTCAAACACCCTTTTCATTCACTTTTGATATAACTGACCATAGCATACTGCAATTAATTGTTTCTCTTCGATGAGGTTTAACTGGTTAACAAGGGCTTGAACCCATTCAAATTTTTCCAACTTTAGGTCCATTAATACCCTTAATGAGGGGATTTCCACTTCAATTAGAAGTATTTCCTCCATTCCATACACGAGGGAGAATGGAGTTTCTGAAGTGGAAGTACAAATTTAAGTACGATAAGTATAAAGAGCGTAAAGGGAACATCTCATGCAGTCCCTGTATTTGAGCACCATCTTCTAGACGATCTTCTTTATATTTTTATTAGCTACTCTATAGTACCATTCATCTAATAGAACCTTAAAAGGTGAAAAAAAATTGGTTCAATGGAGGCCAAAATGTTGCTAAATTGGATACAAAAATGAAGAGTATTTTAGGATAGTTTTAGGCACCACTCCTAGGCAGATAAGCCTTGGCTGCTCCACCACTTTGGAGTTCCAAGGATAAGGAGGTTCTCACCTCAAGACTAGGCTAGGGGAGAGAAAATTTAAGAGAAATTTTCACTCTAAAAATTCTGGTTTCTAATTATGACTCAAAGTATCTCAAAATGACTACAAAGTGATCTACATATAAACCAAAGAAGAGGGATCAATGTAGGCTTGGATCTGCCTCCTTCCCTCTTTAAAATGGCCTTGGATTGATCCAAAATACAAGTCATGTATCCACCACTGTGTAGCCCCTAATTGGGCTTGGATAAGCCCAATTTATAGGTCCAAGAATTACATAAAAGAGATAAGCTCATTTTATGAGCCTAAGTATTAGACATAAAAGGTGTCATAACCCTATACAAGTAGGATCTTCTAAACTTATTATAACAAACATAATCCTAAACTATCTAGGACCACTCCATAATCCCTTCCTCCTTTAGAAGCATTCATCCTCGAATGTTTAAGCTCAACATTATGTACAAAAAAAGGACATAACTAAGAAAAAGAGATGTTATTAATGACAGAGAATGAAAGACAATGTCAGGATCAAATATTAACCTTCGAAATTTTCCAAATAGATGTAAGACTAAACCAGTAGAGTTGATTGGGAATAAAGGATTAAGACTACTCATAAGCTCACAATTATTATCAAACATAAATCAAGTATGCTTATGGGTTGCACTCAATTTCCCTTTTCCTAAAAACAAGTTATTCTTATTATGTAAGGTATGCCAAAAAGTGAGTTTTAAATGATTCACTACTTCATGTAATAGTGTCATCTCATTACAAAGTAAATAATGATGTAAAAGTGGAATATTATCATTCAACAAGAAATTAGACACCTGAATCATGCCAACATTTGATGGAATGTATGATATGCACATGGAATCCATATTTGACCAAGTGAACTTAATATGGATCTTATTGAATGTTCCATGCAATATTGATATGTAAGATGCATTGGTGTCATATATAGTTGAGATCATAAACAAATTAAGTATCTTAGGTGTATTATCAGAAAACAAGAGTTGGGGCATGCTAGGAACCTTCGTATGTGAAAATATACAACGATAATGGGGCACATAAAAATAAGGTGAGTGTTGTGTGATGTGGTGTAATCTAGGCATATAATGCTCAACAAAAAAGGTGGCAAAGGTGTCTCAGTTATACAGGATTTGATAGGGAAATTGGAATTTGAACAGTGTCATTTCTTGACTACCTCTCCTAAAAAATGACCTTTCAACTCCTATATTATTAGGTAAAATGGATTGGGGAATACTAGACAATATCCTAATATTGAGGTTCAAGTCAATTTGAGTTCGATGAACAGGTTACCTAGTTTAGAGTACTTCTCTAACCTTATTCTTACTTTCAAGAGAGTTAGGTACTTCACTTACCTTCTTTCTTTCCTACCTATTTTTATTTTTATTATTTTTAATTTCTTCTATCTTTTTCAATTCCTTTCTCTATGCATTCCTCTTCTTTCTTATCTGGATTTGGTTTATACAGATCTCACTTGGGGGCTAAAGGCCCTTTCCTTTTCATTTGGCCTTGGTCTTTATAGACCTCACTTAGGGCTAAAGGCATCGAGGTTATTCATTGGGAATTGAACATGAAAGAAAACCTATTGGAATATCCATTATAATGGATATTCCTATCAAATTACCATGGCCTTCCCAGTAGCACATGGTTGGCCTCCATAGGGACAACATCATACTGGACATTATCCTTATACCTACCTATCCTAATGAAAGGAAAACTTGCTTATCAACAAACAAGTCTCCATTATCACTAAGTCATTGAGGTTTATATGGCTTAAGGTGAGGAGTAGTTTCTAACCCTAACTTAGTCACTAACCTAGTGCTAGCTACATTAGTGCAACTACCACCATCAATAATTAGAGAACATGTGTCTCTGAATGGAACATCTTGTATGAAAGATATTTTCTCTTTAGTTTTCTTCCTCCCTATTAGTTACATTTCATAGCAACCTCCTAACCACTAGTAGATCTCCCTCTAATGTATACTCTAAAGCTTCATCACCAGAGGATGAGGAGTTGGAGCTAGAACTCGAAGATTCTACAGAGGAATAATCTCCATTGTCCCTAAGGATCATGCTCTTCTTATTGGAAAATTGAGAGGTTATGTCCTCTTCCCAGGCACTTAAATCATTTAATGGAGGATTCATTTTCCGATGGTAGGTTAGGTGTTTTTCCCTTAGAATCTTTGGATTTCTTGGTGTCTCTAATTTTCCTAAAGTTGAAGTTTGAATCTTTCTTTCTTCCTATCCTTCCATTGTTCTTGTGTGGAGGGCCTATAAGGAGTGTATTTATCCTTACCCTTCCTATTCAATTAAGACTTTACCTTAAAGGCTTGGTGATATAAATTATTAAGACTTAGATAATGGTGAGGTTCAACTATCTCCCTAATCTCATGTCTAAGGTCATCTAGGAACCTAGCCATTGTAGCTTCCTCACTTTCATTCAAGTTAGCTCTAATGACAACTATTTCCATCTCATTATAGAACTTATCTACACTCTTGGTGCCTTGGGTCATTCTTTAAAGCCTATTATGCACTTCCCTAAGATAGTAAGGAGGTACATACCTATTCCTCATCACATGTTTCATCTCATCCCATTTACTCAAAGGTTGGTATCTTTCTTTAGTTAGCTTATCCCACCAAATAAGTGCATAAGTTACATTCTAAGGCAACTAACTCAACCTTTTCATCTTCCCTAATTGAATAACTAGAGAAAAGCTACTCAACCTTGAGCTCTTAATCCAAATACACATCAAGGTCATTTCTTCCTTGAAACTTAGGCATTTTAACTTTGATTCCATCCAAGGTATCATGATGGTATCTATGTCTATGATCTTTATGTCTAGGGCTATGCCTACTCCTATAGGATCCTTCCTCTAAAGTATCTCTAGAGGAGCTTCTATGCCTATGCCTAGAAGGATGCCTATCTCTATTCCTATGGTTCCTAGTCCTAAGGGGTTCTCTATTCCTACTCCTAGAGGTACTTCTACCCTTACTTATATAGACTACATCCTTGTGTTGCTGCCTCCTAGGTTTTGGCAATTTTCTCCTAGTGGAAGAATGTGGCCTATCTCTTGAAGATTTTTTTTTCCTTGATTGAACCTTCTTCATATATGAAGGGGTTTTGATGATATTTTCACCAAAAAATTTGACATCATCCTCCGATGTCTCCTCTTCTTTTCTATGATATCCACTCTTCCTAGACCCATTAGTTTCCAATTCAACATGTTTACCTTTGCTCATTTTATACCTAGATGGACTTTGATTCTTTTCTATTTTATCTAGGCATTCTTCAAAGGCCTTCTTTGTAGTTGGAAAGCTCTTTCTAACCTAGAAGCTAGTTATTTAATTTGGGTCCTAGGTGAATAAGCATTATCACTCATACTGCGAAACCTTTCTCCTCACATGGATTCTTTGCAAGAAAGAGAGAGAAACACTCAAGGAAAATCAAAAGTTAATCAATAAGCATGAAACCTTATCCCTCTAATCAAGCAATCAAACAACAATTATGGTTTAACTAACCACCGGAAACCTTGAATGAAAGTCCAATGTCCTTTGAGTCTATAAGTTTTATCCAAAGCTATAACACCTTAAAGAAAGTTTAGAGGTATACCTAGCTTACTTCAACCTTGCAAAACAACTTTAGAAACACAAGTTAGTGCTATAAAATATAGAAATTCAATCAAAACTTAGCACCCTCTTATGCCTCACAAGCATGCATAAGCAACAATTTAAAGATTCTTGGTGAGTATCCTACACCAAGAATGTAAAGTCCAAGTCCCTTTACACCCCAAGTTTAAAAACAAAACAGAATGTACAATAACTCTCACACCTACTACAATTTCTAAAAAAGTAAAATTACAACACAATGTCAGCCTACTACAAGCCAACTTCTTCAAGGTTACAAGTTAAAACAAAATGCACAACAATATTAAGCTATTACAATCTTCAGTCATTCTTCAAGCTTTGTGTTGTCCTTGCTCCCTTAAGTCCAACCTTGAGAAGAGAACACTCAACTTGAATCCTTGAGTTTTGACGTTTCCAAAGTGAGGTGAAAAGCTTTACCAAAAGGTCAAAGGAGTTAGAAGTTTAAGACAAAACCAAAGGAGTTTTTAAATGACATGCAGCAAAAACCTTATCACAAGAATTAGGTAAACTCAATGGAATTTGAATGTGATAAACTAAGAGCTGAAAAAGACAAACTACAAATAAGGTTTAAGAAGAGGCACTCAAATTTAAATAAAATAAGAAGTAGAATGATATTCGGTTTAGTGTTTGTAAATTTATAATTTGACCATCTTGAAATTTAAATTGTTATAATGCAGCCTTGGCTTCAAAGAGGTTCATCTCAACTCAAGAACACATATTACATTTCCAATTCAAAAACAATATCATCTGTACTTTTTTTTAAGGTAACAACACTTTATTCATCAACATAAGACCATAAGCATATGCAATTTTCCTTTTGCACACTATTTTTTTACTTCATGCACTTATATTCAAGCTTCATTTAATCTTTTTTAATCTTGAGTTTCTGCACTTTTTGTCCTTTGGACAATGTTGTAGGCCAGTTAAAGTAGTCCAAAACAAATATACATTAAAATAAAAAAAACAACCTCCAACATACTTACACAAGATCAAAGTGAGTTTAGATCAAGAACACCAAGAACATACAAGAATAATTTTCAGAATTTCAAAACATTTTTTTAAGATCCGTATAGACTTCATTCAATTACAACATTTCTTCCGTTATAAGTTCTTAAAATTCCTTTTAGATTTGAGTAGATCTAAATTTTAAAATCAAGAGCACAAAAGTGAATTTCTAGATCTAGATTAGATCTAGGAGTTTTGATGCACATTGAATCGATTAAAGTTTGTGTAATGTGTAGACCTATACATTAGACACATAACCTCACAAAGATCGACAACTTTGGATCAAAAATTCATAAAATTATTTGTGCTAAATTTTGGCACCTAGAATAAGCTTTGAAGAATAATATTTTTTTATGCAAATTCAAGCCAATTGGAGAGGATTTCACTGAATATTTTTCTTATAACATGTAGATCTAGCATCTAACAACCAAACCTCATGAAGAGCTAAGAGAATTAAGGCTAAATTTTCTGAAAACTTCCAAAATTTTTATTAAAAAAAATTGGCGCCAAAAGCTGCCAATTCAGATTTTAATTTTCCAACAACCTTCAAGTCAATTGAAGTATATTTCACCAATTATTATCATAATGGAACACAGATCCACATAGATCAAACTTAAATTTGCATAAAATCAACACAAAATATGTCTAAATTTGGATAGAATTGGAAAAACGAAAAAAGGATAGCAGAATTAGAGTAGAAGAGAACGTTAATTGTGTAACATCCCCAAATTTCTATAATGAATTTTTGAAGCCACAAAGAATCCATAGAGCGAAACTAAGTAGGATTAGGAACCAAAAATAGAGAAATTATAAAGTTTGGTGAAAATGACGAAAATTTCCTTGCATCTAGCAACCCAAAAAATGTACCATAGAAATGTAAAATACAAGTAAAAGGCATTATAAAGGATTAGAAAACATCATGGATCACCAAAATTAGGGAGAAAAACTTAGAAAACAAGAAGGCATAGAAACGTCCTCAGAAAACCCCAAAAGTGCCCAAAACGTCTCAAGAAAGTTTCGCTTTCTACACAGAGTTAGTTAGTTCCTAGAAATATATCAAATGACCTTATATTAACATGTGAATGAACCAAAAAGTGTTAAATTTTGCGATAATTTCAAAATTTTTCTAACAATGCTGAGAAAAATTACAAAAACGCACTTGAAAAGCTAGAAGGGCAAGAAAGTGTGAGGAAGAAGCCTAAAGTAGGCCCCATATTGGGTTGCACAAAATTTACCATGAGGAAACCTGGTGGTGACTCACCAAGTCAAATCAACTCAAGTCAACCATAAAAGACAAAAGTAATTAATATTAAAATTTCTTTAACCATGGTTAAGATTAATTAACCTTGATTAATTAAAAGTTAACCTTTCTTAGGCTAAGTTAAATATGATTAGTGGCAAACTCAGCCTCATTAACACTAATCAAAGTCTAAAATGATAATTCCTTAAATTTTGAATTAATTTGAAAAATAGGAAAATCCATGCAAAATTACCAACGTACCCCTAAGTGCAAAATTAATCCAAATGTATCCAAGTTTGCTTCATTTTTTTACTTCCCAAAACACCTAGCCAACTCTCCAAAATCTCCCAAAATCCATATAAATCCAAAAAACCCTAACCTTCTATGTTAAGCCTAGGTCTTAATCTTTGGGATTTAAGTTAAAACTGAGCCTTAAACACTAAGCCCCACCACTTTCACCTAGAGGACCTTGTGGACCAGTCAACGGGGGGACAAGAAGAATCCATCACAGCCCCACCATCACCACACTAAGTCACCAGCAAGTACTTGTCTTTTTATTAGCTTTAAACTTATGTTTTATGGTTTGTTTTCTTTCTTTTGTGGATCCTTTCTCTAAAATTCATGGATCTCATTTTGTTTTAACTCATGAGGACTCAAGGCTTCATTTAAATGGTTAAAAATGGGTATCACCATTTTCTAATGATTTTTGAGAAGTAAAATGAAGTTTGGTTGATTTAAAGTGCTTCTAAGTAACTTAGAAAAAATTTAATCGGTGAAAATTCTTTTAAAACCCATTTTAAAACCCATTTTGCAGTGTTCTTGGTAGAAGATGTTTGGATCTTAGAGTAGATCTTTTGGATTTACACCTTGTTTTTTGGAAAAATTGTTGACTTGCATGTCTTTATTCTTAAAGCTTGAAAGTTCTAATTTTTCTTCTTATGGTGGACTTGGGTGTTATTTTATCCAGATCTGAAACTATGAACTTAAATATTAAAAATTTAAATAAAAATTAATCTTTAATATCCAAAAGCTCGCTTTTTCCATGGATCTAAAAATTACTAAGCAAAAGTTGGGACTTTGGACAATAAAATGACATAAGCTTCATAAGACACACAAGACTCATTTTGACTTTAACCCAAACTATGGAATTCAGAAAAAAACATGTTCGGACCAAGATCTTAAGGTGCTAAAAGTGCACAAAATTAAGGAATTAATGTTTTATGAGAAGAAAATTTGGAAAGGTGACCTTAGCAAGCCAAGGGAATCATTCAGTCTTGCTAATAAATACAAGGATAAACTTTTTTCAAATTTTTATAAATAAAAAATCATGTAATTAAGGTATAAATTAAGTAACTATACCTTTGAATTAAAATAATTTAAACTAAAACAGCCAAAAATCTCTAGGTGTGCATTTGGCCACCCTAGAGTAACTTCAGGAAAAATAAGCTTAAAAATTGGTTAATGGTGTATTAAGGATTCTCATTAAGTAACTGGATTAATTAAAGGTATAGTTAACACCTAATAGTGACCAAGTCCTTAATAACCAACATAGATAAAATAAGGTAAAGTCCAAAACTAGTAGATAAACTAGAATCCAAGAAGGCATAAAATTGGCAACTAAAAATAAACTATGACTTAGGTGGAGGAAGGAGTGTTATTTCAGCCATGAACCTTAGAATTAGGGGAGATGACCTAAAAACTACCCAAACCTCGTTGTGGCTTAGATCCTAACTTGAAGGATTGGTCAACCTAGGTCAACTAGGGTTGAAAACTTGCTACCCTAGGTCATGGAAGTGGCATTCGGTCACCATGAGGTTAATTAACCACAAAAGAGTTTTAATTCATAACTAAGATTAACTAAGGGTCCTTAGCATGTAAGTATAAGGTGTTAAAAGTGTAAGAAGGTTATGGCATTAGCTAAGGGACCATTCGGCCTCTTTAGGATCAATGGATCTAGAAGAAGATTCAATACTAGTATGAACTAAACATCCTAGGACTATAACTATAAGAGATTAAAAGTGTAAGTAAACCATACAAAGGTTAAGGAACCCATTTGGACATATTCATTAAGTTAGTAAAAAGGAATTAAGGAACTCATCACAATTCAAGCCTAAACATAAGCATGCATAAGATAAGTGATTCAGAATAAAACATGAAGTTGGAAGCTAGGTTAAGCCATTCAGCCATGACCTTTAAGGATGGAGAAGAAGTTTTAAAAATTCCTATAATAGATATCACTTAATGAATTAGTCTTCAATTGATAAGAATCAACTCATAAGACAAAGAGAAAATAAACTAGAAGGCCTTAGAGACTTAGGGTTCACATTCGGCCACTCTAGGTTAAGTAAAAGGAAAAAGTTTGAAATTTAGTTAACTTAAAAATTCTTATAATGTGAAATGAACAATTAAAAGTTTAAAACAACCTTGACAAAAAAATAGACAACCATTCAGCCATGATTAAGTAAAATTTCTTTAAAAAGTTAAAAACATGTTAATACTTAACATTTGAACTCAGTATAAGTAAGACATGCATAAGACTTGAACAATTTAAGAGCACAAAGAATAAAAACTTAAAAGGTGTCATTCGGCCACCAAGAAAAATTTTCTAAGTTGTAAAAATTATATGAAACTAATGTAACCTTGAGAAAAAAAAAGGATGAGGAACAACTTAGAAGGTTGAGAGGATTAAGTACCCTTGAGTGGTTCAACATAAAAATTTAAAGAGATAAAGAAGTTGGACATGTATTCAAAACATGCAATGATGTTATTCTAAATATGATTTACTAGTCAATTGGTGGCGTTCTTATGAATGCATTGATGTGAACGTGAACACCATCTTAGGCAAAAGAGATCATCTGAAAGATTCTCTACAAGGAATGGGAGGTCCTATGGTAAGAAATAGGACCAAACGTATGGAACAAGCACTTCAAGATCTCATAAAGGAAGTTCAAGAAAAGGACTATGTGGATCGAAACTCAAATCCAACATAGGTTAATTTACGTAGTCATATTATTGAATATCTTAAGTGATAAGGTTGATGATTTGTAATTGACTTTTTATATATTACATTAGGATTTGATATTTATCTCCTTTTATTAGGTTATCTCCATATTTAGGTCAATTATGTTCTCTGTATAATAGGAGTTAGGAATTTAGTGAAAAGAAAAATTTTGTTGAATAATAATATTTCTCTTTGAGAGTTTTCATCTCCGGGTGAGTTGATTCCCTTGGTTCTTGGGCAAAGAACTACACTCGATAATATTGGTTCTTTTGGTAGGTCGGGCTAAGGGTTGTGATAACTTTGGTGCTTTCCAGCAAGTTGCGATTTATGTCAGGTTCCTTTAGCTTATCATATCCTTATTCTCAAGATGTTCCATTATCGTTTCTGTATTGCGATTCATTCACGTAGGATAAATCATATCATTTGGCATTAGAGCTTCGACTCTTAGAATCAGGTGTCATCTATCCCTTGTTTTATTTTATTTGTGTCTTTCTTGTTTTCTACTATCCTTCTTATTCCTGTTCATCTTTTGGTTTATCCTTTTTTTTCTATTACCTACCCCATAAATTTCGTAAAAAAATAATAATTATATCTCTATTTCTTGTAACATTAAAGTTCCTATCTACCAAATATTCCATAGAGGGGTGAAAAAAAACAAAAAAAAAAAGTGGTGATAGAAATTTAAAAAAGAGAATTCAAGACAGTTTGATAAAAAAAATTCAATCTTATTCCAATATAATATTTGAGTTCTTATTTCTTTGACTAGTATTCCTTACCCTATTCATCTTGTATATTCATGACTCTTTTGTTATCTGTCGAAAAATCAACTTATGAAGTTCTTGACTCAAGGGCTTATAAAGGGAATCAAGAGGTACAAGACAAGAGTTGGTGAAAGCATTATAGATGTCAATACCAATTTTGTCCAAAATATATTTCTAATTTAAGCGATAAATAAAAAGAAAGAAAAATATATTTTGGGCTCAAAGACCAAATCAAATGAAAAAAATTAATCAAAAAAGAAACCCAAATAAAAAAATCAACCAAAAAAGAGAGAGGGAAAATATAACAGGTAAAGATGGAATAAAAAATTAAAACAAAGAAAATAAAATACTATTCTGTTAAAGTTAGTTACTAGTTAGTTAGTTAGTTACAACTAGTGTTAAAAACTAATTAGGGGTTAGGTAAATAAAATCATAGTTAAACTAATTAGGGGTTAGGTAAATAAAATCATAGTTAAGTAATGTAGGCTAGGGGTATAAATAGGAAGGATAGTACAAAACAGTTACTTTTTTTGGCTAAGTGGGAAATTTTTGAAAGTTTCTTTTGGTTTCTTTGGTCATCTCCCCTATCCGATGCAAATACCCCTTCTGCGCTTATTAAAGGATGCCCCATGGAACGTTAATGTCTCTCTACCAAAACATATGGCAGGAACATTTTCACCATTGGGCTTAGGGAGGTTTGTGGGTACTATCATTGTCTCAGGTAGAAGAAGAGTTTAAATATCATGTCAATAACGTATATGTTTGTAAATAGATGGATGCAAGCATCCTAGATATTAATGTGTAGTATTAAGCTAAATTAGGTATATATATTGTATTATGATGTATAGAAAATAATTATGAAAATTTAATATGTGAATTAAGGTGTGTAATATGTGTATGTAAAGGCCTTAATGCTAGAGACTATGATGGACATGTAAGATGAACTGTATAATTAGGTAAGACTTGTATGTTATGTAAATAATATCGATTTGGTTGTTTATTTTTTATTATAAACAAATGAATTAAAGCAAATGATAAGCAATATGAGCAAATTGCACATGTACAAATACATTTAGTAATTCAATTTTTCCGCTACGTATGTTACACTGGCAAGGCTTATAATTTATCAAACAATATTAAAAAAATTACCGTATTTTCTCTAATAAGTATTTTCTAAATAGTTTCACATCATGAGATGACAAACTAATATGAAACTGAACAAACGACTTAAGCGTAAAATCGGTATTCATTTTTAGGGTGTTATAAATTGACACAAGTTTTGGCCTAGGATCTTACCTCCATTAATATGATTTGAATACCACTTGATACAACCTTAAAAGGTGAGGGAAACTGGATCAATGGATGCCAAAATATTGCTAAATTGGATGTGAAATGGAAAGCATTTTAGGATAGTTTTAGGCACCACTCCTAGGGAGATAAGTCTTGGCTGCTCCACCACCTTGGAGTTCCAAGGATAAGGAAGTTCTCACTTAACGACTAGGCTAAGGAAGAGAAAGTTTGAGAGAGATTTTCACTCTAAAAATTCTAATTTCTAATTATGACTTAAAGTGTCTCAAAATGACTACAAAATGGTCTATATATAGACCAAAGGAGAGACATTAATGTAGGACTTGGATTTGCCTCCTTCCTTCCCTAAAATGGGCTTGGATTGGCCCAAAATACAAGCCATGTATCCAGCCACTATGCAACCCTAATTGGGCTAAGATAAGCCCAAGTTATGGGTCCAAGAATTACATAAAAGAGATAAAGTCATTTTATGAGCTTAAGTATTACACATAAAAGGTGCCCTAAGCCTATACAAATAAGATCCTATAAACTTAATACAATAAACCTAATCCTAAACTATACATTATGATGGGCTAATAGATTCAATGGTCATTTGTAATTGGGACCTCTTCATCATCATCTTTGGTCGATATGGAGATGAATTATAATGTTGGATTTTAAAATCATCACATAATTATTTCACCACTTTGTTATTCAAATTAGTCCATTATTTGTGATAAGCTTGTTTGGAAATCCATATCGAAAAATTAGCTCTCTTTTGACAAACTTTACTGACATTTCAGGTTACATTGACATAAGAGGTAGCCTTAAGCCATTTTGTGAAGTAGTCAATCGCAGCCAGTATGAAACAATGTCCATTAAACATTTTAAGTTCAATTGATGTAATGATATATATTCTCCACATTCCAAAAGGCCATGGTGACGACAACATATTTAGTGATATGGGTGAGGTATTAATGTTATCAGCATACCTTTGGCATTTGTAATAGGTCTTTACAAATTCATAAGAATTAGCTTCCATGGTTGACCAGTAATACCCAACCCTTAGAATTCTTCTCACCATAGCATGTCCATTTTCATGGGTACCAAAAGATTTTTCATGAACTTTTCTTATGATCCTTTTTGCTTCTGTCATGTCTACACACCTGAGCAACACCATATCATGATTTCTTTTCTTGAGCATTTCTCTATTGAAAGAAATTCATTGCTAGCCTTCTCAAAGTTATCTTGTCATTTTCTAACACATTAGTGGGGTATTCCTTACTCTTTAAGTAATGTCGGATATCACGATACCATGACCTTCTATCTTATTCTTTCTCAACAGATTAGCAAAAAGGAAATTGAACATGGTATTAGATTTTGATGAGTGGCATATCTTCCTCTCGATCTAACCTAAACATAAGTGATAAAGTAGAAAAAGCACCTTCTAGTTGGTTATATTCTTGGGGCATGTTAGAAAAGTGATGTCATAGAAATAATCTATTAATTCCTTGATATAAGCCTGGTATGGGATCAACTTCACATCCCAGGTTTCCCATTTTCCTTTAATTTGGTGAATGACCAGAGAAGAATCACCATAAACTTCTAGGAATTTAATATTGGATTTGATGGTCGCTTGAATCCTCATGACATAGGCTTCATATTCTGCTATATTGTTGGTACAATCGAACGCTAATGTGGCTATGATGGATATATACTTCTTCTTTAGGGATATTAAAATAATTCAAATACTTTGGCCCATCATATTGGAAGCACCATTAAACAACATGGTCCACCTCTTTTCTGTCGTCTTTTCTCCTTTATCAAACATGACCATCAAAGTGGAAATTCACATTGCATGGATTGATAACCATTTAAGGGTTATTGAGCTAAATAATGTACAAGCGTATTGCCCTTAACTGCCTTCTACATGACATATATGTATCATATTCAGATATTAGAACTTACCATCAAACGATTCTTCAAGATAGAGTGGATTTTTCAAAGATATACTTAATAGGATCCATTTTAAATATCAACCAAGTGGTGTGATTTAGCATGTATTACCTTAGGTGGTGAACAACCCATACTAAGGCACAACATGTTTGCTTTAGTAAGGGATATTTTGCCTCAAAATTACTGAATTTTTTGCTCAGATAGTAGATCGCATGTTCTTTCCTTCTAGCCACATCCTGCTAGCCTAGCACACATCCCATGGATTTTCCAATACTGTTAAATATAAAATCAACAGCCTCCCTAGGACTAGAGGTATTAAGATCGGAAGGTTCTAGAGACAGAGCTTAATATTTTTAAAAGTCTTTTTTCCATCATCATTTCATTCCATGGATAAATTCTTTCTCAAGATTTTTAAAATTGGTTCACATATTACCGTTAATTGCGAGATGAATCGGGAAATATAAATAGCCTCCCGATAAGCCCTTAAACCTTATTTTCTGTGGAGCGGACATGTCAAGAATAGCTCAAACTTTATCAAGTTTGACTTCGACTCCTTTCTCACTAATAATAAATCCTAACAATTTTCCTGATTTCACAACAAAAGTACATTTGCCTGGGTTTGATCTCAATTTAAACTTTTGAAGTCTCTTGAATAATTTTTATAAGTCATTAACATGGTTGTGCTCGGACCTTGACTTTGCAATCATATCACCTACATAAAATTCAATCTCCTTGTGCATCATATCATGAAACAAAGTCACCATGACTCTTTGGTGGGTTACCCCAACATTCTTCAACCCAAAAGACATGATCTTGTAGCTAAAAGTTCTCTATGCCTAAATGGTCTTCTCCATATCCTTTTCTGCTACTTTGATTTGGTTATACCCCAAGAAACCATCCAAGAAAGAAAAGTAGGAGAATTAGGTCGTATTATCAACCAGCACGTCAATGTGTGGTAGAGGAAAACCATCCTTGGGGCTTGCTCTATTTAAATCTCAATATTCTATGCAATTCAAACCTTCCCATCCTTTTTAGAGACTAGCACTATATTAACGACCGATAATGGGTATTTTTCTACAACGAGAAACCCAGCATCAAATTGCTTCTTGACTTCTTCCCATATTTTTAGGGACATCTCAGGTTTCGTTCTTCTCAGTTTTTGCCTAATCAGTGGGTACTTAGGTTTTAAGGGTAGCTTGTGTTTCATAATGGAGGTATCGAATCCTAGCATGTCTTGATAAGACTAAGAAAAAAATTTGTTATAGCCATGCAAGGATTAACTGAGAACAATTATTCCCTTTGAGGAATGTCCCCACTTTATCCTTTTTTTTATTCTCATTAGTTCACAAATTAATTAGTTTATTAGATTTGTCATGGGGTTGTATTTATCTAGATTCTTACTCTATTAGTTTGAGTAGTTCATGTGAAGGTTCATAGTCATATTTTGCTTCCTCATCAGCTTGGTTGATAGGACAATCAAAATTACTTGATACAGTAATAGCATTATCGACATTAGGTGAGTCGTTTTCAGATTTGCATTATAAAAGCAGGACAAAAAGACATAAGATTTTATATAGTAGGCATATAAGAGAAGTAGACATGCTTTAAAAGTTCAATTATTATTTCATTCATCAATATATGTAAAAAAAAAGTAGTGTTAAAACTATTTTTAAAAAATTGTTCACATGACAATTACAGGTTAGTTGGAGATTGAATTAAAAGTCATAGAGAGCTCAATAATCTCCCAATTTCTCAATTCCTCCCCTGGTGAGCAAGTTATCCCCAAGTCAGCAATATTTAAAGGGATTTCCCTATTGAAAACAACTATCAAGTTTAGGCCTTCCAATCCTATACTTCAAAAGCCTTCTAAGATGTGACACAAAGAGACCCTCATACTTTAGGGACCTCTCTTTTCAAATCTAATTAGCCTTCTCCTTCTTTTTATCTCTAGTTTCTTTCTATCATCATTGGTACGCTTGTATCCTAACCCAAATTTGTGTTTATTCTCATCCAACTATAGGGGTTAGGCTAGCCTATAATTATTTTTCCCCAGTTTGTCATGTGTTTAAACTTTTCTTCTTTTTTTTATCATGAATCTGGATGTCATCAATAATGCCTCGAGCGATCAGGGTTCTACGATTTCTTCCTCTCTAATCATAGTGACATTAGCAACCTCTAACGCTAAGAAGTGAGTTTCTAAAGTCTCTTTAACAACCTCAATCTAAAGGGTGGTAGTGTGTTTCTTAACCAAGAAGTCCTTTTTTTCCGAGACAATCATCAGTCTGACGTTTGTGATCAACTTTATCTTCTAACACAAATTTGAAGGAACAACTCAAGCACAATGTATTCAGGGTCTCCCTAGAAGGTATCTATATGCTAGAAAAATGTCTATTACTTGGAATGTTATGTCAAAAATGACTGGGCCGATTTGAACTGCCAAGTCTACCTCTCCAATAACCTCTTTTTCGAGATCCATCGAATGCCCACACCACCATGGAATTTGAGTTTATATATGACCCCTCATATGGTAGCTTTGAAAATTTATCTTAGGAATCAAATTTAATGATGAGTCGTCATCTATCAAGACTTAGGCCAAGATGTGATCCTAACAATTTACTGATATATGCAAAGTCTTGTTATGTCCTACCCCATCCTCAAGAATCTTATTTTCATTAAAGGTGAGAAAATTATTAGCCATGTTATTTACAATCCCTTCAAACATTTTATTGAAAATTTGTGAACCACATGGGCCTCATCTAGTATCTTTAACAATAGTTTCCAATGGGGTTCTAAACTCATCATCAAGGCTAGCAATGAAATTTTCGCCAAGATTCGCTTAGCTGCTCAATCATGGTGTATTCACTTTGTCTTATAAGATTTAAAAACTCATGAATCTTTTCATCTAAGACAATCTTCTTTAGCTCTTTTTTCTCCTCTCCCCTATCATTACTTGGTCCTTGATTGGCCATGATTTCCTTCTCTTTACTGATAGGTTGTTCTCTTCTTGAATTAGTAGGAGTATAAATGCAACTACTCCTAGTCATGCCTCCTACCCCGAAAATGTTGGTCACATCAAGGGTAGGATCATCAACAACTTTGGGCCTATTTTCCTCAATTTTCCCCCATACACTTCTATCTCATATTTCCACAGTACCTCCTTATTGCTTCTGTAGGGGAATGGTACCTTTATGGTGATTAGTTTTAACCCACTAGGGGTTGGGACGATCAAGCTTTCAATATACCGAATGATTAGAGGCCTTGAGCATCCAAGGAGCATTTTATCGATCTCATCCATCTTTGGTTCTTATTTTAAGCCATTAGTCAAAACCACATCAATGTTATTGACGGATGGCTCCCCGTGATTTGGCGGAGGGTTTCTCCCCTTACTAGGAGCATCTTTCTCAAAATTCAACCACTTTGCGTTGATCAAGTTTTGAACTTTATATTTCAATCTCTAGAAATTCTCAATGGAGTGACTAATAGCCCCTACATAATAGTCACATTTAGCATTGGGATCGTACCATTTAGGATATAGCAATTCTAGTGGTTTCATGGGGCATGGTACGATCAGTGAATTTTGGATTAACTGAGGTAGCATGTCAATGTAGCTCATGGGTATAAGGTTGAACTGAATGGTTTTTATTTCATTATGGTTTAGTCTTTTCTAGGATGGGTTATTATTTTAGTTGGGATCTTGGTTCCATATTTTTTTATGGTTATGGGGGAATGATCTATGGAGGTTGGGTCATGAATGGGATTGTTGGTCAAAAGGGTGTAGGGGGAATGTAGGGAGGTTGGTAATTGGGTTGGAATGTAGCAATCATTTGGGGATATGGTGTGAAATGGGTTTGGTATGGTATCTGGAAGTTGGGTGGTGCTACCATCTGCTTGCTAGGATCAAGCATGACATGGTGGGCCTTCCCTTCCTTTTTCTTCTATATGTTATTAGTGAACTTCTTCATATTTACATTGTTGATTGTAGTTGCATTATTTCCCCCCTTCACGGGCCATTTTCTATATGTTCTCCAATAGGCATCATATCAAAGAAGTTAACAGATACATTACTCACCTTTTTGTCATAAAAAAGTGCAAGGAGACCCTTCATGAACATACTAATCATCTCTTTTTCAAATAAGGGTAGTTGGACCTGGACGGTTAATTCTCCCCATTGCTACACATATTTTTTAAGGTCTCGTCTTCTTTTTCGGACATATTTTACAATTGGGTTCTGTTAGGAGTCATCTCAATGTTGTATTTATATTTCCCTAAGAAGGCGCCTACTAGGTCCTTCTAGGTGCTAATATATGTTTGCTCCAATTATGAGTAGCAACTAGCTGCTGCCTCAATGAGGCTATCCTGGAAGCAATAGATCAGTAACTTTTCATCATAACCATGAGACGCCATCTTTCTACCATCCATAGTCAAATGGCTTCTTTGGTAGCTAGTTCCTCTGTATTTCTTAAATTCTAGCATCTTAAACTTTGGAGGGGTGACTACATCAGGGACCAAGAACAAATTAGAAGCTTCACCAATGTCGTAGCCGCTACCCCAATGGCCCTAACTCTTTCTTCTAGATACTACCACCTACACCAAAATGGATGTTTTTATTGAGAGGGCTTGACTATTTCCACCTATTACCTGATTATTCTAATAGGGAAATTTGTATGGTCCACTAGGTCTAATAGTATTGCTAAATGGAATTGGCTGGTAAGGTGGTGGTTGATATGGTTTAATGGATGAGAAGTTATAGCAATGGAATATATTATATTTTCCATGATGGTAATGTTTGCATGGACATAGTTTGGGTTGGTGTTGTGTGAGAAGGCAAAAGGATTTGTATGGGGGTTCTTGTTAGGGATTGTAGAAACAACCTATTGTTGTGGGTTAGTGGTAAATAAGGATGTGTAGTTAGATGACAATCCATGTGGAGGACATTCAAAGTCAGCAACTATTTGAAGGAGCATTGATACACATGTCGTACCTTGTACATCCACCCTAGAGGATCCCTCTGTATCACTTTTCTCGAGCAGCTTTATCATATTTGGCATCAGCTTCGTTAATTGGGTCACTTTGTTCCTAAGTTCCTCATTTTGGGCCTTTAGCTCATCCATAATTTTAGTCATTATGTGTGTTATAAAGGTGTTGTAAGTTTGTTATTTTTACTTCTAAAAATCATTCAACACTTGTTAATTATTATTATAAAATAAGGAAAGAAACACAAGACAAGTGGTTAAAAAATAACTAAATAATGAGGATCAGATGTCTCAATAAGTATCATTATCAACTAAGCGCATCTTGATTTTAAGTATGAAATGGAAATTAATGCAACATCACACATGTTACATGAAAGAAAATTCTTCATTTAGATTTTTAATCAATATAATGTTCACAATACAACGAAAATTAGGATTCTTCTACTTCTACTTGAGCAATGAGCCTATTTATCCTCGTAATCAACTCTTTACAATGTTGGATGAATGCTTCAACTTCGGAAGGAGTATGGAGCGTATGCAATGAAGCTTCTGCATTCTTGAGTAGATGTGGAACTTCTTCCCTAGCGGTGTTTACCAAACCAACTAACAACCCAAAATGTTTAGTCCAATGCTTCATTATATCTTTGTACCATTTCATTTCATCTTTCATGTCATCTATCTTGGCTTGTGCATGCTTTATCACTAGCATTACATTCCATTTTTCCTCGTTAATTTCCTTTTTCCATATGAATACTATGTTTTGGATTTATTGCTTTAATTCCTTGACCTGCTATTGCAACCTATCCATTTCATCAATTACTCAATTTCCTTCTCCTTGCAAACTATCTTTTTCATCATTACTTAGTCCTTCTCTACTCTAACCTGGAAAATTCTATCTCTCATTTGATCATCTACGTCTCTCATCCTTTAGCTTTCTTGAAGGACGCATCTCCGTTCCTGCACTTTCATCACTAATTTCACTATTAGCTACTTGTAGACTCAATCGAACTCTTATCGTGTATTCTCGTTCCAACCTCAACTATTCTCGAATACTTTCATAAGTAGTGTCTCTTTCTTGACCCTCTCTTTATAAGGTGACACATTCCTAGCGTGCCTTCAACAATTCTTCTTCCAACTTGTTGTTTCTTCTGGTAATATCTTCCAAGTTTCCATTTAGCTCCTTAACAACTTCATCCTCTAACATTTCTGGCTTTGCTTAACCCCAAGAAGTATTGGCTTGGAGTTTAAAGGGTAATTTGATCTATTGTACTCTTTCTCTGACCCACTGCGTGTATTTTTCTTTGGTTGCACAACTTTTAAATTTGGTTGTTTTACTTTACTAGCCTATTTACTCCATTCTTTCATGACTTTCCAGAGTTATTCAGTGAAATTTCCTTCATAGTACTGAATAAAAAGAGCCAATAATTCATTTGACAAAGGTTCTTTGATAGGATATGTGAGCTGGCATTGCCTCAGTATCGGATTATAATTGATACAACCCCTAATTCCCATGAAAGGAACATTTGGGAATCCTTTGGAAGTGATAGATGATAATTGTCTTTTGTTGCCAAGTTGGCTGTCATCTGATTTACTCGTCTATTAAATTAGCAAAATGAACGTCCCATTCTTGATTCCTTATGGGCTTTATTTGATAACACAACAAATTAGATATTAGACACTATATTTTGACATCTCTTTTAAAGATATGAGTAGTTATTCATAAATATAGTAATGGTAGACAACACACTAAGTTTTTTTCTTTCTTCTCACAGTAGAAATTCAAGGTGCAATACACGTTAGCTAGTAGAGCAATGATGAGATTTTATGATTTACTCTTCTGAGCTAAGAATACATCAATTGTAGCTAAATCTATGAAATTATCTTTGTGAGGGAAAAGTATCAAACCATTGATAATGAGGGCTATCACATCCATATAAATGTCTCACTAGTTATTTCCAACTAGCTAGATGATGTAAATAATCCTTCGATAACTCTCTTGTAAATCCCTTGACTCAATTCCTCTCTTAGTAGTCATTCAGAAAATCATTAGATTGTAATCCTATGGCTTGAGCAGCAACTCGAAAAGAGGCGCGATGTTTCAAATGGTTGTAAAGTTTACTTCTTTTTAGAGGCAAGTTCAAGATTTGCTCATATTCCTCTAAGGTAGGTTCCAAATAAAAATTGGAGAATGTAAGCATCTGAGAGGAGGATCATAGTATTATACCAAGGCTATGATTGCATCTTCCTGTAATTTTACCTTTAGCAAATTTAATATAGATCCATATTTTTTGCAAAAGTCATCTACTTTATACATTGTAAATTTTTTCCAAAAATTTCCAAGCTTGTCAAGCCTTACCATCTTGGCACAGATACGTTGCTTCTTTCTTAACTTCCTTGATTCCACATTAATTTCCATTTCACCTTTCTTTTAGATACTCTCAAGAATCTGATTCTAATGAAAAGGAAAATAAATACATAAGTCAAATAATAGTGAGATAATAAAGTGCATGACATATGAGAAGTAATGAATCATTTCTTTATTATTATTATTATTATTTCTTTTTATAAATATTTATACTCTGTTGTCACTATTTCCTAATCTTTTACCGGCTTACTAACCCTTTTAATCTATATTTTATACTCTTAACTCATATTTGATTTACCTTTTATTTTCTAGAAAGTTATATTTTGTCTTAGGTAGGTCTAATCCCTTTTTAAGCTACTTGACTTGTCCTTTTTATTTTCTATTATCAAACTTCTCTCATTTTTCAAATTACTTTATCTTTGTAAACTTATACATTTTGTTAAGAATTTATGAACTACTTTTAATTATCTGCTATTTCTATCTATATCTATTCTGCAACCCTTTTTCCCTTACTTAGATATAATCTTTTTAAGTTAATTGTTTTTATTTTTGTTCATCTTTCTTATTTTCCATCATAGTTTACTAATTTACTATTCCTTTTATGATGTTTTTTTCTTATTTTTTCACCTTTTTGAACATTCTCTCCTGTATCTTATCATTGTTATTATGTTCGTATAATTTGTTCAAAAAATAAGAATAAAAACAAAAACATGATTCGATTAGATTTAAGTGAATGAACAGATAAATAAACAATCATAAAAGAAAGGTGTGCCCTACTTTAGGTAAAAAATTCATGATGCTTGCTACAACGGTGGGGAATGCTACCAGTTGCACGAAATCATGAAAAGGATGCACTCTAGCTAAGATTTTTATGATGGTCGAACAGGACATGTATCGAAAGTAACATCACTAAACCCCTCTATCTTAGGTTTCACTTAGACTTGGGTATAGGATCCTGCTCATGTTATGAATGCAAAAATGTAATGTGTGTGGAGGGCATGCAAACCTCTCATGCAGCTGGTGGTTATATTTTTGCAAGAGAATCACAATTGCAACATATATATATACAGATAGAAATTCCTCTATCCTAAGGTCATATAAAATTCATACGAACAGGAAAAGAATGAATTTAGATTACACACTCAATCGTAAATAGGGCAAGACTCTCTATGTCCTTAGTGGAGTCACCATCTATCGCATTTGAAATTATAATTAAACAATGAATCTGAAATATTTGGAAAGAATCATTTTAAAATTGTGGAGATACCACCAAATTTTATTTAAAAGAGAAAATATTTGGAAAAAAATTCTAACAAAAAAAATTTGAAAGTTGATTATGAATAGAAAAAGTACCAACACTCTACTGACCTCTTCCGAAAAACGGTACCCTTGAATTGAATGTGTAATTTTAATATTTTTAAAATTTACTTGATCCTTTAAATAAAATAAAAATAAATAAATTTATAAAAAAAATCTAACAAAACTTAAGCATGCTTCTATATATTCCATGATGCATTGAAAAACTTAAAATTATATAAAAATAAACTTGTAAAATAATAATTTTTATAAAAAACGTATTTTCAATTTCTTAGTATTTTAGCAAATTTTCTAAATCCACATACAAAGACTTCAACTAGCCCCGCTGGAGGCGAGCGGTTTCAAGAAGCATAGGCTCGCCTATGGCGGTCGTAGTGTGTATGACAGTTGAGAAGCTGGGTCGATTTTGTTGATAAGCACATGTAACTTAATTGATTTCTATTTTACATTTAATTTATAAGTTCCTTCTCATTCATTATCTTCCTTTATTTTCATTTTTTATTCAACATTAGTACAATATTTGGTTGATGTTTTTCATTGGGGATATGGTTACCGGTGATAGTCGACGTGGTTATGGCGATGAATCAGCAACGACATCAAGGAGAAAGTACCTACACCTAGGGGTTATTATTATTTTTATTTCTTTCCTAATTTTTCATATTTTTTGGTTTTGGATTATGGTAAATTCTGGATTACAAATCTTTAGCTAACATTAAGCATGGAAAACTAAGTAATATTGAAGAAACGGATACATCTTTAATATCGCCATATCCTAGAATTTATCTTCGAGATTAATGCTAATACATTAAATTATGAACATAAGCAATTTGAAGCTTAATTAATAGAATTAACAGGAGCCTAAATGATTATCACTTAATTAAATTATGATTTTAAGGAACTTTTTTCAAGTTTATGAAAAAATAGAGAAATTTAACACCTCATTGAATTGTGATTTTAATGAACAATTATAGATTTTATAAGAAGAGATTTGGAAATTTCGAAACGTACCTGAATTGGATAGCATCAAAAAATTACTCTTCAAATACTAGTTGTGAGAACTTTTTCGCGAAGGAACTCTTTCTACACAAGAGCAAGAAAATTGAAAGCAATGGACGGAGTCACCTCCAAATTTTAGAGAGATTTTTCAAAAAGTTTCTTTGGTTTCTTTTCGGAGCAAATTTTCGTAAATGTTTTTTCCCACCCCTTTTGATCCCTTCTGATCATTATTTATATGCTTTAATTGATTTTACTTTATCTTAGTTATGTTTAGTTAACTATAGTTATTGCTTGACCCCATTTTAACCAAATTGTAATAACTTAACAAACTATAACCAACTCCTAACAACCTATTAACAACAGAGTATTGGAATAGATCCCATGAAATGGCTTTAACATTTTGTCTCTGCTACATAAGCTTAATTTTTCTTGCTATGTGTATGTTTTTTTTTCTTTCGTTTTGGGTTTTGAGACATATCAAGCATGTTCAGCTTATTGACAAAGTTATTGGACATTTTATTGTTCTTTTGCTTTTCTTTTTTTTGAACTGGATCTTAGGTACACTTTGCATCCTCCTTTATTTTTCCATTTTTTTTTTTTTTAAATAAAAATAAGACCCAACATAATCATATATTCACAATAATATACAAGTAAAGTAAAGAGAAAGAAATCTGGTGTAATTCCTTGTATCTTTTCACTGGACAAGTCATCACAAATATATACAAGTCGTCACATGATGGCTATATTTACAAAAGCAATCTTTGCAGATCATCTATTATTAATATTAATGTTGACTAACTATTCCTAAAACTAGGTCATGATAGTTACAACAATATCTCAACAAATATTTACAGAAAAATATCTTCCATAGATCTCAATATCTCAATACCCTCCCTCAAGTTGGATCAGATGGGTTACAAATGCCCAACTTGGAAAGCATGCAGTCAAATTGGGTTTTTCCTAAAGTCTTGGTCAAGATGTCTGCCAACTGAGCATGTGATGACACATGACATGTAGCAATAGTTCCTCGTAGCAGCTCATCATGAACAAAGTGGCAATCTACTTCGATATGTTTGGTACGCTTATGGAAAACTAGATTAGCAGCAATGTGCAAGGCAGCTTGATTATCACAGTAGAGTTTAATACATTGAGTATGAGCAATTCCAAAACATGATAAAAGTTCCTTTAACCATTTAAGCTCACAAACAATAGAAGCCATAGAGCGATATTCCGCCTCTGCGGATGAACGGGACACTGTAGGTTGCTTCTTAGTTTTCCAAGATATAGGAGAATCACCAACAAGAATAAACCAACCAGTCAAAGATCTCCTAGTCAAAGGACAACCAGCCCAATCCGAATCACACCAAGCAAAAAGTTACAAATTACACTCTGTTCGCAACACAATTCCTTGGTCGGGACTACCTTTCAAATAACACACAACATGGAGAGCAGCATCCCAATGTTCTTGTCTTGGTTACTGCATGAACTGGGAAAGTGTATGTACACACAATAAGACAAGTCTGGCCTTGTAACAGATAGATAGATTAATCTGCCTACTAACTGTCAATAGTTGGATCTGTAAGGATGTTGTCGTTCGCTAGAGACAGACGATGATTGGGATCCATGGGAACACTAGTAGGCTTAGCTCCCAACAATCCTATTTCAAACATGATATGCAATGCATATTTACGTTGACACAAAAATTCCAGCTGAGTTTCGAACCACCTCAATTCCCAAAAAATATTTCAGCACTCCAAGATCTTTCATATGAAAACATTCACTCAAGTATGCTTTGAAGATTCTAAGGACATCACTATCATTTCCTGAAATCCCAAGATCATCCACACGAACCAACACATGAAGCTCCACATCTACACATCATAGGAAAAAGAGTGAATGATTGGAGGAGGATTGTGCAAATCCATACTATTTCAAAGCACCTGCTAATTTAGCAAACCAACATCGTGGAGCTTGTTTCAATTCATACAATGACTTGCGTAATCTGCACGCTTTGTCGGTTTGTGACCGAAATCCTGGATAAGGTTTCATATACACCTCTTCTTCAAGATCCCCATGCAAAAAGGCATTATGAACGTCCATTTGATGAAGCTCCCAATTTTTAGTAGCAGCTACAGCAAGAAACACCCGCACAGTCACCATTTTAGCTACAGGAGCAAAAGTTTCATTATAATCACCACCTTTAACTTGATGGTTTTCCAAGATCACGAGTTGGGCTTTAAAACGCTCAACAGAACCATTAGAATTATACTTGATTCAATAAATGCGTGCACCCGATAGCTTTCCTTACAAGTGGCAGTGACTCTAAAGTCCAAGTCCCACTATTTTCCAACGCCTCTGTTTCAGTTTGCATGGCTTGACGCCATCTTTCATTTGTCCTGCCCTGGGCAAAGGATTGTGGTTCAGTACCTGCATTAACAGCTGCCAAAAAATGTCGGTGTTGCATGGAGAAGTTATTATAATTCATGTAATGTGCTACAGAGTAAGGCGTACCTGAGGAGTGAGAGGCAATAAGAGAACTTGGAGAGGGGTCTATTTTGCAAATGGTGTTCGTCACAAAATCTATCAGCCAGGTGGATGGCTGCTTAGCACGATGTTCACGTCCCAAGGGCTCCCTATCAACATTAGAGCCCTCCTTTCGTCTACAATAAGCCTAGACAAAGAAACACCACTCTCCACATGTTCAAAATTACTCATGTTTTCAGTGTTGGCTTCACTCTCTAAATCTAAATCTGATTGTGCAATCTTTATTTCAGGATCATCATCAATACGGCCCAAAGGTGAAAGATGACTAGAATCCACAAGCTCAGGTGCCAACAATCGAGGTTGAGCATAGGGAAATTCATTTTCACAAAACATCACATCTCTTGACACCATGAACTTTTCTGATTCCAAATCATATACTCTCCAACCCTTTTTACCATAGGGATATCCTAAGAAAACACATCGCGACTTGCAAATTTATCCCCTTTAGTGTCTCGATTGTGAGCATAACACAAGCTCCAAAAAACACGAAGATGATTGAGAGGCGTCGGCTTGTTATAGAGCATCTCATATGGAGTTTTCCCATTCAACACAATTGAATGTGTACGATTGATTAAGTATCCAGCAGTTAAGACGCATTCCCCCCAAAATTCAATAGGCAGATGAGATTCAAAACGCAATGCACAAGCAACATTAAGAATATGCTTGTGTTTCCGCTCTACTCGCCCATTTTGCTGAGGAGTCCCTATACAAGAAGTTTCATGAATAATCCCATGATTTTGAAAATAGTCACTCATGCATGTGAATTTTGTACCATTGTCACTACATACAACTTTTACTTGTTTCCCAAACTGACGCTCCACCGTAGCAAAAAACTAACACATATGTGTGAAAACTTCTTTCTTTTATTCCAACAATTAAATCCACACAGCTCGTGAATAATCATCCACAATGGTCAAAAAATACCTAGCACCACAGTGAGCCATGGTTCGATAGGGTCCCCAAAGTTCACAATGAATTAATTGAAAAATATCCACGGTTTTATCAATGCTAATGGGAAATCTTTCTCTACATTGTTTACCTCTAAGACAAACATCGCAGACTTTATTACATAATGCATTATTTTTATTAGAACCAATATTCGGAATCAGCTCCACAATCTTAGAAGATGGATGTCGCAGTCGCCTACGCCACAGAGCAAATACGTTTCCATCACCATGTCTCACAGCACGAGCAATGGTCATTCCACCAAGATAGTAGAGCCCCTCTTTTCGTTCACTCGCTCTAATCACCTTCCTCGAGATATGGTCCTGTACAACACAAAATTTATCCGTCAATAGAACCACGCAATTCAATTCATCACTAAGTTGTGACACTAAAATTAGATTGTATTTTAAGCTAGGCACATAGATAACATTGCTTAGTTTCAGAGCATCACTAAGCTCCACCACTCCTTCTTTGGTAGCAAAGGCTCGGTTTCCATCAGGAAGCCCCATTGGACATTTCAAGTCATTCTTTATATCGATCAAACATTTCAGCTCCGTTGTCATATGGTGAGAAGCACCTAAATCTATTATCCATTGAACAAGACTAGGCTTACCAGTCAATTTCTCCGTGGCTCCTAATTTGACATTATTCAAGAGATTCACTAGTGTTTTACACTGCTCACCACTCAGCCCAATAGCAACAGATTTTTCTTCATCTGTCGTCATGTTGGCTGATTCTGATGCTAGTGCAGATGCTTGCGCCATATCTTTCTTGGCCATTGTACCATGTTCTCTAGCATTGGATGTCATCCCTTGTTGTTTGGCTTTGCCGCGCCCAGCTCCTCGTCAAATTTCTCTAGGTCATTCGCCCCACCACTCTGGGTATCCGATCAATGGAAAACATTCTTCAATGCGATTTTCAGAATGATTGCAATTGCTACAAATTATGTTTCAATCTTTCCCTTCAGTTTTTCCATAAGGTTTCCTTGCAGTCTGCACAACAAAACTCATCACTTCATTACGTTCTTCCTTACCATGAGTAACCATTCTCACACGTTACTTTTGCACCAAGGTTGAATAAATTTTATTCAACTTGGCAAGGGGTCTTGGGCAAGCAGATTTGATCTCATGGTGCCATAGGCAGTGCCATCAAGTACCATGAGAAACTGGTGGATTTTTTCTTCTTCAAGCTTCTTCACCATCTTGCGTGATAGATTACAAGTACATCCACCACATGTGCAGGAAGGTTCCTGCTCATGGTTTGCTAATTCCTCCCACAACTTCTTCAACCTTCCGTAATAATTATCCATAGTCATACATTTTTGTTTGCATTCAACCAACTCTGCTTTGAACGTGGCCTGTTTGCAACAGAAAATTGTTCGTTGATATCCGTCCACAGGTCCTGCGCCACCTCCATGTGTGATATGGTTGAATGAAGAGTGGGCTCAATGGTGTTCATTATCCATGACACCAACAGCGAGTTATTTGTCCACCAATCTTCAAGTTCTGGCAATTTTTCGGTTGGTCAGGTGATGGTTCCATCTACAAACCCAAACTTCTTTCAAACTCTCAACGCGGTTTTTAAAGAGCTAGCTCATTCATCATAATTCTCCCCTTTCAGTTGAACATACGTCAAAAGAATTCATGGGTTGTCATTTGCAATAATTTCATAAGCTGAAATTGTCTTTTTTAACTTCACATGAACAGCAACATCTTTTCCTTTGTCTTTGCTCTTATTCTCTCTGTCAACCATAATAGCAATGGCAAACCTACCAAGTCATGCTCTGATATCACAAAGAGGAAGAAATATGGTGTAATTCTTTATATCTTTTCACTGGACAAGTCGTCATGGCTGTATTTACAAAAGCAATCTTTGCCTATCATCTATTACTAATATTATGTTAACTAACTCATCCTAAAATTAGGGCATGATAGTTACAATAATATCTCAACAAATATTTACAGAATAATCTCCTTAAAAATACCAAATCGAATAAAAAAAATCTTACAAATCTCAATATCTTAATATAAAGTTAAGAAAAGATAAATAATCTGAAAATTATGACAGAATGAATGGTAAAAAAAATATAAATTATTAATTTAAAGAGAGGATAAATTTTCATTTTGAAATAGGTAGTAATTTAAAACATTAAATTGGTAATTTGGAAAAACACGAAATAAATTTAAAATATATCATGGTTAATTTTAGTTATGGAATGAACGATTTCGAAGTTTATTTTGAGATATTTTTTGTGTTAGAAATTGGAATATGTAATCAGCGAAGATGAAATGAACCTAGTCTTTCTAATAAGGAAAAACTTATTAAATGAACCTAATCAGAAAAAATTGAGTTAAGTGAAACTTTAATTAAAAGGCAACATGATAACGCTTCTACCGTGAGCAATAGGACGCATCTGGTTAGGATTTTTTTTAAGTAATAAACTGTTGTGATTGTGATAAAATATTAACACAAAATGGTGTATAATTATGTGCCCAATTTCGTGCATCATGCTGAAAAAACCTTGTTTTGATTTTCAAATACTAGTTGTACTTATAAAAGTGGAAAAAAAAAAAGTTCCAACTTCGCGAATAACTATTGTTATAGAAAGAAAATTTTCTAAGTATATCAACATAGAAAAAGATTTTGAGTAAAAAAACAAGTTATATCTATCTTTATTTTTTAAAACAAAATTTTTTTAATCAAAATTAAAAATAAGTAAAAGTATTTTTCAAATTTTCAAGAATGGAATTTGTATTTCAATTGATAAAAATGTATTTTGATGTAAAGTATGTTTAGTATAACATTTGAACTAGCTGGAAATTTAAATTATTAGTTGAAGAGTTAAAAAAAATTTTAAAAAATTAAGTTAAAGACATAAACTTTGATATGAAATTAAATCTTTTTAGATAGGAAATTAAAAGCACTGTTTCTAAATATAATTACCAATGAAATATTTTAAAATTTCATGAAATTTAAAATATTTTAATATTTTAATTTTTAAAATATTTTATTTGGATAAAAAAATTAAAATTTTTTATCTTTAAAATTATTTGTTTAGATGGTAAATTTTAAATTTTAAAATTTTGTATTTTAATTTTTTTATTTATATTAAGTAATTTATTTTTTATTATATAGATAATTTTATTTTTAATATTCATAACTTCTCTTTAACTTTACTCTTATTTTTTATATTTATAAAAAAATTAGTAAAAAAATTTTTATTAAAAAATTATATAATATATTCAAACAAAATAATAGAAATAACATCGAAATATAATTATACTATCAAAATATTAAAAATATTATATTTAAAAATAAAAATAAAATGACATGGAAAGTTGAAAGAAAAAGAAACAAGTAGAAGAATAATAAGAAAAAAATAATATCTAAAAAAATTGTTATTCATAAATGTAAGTTCAGAAACATTTTAAAAATTTTAAATTCTGTCCATTTAAAAAAATTAAATTCTTTTATTTTATTTTATTAAAATATTTTTAAAAAATTTAAATTTCTTAAAAAATATCTAAATAAAATATTTAAATATTAAAAATTTTAAATTCTATCAAAAGTTTTTTTCTTTAAAATGACTGATAAAGAAAAAAGGTTGAAGAATGAAAATGAAAGATAAGTTTTGAACAATTATAAAGCAATTATGTCAGCATGTCATTTTCTTGTGAAATAATCATTAAAGAATTTTATCCATGAATAGAAGGCTACATATTTTTACATTCATACTTGTATCACAATCAAAAATTTTAATATATGGAACATCAAAATTTGCGAAAAAAGTTGTGTAAAATCATTTCTTTTGTCGTGTTGATTTCAATTAAATAATCAATTTAACTTCATTTCTTTATTTTGATATATGGAACATCAAAATTTGCGAAGAAAGTTGTGTAAAATCATTTCTTTTGCCGTGTTGATTTCAATTAAATAATCAATTTAACTTTATTTCTTTATATTTTTGTAATTTATTCCTCAATAGTTACTTTTCGTGAATCCCTTCTTATTTTCTTTCTTATCCTCTTCTTCGCTCTATGCAATCTAACAGCACTACACATATTCCTCTCTACAGTTTAAGCTTAGAGTTCATGTTTTCTAGACCATTAGTTGGTATCTTCATAAAATAAGTGAAACGAGTTCAGCGAATTTTTTAAAATCCTTCAAGTTCTAATTCTCTGCAAATCTGTAAATGACACTCAAATTCAGTAAGTATCCCTTCCTAGATTGGTTTTTGGAAACTATATATAAAAAATTCGCAAAACAATTTTGATACAGTAACACTAACATACTATATATTAAAATTAATTTTTATTTATTTGTAAGTTAAATATATTTTTAATTTTTTTAAAAATAATTAAATTTAAATTTTTTTATTAAATTTAAAATCTTTAATTTAAATATTTAATTTTTAAATGACTTAACTATAATCCAATAAATTAATTCAAATTATATAAAATTAAAATAGATTAATTATAATTAGATAATTATAGTTATTTTGTAAATACCAATTTATGTGAGAAATTTTCTCATAAAAATTAAAATTATTTAATATCTATATATATATATAATAAAATCAAATAAAAAGGAAAAAATAATTTGAGCTTAAAATAAAAAAAAAAGGAAATGGGTTTTTTTTAAGAAAAGCTGATAAAGACGCAGTCAGCAGGATGAAAAATAAAAAGAAATCTGTTAAAAAGTTACGTGATAATTTATTAATTAGTTGTAAGCATAATTAAAAAAGTAGTTATGATTAACTAAGTAAAATCAACACTGAGTTAGTTAATTAAGTGTCTGTATAGATAGGAGCCAAAAAGGGATTTTTACTTTTTGACTTTCAGAGGGAATTTTCGGGGATCAAACGCTCTTTCTCTCTGGCTCGTGGGATTTTGAAGTTCAGAGAAAGGCATTCAATAGAAATTGCAACCAGGCATTTCCCTGGGTCAAGACCTTTTGTGAGTCTCAGATTCGAAGTTTTTAATATCACCATTCACTTGTATCTGAAAGTTTAATTTCATTCGGTGCTTTGCGAGTAGAAGCCAAATTGTTGTTAATACCTTTAGGGACTTAGATTTCAGCCATGAACCTGGTAGATAATTTATTCTGTGGTAGTATTATTGATAGTTGATTCGGTTCATACATTGCTCAGTAATTTTTGGTTTAGTTCCATACTGATTCATCTGTTTGGATCATTAGCGATTGCTTACCGCTGATACAACTTTCATATTAAATCTAAACCAAAATCTGATTACTACAAATCCACGAACTGAGACATCTTCATCCTCCCCGGACTCTGCCGCCACGCCAGCCTGGTGATCAAAAGGGAGGGCGACTAAGTTCTATTATAATCTCTTCTGTTTGTGGTCAGATTAGAAAGCGGCGGAATCGAGTAAACATGGAGGTGGTTGCCATACTAATGGTAAGACAGGTGGTTCCTCAGTTGCTGATGCAACACTGTTGGACTATGTGTTGAATGGTCTCGACTGGAACAAGTCCCCTGTTATGAGAAGCTTCGCATGAATAATGATAGAGTATTAGGAAACGGTTTAATTTCTACTCATAGCCAAATAAAGAAATACACATTGGTTGATCTGCCACATGAGGGAAGCCTGAATGTTGAAGGTTTTGTTTCTCTCCAATCGATGTGGGGGCGAGAGTATTTGGTAAGTTAATTAGAGAAGGGAAGATGCCGATCGAAATGCCGAAAGGGCTTCCGTTCTCGGTGAACACGTGGAGTCCATCATCGAAGAGTATTAAGAGGCACCATTTCCTTACACATGCCCACAAAGACCATTCTTCTTCCATCACTTCCCACGCTTCCTTTCCTATTTACTCCAACCTTCTCACCAAAACCCCCCTCCTTCAACAATACCCCCAGCTAGATGCTTCTTTCTTTCTCAGCATTAAGGTAGGTCAATCCTCATCGTCCATGATCCCGCCGGTGCTGCCCTGGGGTTGTGATGTTCTTGTTCGAAGGCAAATTTGGTAATATTCTGCACACAGGAGATTGCAGGCTTAGCCCCGAGTGTCTGCTCAACTTTCCTGACAAATATATTGGGAGGAAAGGAAAACTACCACGCTGCCCTCTTGATTGTGTTTTCTTAGACTGTATTTTTGGGAATTTCTCCTGGGGGATGCCTAGCAAGCATTCCTCTATGCAACAGTAAGTTGTTTGGATTGTCTACATGGGGATAAGCTGGTTAGTGGTGTAAAGGATAAACCAAAGACTCCCTTCTCAATCAAAAAATAGTAACAAACAGCAAAACTAGTTGAAAAATATGTTATTAATTGTATATGGAAGCACCCTGATGCACTGACGGTGTATCTAACTCGTGATATCCTCGGCCAGGAAGAGATCCTTGTTAAAGTGTCCCATACATTTGGAGTCAAGATATATGTTGAAAAATCCAGAAAGTTTCAAAAATCTAGTGCTTACTGTTCCAGGAATCCTTTGTGAAGATCCATCTTCTCGTTTCCATTTGCTTGATGGATCACCAAGACTATACGAAAGAGCAAAAGCAAAGCTGATTGAGGCCAAGGCAACTCTCCAACCAGAGCCTCTTATTATCCGCCCTTCTGCATAGTGGTATGCTTGTGAAGAAGAGTTCTCGAGGGATGTTGAAAACACTAGAAAAAAGAGGACGCAGTCAAAGCCACAGTGGACGTGGCCTGCTACCATCTCAATCAGGCAATGTTGTGGTGTGTAATGCATCTCCTAAACCCAAACGCTAAGGGCCCAAGAATGCCAGATGGAACAAGAGGCTTCACCATGGAAAGGGGCAAACCAATTAGTTCTCTAACTCTAGTTAGTTCACCTCCTGAGCAATTGCTATTTCTCAAGTTTTTTCCCTTATTTTTTTGCTCTGTAGTCAACTCTAGGAAATCTGTTTTGTATTTCTTCACCACACTTTTCAGAACTTAGCGGATCCTGATCCCAGCGACCACAATCATCCCAAATCCCAACTTTGTTAGCTTTCAGTTTAGTCAAGATTCAAGAGGTGTAATCATTTTTTAATATCACAAATCTGTGCTTATTGTTATTGTACACTAACTAAAATATTTTCAGATTCAATAAGAGACTTAGAGTCTTCTCCCTCTCTTTCACCGAAGAAAACAAAAAAAAAAAAGAGGTCACGTCTAAATTTATTTTTGAAATTAATTAAACATAGTGATTTAAAAAATAAAAGTTCCTTCTAAAATTTTATCTCCGTTTTTAAATGTAAATCGTTAAAGAGTTTTAAAATTTTAAATATATCGTATACTTAAATTTTTATCTTTAATTTAAACTTCAAAAATTTCAATTAATTTTTATATCCTTAATAAAAATTTTAAAAAATATATTTATAAGTTTCAAAATTCTAAAATTTCAATAAAATTTTAACCCCAACATGTAGCATATTTTATCATTTAGTGTTTAAAATTTTAAAAATTATATAAATCTTAATGCAACTTTCGTTGCTCTTAAATTTTGAATATATATGGATTTAAAAAAATAGTTAAATATTATTTATTTAAATTTTTAATTAAATTTTTATTATTTTAAATTTTAAAAATATATTTTAAAAATTTAAAATTTTAAATATCACGTAATGAACTCTTGATACGGAGGTATAAGATATCTGTTGTTTAGTATTTAGAATATAGTATAAGTTTCAGTGTAACATTCGTTTGCTTTGGCCATGGATCATATATGGTTTTAAAAAAATATTTAAATATTATTTATTTAAGTCTTTTAATTAAATTTTTATCATCTTCAATTTAAATTTTAAAAAGTTTTAAAATTTTAAATCTTACATAACGAGCTCTTAATACGGACGTACAACTTACGAGTTTGGATGCAATTCTCATTTGTCTTGGATCATATGCTTTATACCTATGTAAAATTGTTAAAAATATTAAAATTATACATTCAATTTAAGGATGCTGTTTTTCGAAATGGGCGATTAGACACTAATAACTTTTTCTTTGTTAAGGTTCTTTTCAAATATTTTTCTTTTAATATAGAAATTTGGCTGCAACTTCCCATCTTAATTTGATTATTCTTTCTAAATTTTGTCTCATCATAATTTCGGTTGCAACAAAGCTATTTCAAAAAATATCAAAAAAAACTTTGAATAATGATTCATCTAGTTTAATTTAATCTAACTTAAGTTAATGTTAGAAACCATAATCAAAGTATTTTAGAAAATAAAAACTTAAAAAAAATTAAAATTGAAGAATAAAAATTAAAATTTAATTATTTAAAAAAATAAAAATATATTTAACTACATTTAATTTATATTTTTTTGTGCAAATTTCCATCCAAACAAAATTATTCAACAACAAATAATATATTTGAAAACTATTCATGATTGCCTACCGCATTATTCGTCAATCTACAATGTCCCTTGCTTTCTAGAAATCAATGTCCAGTGACAAATTAAAAATGAGTGAAATATTACTTTTATCTTTTACTTTGTTGACAAGTTTTAATTTTTTCTTTAACTTTTAACATTAAGTTATTAATCTTTCATTTTGTCATCTATGTTGTATGTTAGTCTTTGTCCTCATTTTTCATTAATGGCATGTTGATGTGTCATGTTAATGCTACATTGATCATCACATTATATCTAAATATTATCATATTCATGTATCGTAATAATTCTTATGATCTTTGGTGCCACCTTCTTTATCAATGATAGAACTTGTTGTAAACCTCTATGGATAAGAACATTAGCATGCACCTAAACATTTTTAAAAATATTTGAGTCATTTCTTCTTATTCACATCTTCGATCTCCACTTTTAAGAAACCCACATACTACATTTCTACCTCTGAAGAAAATTCATCTTTTATCTGTTCCACTCAAACCTTCATTTCTTCCTCTCACAAATAGTGTATATTGACAATTAATACATATCACAATCCTCCATTTTTTTTAATTTGGATAATTAAGGTTAATAGTAAAAAGATAAAAGAAAGAAAAATAAAAAAAATTTATGATTAGATATCAATATTATAGATGAGTATTAGAGACCCATTATAAAATCCTTTAAGCATATTTTCTTGTCACTGAATTAAGTGTATTTTCCATTATAAAATTGAGGATACTTTCCATAAGTAGTGTATTTTCCATTATAAAATTAAGGATACTTTCCATAAGTAGTATAGATGGTTGAATGTCATATGTTCCTTACAAATATTTATATAAAAAGTAAAGATTATTTGGTGGAAGCTTCACATCAGCCCCTTATACTGCTGTAGCCTCAACACAAGATGAATAAGTTTCACCCACATTTTTCACAATCCTTGAAGGACTGCCAAGAACCAAGAAAAAAAAATAGGCATATTTCAATTATACAATTTTGCTTGCTTTGGAAATAAAGTATTCAATATTTATTTTTAAATACTTAGCATACTATATTTTTTAGGGGTTGCTTTTTCTTTTTTTACTATCCTTTTTATTAACTGCCTTATTTATTATTTTTAAAATTATTATTCTAAAATTAACCTATTTAAATAAACGGATGTATCAACGTGTCTTTTAAAAAAGTGTTTTTATAATATATTAATATATGATTGGTTAATTTTAAGAAATTATTTATTTTAATAATTTCATATATTTTGAAAAACAACCAATTATTTATTTTAAATCAAATTAATCCAAAAAAATTTTAAGTTTTTTTGTCATGAGAATTCTCATAGCACTTAGTTAGTCTATGTGTAGTGATTCCAACTTCGATATCACTATATCCTAAACCACAAAGATAATCAGGTTGGATATCATAAACTAAACCAAGATCATTTGCTTTGGATGGATTCACATGTCCAGCCCTTGTGGCAAAGATATTTGCATACAACAATGAGTTTGTGTTCTAAATTTATTATGTTTGCAAAAGTCATTATAGCAAATTTTATGGTTGGTGGTGATCAATTGGCTATCAAAGGGTTTTTAATTAGAGTTCCTTTGAATAAAATAGTTTCTGTAGGTGTCGAAGTGGAATTTACATAGGCTTTAATCTCAAGTCCAGCAGCATATCTTACATGTGTTGTAGGTACAACATGTATAATATAGTATGTTTAAGAAGAAAAGATAGAATTACAAATGAATGCAAATGGATACCTTCATAGCCCAAGGCATGTCACTCACACATAAAATATAAAGATTAAATTAACCTCTAAAATCTGCATAATAACATCATTTATTTTTCTTTAAACATATGTGAAACAACATAGAGATATTCAGAATTTGGATCCATTGTTTCCTAATAAAATCCTTGAAATTTTCATTAGTGCCTGTTGCTAAATGGCCAGCAAACAATAATAATTGTGACATATGAACGTGCAGTATTTGGTCGGTTGCAACTTTCTATCTTTTAACATTTATCTTCTAAATTGTTGTCACATTTGAACGCTGCAATGTTTTAGTGGAATGTAGCTTCTTATCTTTTATCTTATCTTTACCTAACTTTTTATCTTTAGTCAAATGCAGTTTCCTATCTTTTATCTTATCTTTATCCAATTTTCTATATTTTATGTTATCTTTACTCAACTTCCTATCTTTTATGCTTTTCAGTATTTTACACATGTATTTGAGATTTTTTATTCACTTTCCATTCTCCTTCTAATTCTGAACAACATTGTGCGATACCCTAGCACGGTTTTGAATGCACGGTTCCTTGCATGCCATAGAAAGTGGTTCTTCCACAACGCAGTGTCTACATTTTCCCAACAGTGCCAGTACAATGGATAATGAACTCAAGGTGACTACTTGAGAGAAATCTAAAATAGTTTAATTTTTAACAACCAGGTTTGATGTATTCTTACAATCAACTACATATGATAAAGAACGAAGTTTTCAACTACGCAAACTTATAAGCTTTTGAGCCAGCAAAATTTAACAACACCGTTAACCACTATTTAAGAGGGGAGAAAAAAAATATTAGTATACATTAAGATGTTTTCCTCGATTAAAAAAAATAAGATAATGGAAACTTATTTATACAAGATAGTATATTTATAAAAAAAATATTTAGCCATTTAGTAATTAAAAAAAAAATTAGAACAAACCATTATTTATGTTAAAATTGGTAAATATGAACATCAATAAAATTTTTATTTTTTTTATTATCATTATTTAAATTATTTCTAATTCATTTGCAAATGAATAATAGATTAGATCAAGTTTTTCATCAATCGATAAAATAGTACCTATGCAAAAAAGACATGAAGAATCTTAATCTAAAACAATAAACTTGCAAGCAAATATAGAAATTTGAATGTACAAATTTTATCTGGCAAGAAAGTATTATGTTCATTTAGCAATGAAAAAATTAAAAAAAAATACAAATAAAAAAAAGGCCAACATATAGGTAACAAATTATATATCAGTAATTGAAGAAATTTTTTCCATATTGATCTGGACATAATAATTTAATACTCAAATGTAAAAAAAAATGCAGGTCATAAAAAAAATTTTAAATAAAAATGTATAAGTGATGAATTTTCATACTTCAGTAATAAATACAAGTAATCAATCATATATCAATAATTGATATATTAAAGAAATTTTTGTCATAAACATAATAATTTAATGTTCAATTTACATAAAAAATACAGATTATAAAAAAAATCTTAAACAGTATAAGTGGTGAATTTTTATATTGTAGCAATAATTATATTTATATCACAAATAGAAAATAATGCAAATGTTAACTATTATAAACCAGGACCATTTAAAAAGGATAAATTCAGACAATCATCACATCTTTTCAGCTAACAATTAAACAAGACTGGTAGAGTAAGTAGACAAAGAATTTCTTTTATAAAAAAAAAAATAAGATTAAAATTAAATCTTGACTCTTCCTAATAGTAATTGAGTGACCACACATGATCTATCACTGTATAAGCAAAAGAGGCAGCGTGAAATATCATGTGATGATCTACATATTGAAACAAGTAATGAAAAATTGAATTTTAAAAAATGGGATTGTGCTTATGATTGTGGGGCACAAACATAAATGAGCGGCTCAACAAGGAATGCAAGGCCAACAAAGTATATGTCTTCTTTATTGATAATTAGTACCATCGGCTTTAAAGAAGTTCTTACAATGGGTTGATGGGCTTTTATGGTGTTTGCAACGAAGGTTGTAGCAGCGGATGACCACATGTGACAATTATAAGAAAAATGAAATGAAAGATCATGACCATTACTCTTATCAATATGAAGAAGACCATTAAAATTTAGATGAAAATTGAAATGAATGATATAGATAAAAACGACGATGTCTAGACATATAGCAAAAATGATAAAATAAAAGACTAACGATTTAATTTTAAAAAGATAAAAATTAAATTAAAATTTATTAAAAAAATGGGGAATTAAAATAACAATTCACTCAATTAAAAATTAATTATAGTATCTAAGATTATAAATAAATGCATGAACTGCACCTTTCCAGACTCAAGAAATATAACTTTCATAAAAAAAAATTACTACCTCTCTAGACATTTTGCACAAAATCAATTTAATTTTGTTTAAAAAATATTTTTTAGATGAATGGAAGAAAAAAAAACTATATTATTATCACATTAATAAAATATGTATTATTATCACATTAATATAGTAATTACATTTTGTTATATTTTAGCTGTTAATCAATTAATCTATTTTGATATTCGGTTAATCATATATGCAATTAATCAATTAATTAGTTTTTTACATTATTAATTATGTAAATAATCCATTAATCATATAAATAATCAGTAATCATATTTATTATTCGATTATCAGTTATATTTTTCGTTCATTATTTATATTAAATTATTAAAAAAAATTCTATATTATTAACAATTAATAATAAATTATATAACTGTTAGTTTGATTATTGAAATATTTTTAAGCAGACGTAGGAAGATGTATTAGTGCACCTAACGTAAAAAAATCTTTTTCGTAAAAAAATAAGAAAGAAGTTTTAAAGTTTTGAATTTTTTTAACATCTAATTTTTAATTTTTTAAATTAAAACATTTTCACATATTCAAACATAAAAATGATTTATCCTTCTTTTTCTTTTAAACCTTCTCCTTCTCATATCCTTACCGTCCCTCCCTCAATCTCTTCTGCTAATAAAACTTTAATACAACAGATCTGGACCTCACTCAACGTCGCTGCTGTCTACAGTATCACCAACTATGAATACACACACCAAATATGGCTTCTTCCGATTAACATGGATCTCATCTCATAAAACGTATGCGGATAAAATGTATTTTTAATTTTTTAAAATTTTAAAATTTTACTTTTAGTTTTTTTTTAAATGACAAATTTTAATATTTTATTTTTAGAATAGATCATTACTAATTTCTAATAATGTAATCAATATTTGACATGAAATATATATATATATATATATTTGATATATTAATAACAAAAAATTAAAATAAAATTATTTTAAAAATAATAATAAATTAAAAATAAATTTTTTAAAATTAAAATTTTATAATTTTAAATAAATTAAAAACATATTTAATTTAACTTATGAATTTTCACCCAAATACACCGTCTGCAAATAATAATTTTATATGTCTCTTTATTAAATACAATATAACCGGGTAAAACCGGTAGTTGCAGGTAGGAGGGATCAAGCATGAGCCGGCAACTTTTTTCCATAATTAATATATTGTATTTGATAATCCAAGACGAAAAAAAAAAGAGTAAGGTACACAACAGACTTATAAATTTATCCGAAAAAATTTATTTTTTAAAAAAATTTATCATACGTATAAATAATAATATAAATTTATTTATATTTAAATATAAATTATTAAATTTATTTTATCTTTTTACTTTTTATTTAAATCATTTGTGAATCGTTGAATCAATGGTATGATAGTATAGTATGCAAGAGAATCGTTGTTTTATTATTTTTCTTTCTTGTGGATATTTTTTATATAAATTTTTCTTCTGTGACCTCAATGAACATAAAACCACCATTACCTTGCACTCCCGCAAAAGATAAACAACAATTGCATCATGATTAAGATCAATAGCGGGTTCATCTTCTTCTTGAAATAAAATAAAAATCAATAACGGATTTCACTTTTCAGTAAGAAGTGATGTTTTATGACAACTCAAATGGTTTGTGTGGATAAAAAGAAAACACAGAAAAAAAACAAAATAATATATTTTTTTTCTTAGATAAAAAAAATGAATATATATATATATTTAAGAATCACATATTATTACAATGTCAAAATAAAATCATAGATTATCCTCATTCCTGAGTATATAAGGGAAAATAATTTTGTAAATGTAATTTTTTATAAATTAATCAGGTTTAATGAAATTATTAATATCGTTAATGAATAATTATTTATTCTATATTTTATTTATTTTTCAAGATTGTATCGCATCAAATTAACAACAAAAATAATTAATCTTTTTAATTTTGTTAAAATTATTATTGAAATTTTTTTTAAATGTAATATATCTTTTATTTATATTTTTGATATTTCATACATTATTTTTTTTTATTTTTTTAAAAAAGTATACTTTAAAATATTATAATAATAAAAAAACAATTTTTAAGCGGTATTTTGATGGGCAACATACACGTCCCACATGCTTGCCACAATTCACTTATATTGCAACATAAAAAGAGTGGACGGAAGGAATTACATTCAACTAAATTGCAAAATTAAAATTGAAGGAGAACCTGACAGCAAAGCTAGTGATTTCGTTAGAGAAATAAAAAAAAAATATATCGATTTTTAAATTCTAGATAAGAGAATAAGACTCAAGTATATAGAAATAATTTTAGAATTTTTTATTTTAGAATGAAATTTATTAATTATATAATAAATTTAGAAGTTGAATTTAATTATATCTTAATTTTATTTTGGATGAAATTTAACTGTTTATAGAGATAGTTTTAGAATCTTTTAATTTAGAATAAAATTTTATCAATTATATGATAGTATAAATTTATCTATGATTATATTTAAATGTAGATAAGATATTATATAATTATAAATTAGTAATTGAATTAGTTAGGGATTAAATTGATTAATTTTAGATAGAAGTGTGATATAAAAATTTTAGGTGCCCAAAAATATATACATATTTATTTATGAATTATGTTAACAAATTTTGTAAGAAATTTAAAATTAAATACCCTTATATAAATTAATATAAATGATAAGGATTGTAATATTTACACGAGGAACGATAGGGAAAGAAAAAAAGAATCACCTATTATTTTATAAAAATGTTTAAAATCTAATACCTTATGATAGGTATTATTTTTTCCTTCAATATATTTTTACGTTATATAAAAATATACTTAGCATTTAATTGGTTTTATTTATATATCAACAATTATATTTAAACCTTAGTATAAGAAAATAAAATATAAAACTATCGAAAGAGATTATATTAGTAGTTAATTTATATAAAATTATTAGCCTAAGTTTTTAAGGAATATTTATTGGAGGTTGGAAATCTCGTTTAAGCTAATAAAAAATACATAATTAAACATAGAAAATATATACGTATAGAGTTGAATAATAAAATAATTGATTGAAAATTATAAGGTCCTGCCCTTTGAGAATAAGGCAATGCCTTCAAGGTGAGATAAAGATAGGAATTAGAACAATTAGTTGACATGCATCATTTGCATAAAAGTGTTTTGTAAATTATAATGGGAATAATTTGCGAGCCCTTATGTGAAATGGAGCTGGAAAATCTAAAAGTCAGTTTACGTGGAAGTAGACATGGTAACAGGAACTTCCAAGTACGTGCTCTGAGTTTGAACCTCCCAATTGTCTGGGGTTACTCCTTGTAGCCGGAACTGCTCTGGTAGGATTTGGCTGCCTTGACAAGACCTTGAAGATTATCATTACCAGCCAAGCAATGTTAGAACGTTGTGAAATGAAAATGATGATGATGATTTTAGTGTTGTCAAGGGGATACTGTGAATTGAAATTGGATCCTGGTACCCCTATTATTTTGATAAAGTTGCGAAGAGGTTTGTGTCCACATACATCTGCATATCGTAAGGATGACCAACTTTAAATTATAAATGAGTGAAGATTATTATGGTATACGACGCAATAATCTCAACTTATTGTCATCGTAGCCACTTGTGGCAGAGAAAAATAGAATAATCTCATTCATGCATTGTTTGCGAGGAAAGATTTCTAATAGTTTGTTGAGAAGGTTAAAGAACGTATTTGTTCTTTATGTTAAAATATAATTTAATGCATCGCTCTTATTCTTACTTTTACTTGAATAAAACGTCTCACTTTTTTCTGTTATATTTTGTATGCCATGGGTCATCCTCCTTTCCATGTTGAGGTGATTATCGACGTAGAAAGTAGATAAGAAATTCTCACTTAATGGACAAGGATAACGACTATAAATTAGGAGTACCAATTCGAAGAAGAGAAACAAATCCTGTAGTTTTTAGTTAGATATAATAACATAACGTTGTACGAACTTATCTTATCACCCTAGTCATGGTATCCTAAATTACTTGTATTCTGAGATTGTGAAACTGATATAGTTCTGAATGAGGATATACACATAAGTATGTATTTATCATAAGGTTGTTTATTCAGATATACGCATAAATTAACAAATCAAATACATCGTGAGCATACGACTATTCAATATTTGCACGTATACGTAAAAAATAACGTATTCATAATATTAAAAGAATATAGGTAATTGGAGACTGTGACAAATATAATATTTAATAATATGTTAAAATTGTAAAATTGTAAGTAAATAAAAATATTTTTTCTTCAAAATTAATAACAAATAAAAGGAAACGTAAATAATATATTATTTATTTATAATTAATAATCTATTTCTATATTATAAATATTAGTTTTCACTTTTTAATAATATCATTTTTAATATTTACTCTCATCTTTATTAAGTCATATGATTTATCTTAAATTAAGAATTTATTATTTATTATTTTTTAAATATTAATTTTAATTTTTAATATATTATATTAAATTAAAGATAATTTATTTTTAAATAAACTAAATTTATAATTATGATAATCTTAATACATTATGATTTGAATTTAATTTTTTAATTCAAAATTTTGATACACGATATCAGTGTAGTGATGTGTTTTAATGTTTTAATTTTTATTTACAAATTATATTTAAATTTAAAAATATTCTTACAAACGCGTATAAAGTTATTAATATATTGGTAAAGTTCATCTATTCTAACTTTTCTTCTAAATAAGATCTCAATGTTTCCGCTGAATAAACCAAAAGGAAACGTCAGCTTTGCATAATCCGGCCAGTCAACAAGCAAACAAACGATATACAAACAAGAACAAGCTGTCTGACTCTCTAAGTACAATTTTGTTTTTCTTTTTATATAATATAAAAAGCTATAAAGTTTAAACTAGAATGTAATGTAAACTGCTCTGATATGCTTTTAATAGAATTTTGTTTATAATAAATTAAATAAAAATCATTTAAAATTAAGAGTTTTTAAAAATTAATTTAAATAGTTTTAAACTTCTAAAACGATAAAAAAAAATAGTAAATAAATGGTTAATTGAAATATATTTTTGCATGCAGAATAGCTTAAATTTTACAAGTTATATTTAACATTAAACTGTAAATTTATTAAATTTATATTAATTTTTCTATTCTATTCTTATATAAAAATTAACCTGCAATATATTTTTATATTTTTGTAAAAAAGTATATTTTATTCAATGACTTTTTACATTTTAAAAATAAATATATTTTAACTTGATTTGTAATTATAATGAAATGTAATACTTAAAATAAGATTTTTTATTTACTATATATTTACTCATTTATATATTGATTTGAGACTTTTTATATTTTTATTAATAAAATTTTATTTATGTACTATCTAAAAAAAATAAAGTGTTATATTTAAAAAATAAAAAATTATAATAATAGATTCATTCAAATTGTAAAAAAAATAGATTAGATTGATTTGTTTTGACATTATTTTTAAATCGATCCAACTTAGCAGTGAATTTTTTTTTTTATCATCAAATCGGATATTTTATCTCAAATCAAAATCACCAAATTAAACAGCTGACATCCCCTGCTTAAAAAAAAAAGTTATTTTATAAAATAACTTAAAACAACTCCTGATTCCATCTATTCTCATGCCAAATGCATACAATTTCCTGATCCTATTAGTTCCCTTAAAATAAAATTGTTTATCATGCAAGATAAAGTTAAGAACCTCTGATTCCATCTACTTTCAGAACAGACAAACTCATATATAATGCCTCTATATCCATCACAGCCATAAAGCCAGATTCCATTTCCATTCCAAACACAAGCTATGCCTGGGAGCAACACCATCAAATCAACCCTATCACTCATATTATTACTCCAACTACTACTTTTAGTGTTGTCAGTTAATAATGCCCAATCAACTACCATCATCAACGTGTGGCCCAAACCAAGGAACCTCACATGGACCCCACCATACGAAGCAACTCTCCTCTCTTCTACATTTACCATAACCACCACCACCAACCACCACAACAAACACCTCTCTGCCGCCATCACACGCTACCAAGACCTCGTAAAAACCGAACACTACCGTCCATTTGTTCCCCCAAGGGTCAACATCTCAACGGACCTTCCATCACTAGACTCCCTCACCCTCACCATCGTTGATCCTGATGCAGGTTTCGTTCACGATGTGGATGAATCCTACACACTCTCCATCCTTCCTTCTTTTGCCACCCTCACTGCTAAGACTGCGTGGGGTGGCATGCGAGGCTTGGAGACATTCTTCCAGCTCACATGGGGTGAACCCACGCATGTCGCGGTGAGGGTGCACGTGTGGGATTCTCCACTCTATCCTCATCGTGGTCTACTTGTAGACACGGCGAGGAACTATTATCCGGTGAAGGACTTGCTGAGGACAGTGGAAGCCATGAGCATGAACAAGCTCAATGTGTTCCACTGGCATCTCACAGATGCGGAATCTTTCCCGCTTGTACTGCCTTCAGAGCCTGCCTTGGCTGATAAAGGTGCTTATGCTCCTCACATGGTGTACACCCCTGAGGATGTGAAAACTGTTGTAGAATTTGGCCTTGACCATGGGGTTCGTGTTGTGCCTGAAATTGACTCACCAGGTTAGTTCAATTTCTTTTCCTTTTGAGGTTTCTTGTTTTGAAATTTTGTTCTTTGTGCTTTCTACTTGTGTAGGCTGAAGTTGCAGTAGAAAATTTCATCCAGAAGAGCAATGTTGAATTAATTAATTAATTAATTAATTAATATCCATGTGCTTATGTGCCTGTTTCTCTCTGCATGTTCATCATTTCAAGTCGTGTGTAAATAACAATGATAATTGATTGATTAATTAAAATATTCTCGAAGGAATAAATCCTCTTAGGTCAAAATTTTAGATCGGAAGATAATTTACAGTATTCAACGTCTATCTATAAGGAGAGATAAACGCGGGATTTGAGCATAAACTTACATGAGAGGATCTATTACATTTCTACTAAACAATTTTCATTGATTCATAGACTTCTTTTTCTTCACAACCATATTCCTTTGCATGCAGATGCAGGCTGACTTTTTGGTCTGACAGGTTTCTGTGTAACATGTGTTTGCCAATTTTTTTATTTTTTGGGATGGTTAAAACTGCTAAAAAATTTGGATGTACTCACCGTGGAATGGTGTGTTTAGCTTTTTCTAAGTTAGAACTTATATAACTGTATATAAATATATGACGCAGTATATAAAAATATTATAATAATAAAGATAGTAATGCAACCGCTGAATTGGTGGCAGCTTTTGAAAGGGTTTTGTTTTTTAGACAGAATATAATACACACAGAAGGATAGGTGTTTCCGTTTCTCATCATAAGCAGGAATCACGCTAACGTTTTTCTTCTTTTCTCTGATTAACCTTGTGTGTCTTTTCAGATGTTCATTTTTTAAATGTTTAAATTTGTTTGTGTTTTTGCTTGGCAGAGTGCCAGCCATTTAGGAGTTGAGAAACGTTTACTTTACTATATGATGATATATGTATTAACTCAAAACTTAACTGGATTTTGATATAAAAAATTTATGTATCTCAATCCAGGTCTAACACTTCCTTGTAACCAAAAAGGAAATGTTAAGATGTTTGGGAAGCTCTTTATTATGCGCAACAAATGCAACTTTTGATACTAATGAATGGGGATTTCACTGTAATGATAATTGTGTTACCTAAAAGATGCCTCCTGGTGTGATGCTTAGGGATTTTTTGGAAGGAGGTTTTTACAGGGGAAAGAAATGAAGAACAATAAGAAAATTATATATTATTTATGGTGATAAGTAAATGATTATGATAAAATTTATATTAATTTATCGTTTTACATCCTTTATTTTAAAAATTATCAAATTAAAATACGTTTATTTGAAATAAAAATTTTGCTCTTCCCTTTCTTTTCCTCCAAAACCCTTCATTGCTGATAAGTGATAAGGCAGGAACTTTGTCAGGAGTTAGTCTCTCTTTTCTTCACTCTTCTATACCAAAATAAAGAAGACTTCAAATCTCCTTTTCCTGCTTTTAAAATAACATAGTCAAGCATTACAAAGTTATGGGTCTAGGAATGGTGATTAAAATAAAGTGTACATTGGCAAAGCATAAAGGGTCTCTGGCTGCAGACTTCTACAATGCTAAACTCTCCAGCAAATTGGTGATCAAACGGAAGTCTATGTCAGTGAAGCATAAGGGATCTTGAACTGCAGCATACCATGAGAGTGTCTAATTCCTTGAAGTTAGAACTTCACACATAAACAAACAGAAAACTGAGGCCTAGTATAAAATTAATTAGGCTTTTGTATGATGTCCAAATTTCAAAAATTGTTTTTTGCTGTGTTACTATATTCTGATTGAAAACCATACCTTTATCTCTTTCACACAATTCAGCTTCACATGATATTAGTTCTGAGAATTATGATGATCACTGATTGATAAGAAGTACATATTGGCAGGGCATACAGGGTCTTGGGCTTTAGCCTACCCTGACATAGTAACTTGTGCTAACAAGTTCTGGTGGCCAGCTGAAAGTGATTGGCCTGATCGGGTTGCTTCACAACCAGGAGCAGGACATTTGAACCCCTTAAACTCCAAGACTTACCAAGTCATAAAGAATGTGATACGTGATGTGACCACATTGTTCCCAGAACCATTTTACCATGCTGGTGCAGATGAGATTGTACCAGGTTGCTGGAAAACTGATCCTACAATTCAGAAACATCTTTCAAATGGTGGAACTCTCAACCAAGTTCTTGAGACATTTGTCAACAACACTCTCCCTTATGTGTTATCCCTCAACCGCACTGTTGTCTATTGGGAAGATGTTTTATTAGATGATATAGTCCATGTGCCATCCACAATTCTACCAAAGGAGCATGTAATTTTGCAAACATGGCAAAATGGACACAATCACACTAAACTGATAGTTTCTTCTGGATACCGAGCCATTGTGTCATCAGCAGAATTTTATTATCTGGATTGTGGACATGGTACCTATGTTGGGAATAACAGTGCTTATGACCAGCAAAATGGGGGTGACACAGGCAATGGTGGCTCTTGGTGTGCACCTTTTAAGACTTGGCAAACCATATACAATTATGATATAACATATGGGCTGACTGAAGAAGAAGCAAAATTAGTTTTGGGTGGGGAGGTGGCACTGTGGTCAGAACAAGCTGATCCAACTGTTTTGGATGCACGAGTTTGGCCAAGAGCTTCTGCAATGGCTGAGTCATTGTGGTCAGGCAACAGCGATGAAAAGGGTATGAAGAGATATGCAGAGGCCACAGATAGACTGAATGATTGGAGAAGTAGAATGGTTCACAGGGGTATAGGGGCTGAGCCCATTCAGCCACTTTGGTGTGTTAAGAATCCTGCTATGTGTAACACATTTCATCCAATCTAGTTGCTTTCTCCCTTTGTAATAATATAAATAAAATAAAAAGAGAAGATATTCAAGCAAACCTCCTTTTCTCTCACTTTTAATTGGGTCTATTTTGTCAACTGCTGTGTGGTTCTCCTGAAAGCCTATTATTATTTTATGATGAGTGATTGTAGTTGACAAAGAATATTAACTCATACATGAATTTTAGCTATTCTTGATTTTCCATTATTGTAGTAAATTATAGTCTGTAAATGATTAAATTTAACCACATGATGCTTTAAGCAGGATCGAAATTCAAACCAGATCCCTTTGCAATCGAAGAGAAATTGTGACTTCTCTTTGTTATTTTGTTTCATATTGGGTAGTCCACTCATGGAAAACATCTTACAAAGAGTTGCGATGTTTTCTCTAAATACCATGAAGGGATTGGGTTCATATTTGGATCAAGAATCATCCATGTGTTGTGATTTCTGATCTGCAGTGTCAGCAAAAACAACTACGTGTGAAAGAGGGATAGTTGAAAATCTATATTATAGGTGAAAATGAAATGTAATGAATTTTGTGGAGTTTTCTCTATTTTCTAAAAGCAACTTCTTCCTATTTACTGGGCGAGTACCTCTTCTTATTCACATGTTTGTGCTTTCCATTTTCTTCATGGTTGCTTCTCAGAAGTAACTTAAAGTCACATCAACACAAAATAGTTAAATATAGCAAGAAAGCTTTCAAAATGAAGCTTGCTTAATGGTAGTTATAGGAAAAAGCAACGGTATCCTCATTGTCAAAAGTGATTTGTCGTAACTTTAATTCACATCAATACAAAACGGGGCATAACTACCCAACAGCATCTTGAGACAACAGCAAAGAATGTTAAAATATAGCAAGAAAGCTACCAAAATGAAGCAGCTTAATCGTAATTATAGGAAAAAGATAATGTTATCCTCATGTGAAAAGAGAGAATTGCCATAAATAACTCAATCCGCGCACGGCCTTACTTTTAGATGCTTTGTACAAAATTTTGTATTCCTTCCAAAACTTAACGTGACACTTTTTTTTTCTTATGAACAGATTTATATCAATATTTTATGCTTTACAAAATCAAGCTTGCTTACTTGTAGTTTAACAAACGGTGTAATTTCCTTAAGAAATTCATGATAATTAACTCAAAGTACACGCGTTGACGCATATCATAACAGAAATACAAATTCGTTAAATACAGTCATGTTAAATAAATGTAGAGAAGATGCAAAAAAAAAAAAAAAAGTATTAAACAGGAAGAAAAATATTTTGCACATCTTCCGTAATTAAAGCATTACATCAAATACCAGGGATGGGCAAAGTTGTCCAAGATTGTGACTGGATGTATTTGTTGTCACCCATCAGTTAGGTCTTACAAGCACCAGAAAAGGTTTCTACCTTAGATTTTTTTTTACCTGCAATAACAGGTATTCCTGCAGCTGAACAGCATATCTGACAAAGATTTTGGTTACAGTTTTTCTTGCGATGGTCCAGCAAAATATGATACTATGTGACATTTTAGCTTGGGCTGCATTATTTGACACTTTTCTAGATGTTAAATATCGGTACATTATTAGAACAAAACATGCAACATTTTAGCTTGGGCTGCATTATTTGACACTTTTCTAGATGTTAAATATCGGTACATTATTAGAACAAAACATGCAAAACTTAGCGTCTGCCATTAAAGTGCAACATGGCCACTTTCGTAGTTTAATCAAACTCACTACGTTAATCTTACAATGTTAGTTTAAGCATATCAGTAGCAGAGTGCTTGTTCAATTATATGAGGAGTCTTTGTGCGTATTCTTAAGTACTGATTAAGAAATTCTTCGAATACGTAATTAGCTTAATATATTATCGGAAATGAAGTCATGTTAATTATACGATTCAAAAGCAGTAAATATACAGCAACCAGCTAGCTATTAGACTATAGTGCGAGAAATTCACACCAGCCAGAAATCAATTGCAACATATTCATTGGCGAGTAACCCCTCCTAAACATTTTCAGTTTCTAAATCGAATATTATGTATACGTTCCTCATATCTTAAAAATTGTAATTTCACCGAATTTACAGAGTTCAATAATGTAAGCATAAGCATGGCAGCAAGCTTTTACAATTCATTGCCCTCTCTAACTTACACAAAGACACAACATCGTCAAATAGTATTATGCATGGCCAACTTGTAAATGCTAACTAGTTAATAAACTCCAGGGTAAAAAGTGTCGAAGGTTATTGGTAAGCATGCTTTCAGAGAGTGCCTGTATTTACAGAGTCAGCTTTTATCCGGTTAAGTGGGTTCACAATTTCAAATTTTGTATGCTTTGGCGTCAAGTGCATCGCTTGGATGTCATCCTCAGATTTTTCTGTATCTATTTCATTTCAGTAGATGCTTGTGCAGTAACCTCTCCCAAGTCAATTTCATCCTCTGAAAGAAAAGGACCAAGAATCACCGGTCAATTACGGCTAACGGCTAACGTAGAATAAACTAAAGTTCATAAAACAATTTCAAATAAAGAGAAAGACCGATCATTCTGATATCATAAACAAGAAGAAAAGAAAACAAAGCACTCTGTAAATAGAAAATAAAAAAATTTAAAAGATGTCATCATGTGCATATTTGTCTTGATTTGATCACAAGCTTTCAATCAATATCTTTCCTCATTAGTTTATGCTCATATAAAGTTAACCACCATATAAAAAATTAGGGACTAATAAGCTAAACACACCAACTTGCTAAAACATTCAAAATGAAACCACACAGATAACTCATAAAAAGCCACGTTGGTGAATCCAACTACACATTTATGAATACCAATCAGTTGTTCCAGAAATATGTGAAATTGCAGGAATCATAATACCTTTTTGGCCTTGAGGGGTTGTTGCCAATTGTCAGATCTGATGCTAGTGTATGACCTCTCTCTGATGACCAAAAGGACCACGTTGGACAGACCATGCCTGAGGCATCTAGATTTTCAACATTCAAAAACTCCAAGCTTGCAGAAGCAGGTCCAGTTCAAGTCCTCCATCTGTAACCTCGCCACACTTCACCAAACCCAATCTGATTCAGTACCAGAATGCTGGTTGAATGCTCATAGAAGGACCTGACTGGTCTGGCCACCAAAGTGATATTCGTGGCTTCAATGCGATGTGTCATTGGGCTTCAATGGAAAGCTTTGCCAGTGCCTGACAGCACTAAGGACCAGTTTGAAATTTCCCAAATAAGGACATCTGTCACCTGTTCTACAGGTGACAAGTGACAAATCTCAACCACCCATTAAACAATATCATATTGAATGGCAATGACTTGATTTTGTACAGGTACAGGACATGTCATGTGGTGCACCTTAGATGCCACCATCTTTTCATCTCCATTGCTTGCCAATTCTCATCTTGTATTATTCTTCGGGTAAAATCTTGCTGTTTGGTCGTTGTGCAGGAATTAAGAAAATGTTGAGAAGGATGAAATTGGAGCCTGAAGGAGGTTAATTGTTGCTTAATACGCATACTATGAGTTGTTCTTCCCGTTGGATTCTTTACTTTAAAATTTGTATCTATGTTATGCTAGAGCTAATAAGAACTTCTGCAACTGCTCTTTTCCTTTATTCCAGTCAATTTAAGCTGCAGGATGTTCTGATGCATGTACAGTGGAATGGAACTCAATTTTGATAATAATTGGTGCTTTTATAAGATTATGTCTTATCCAAGATAGAGAATGATAATGTTTTAAATGCATTGCATTGATAATGCATGTCTGATACCTGGTTATACTCTCGTGATAAGAACAATGCATAGAATTATGAAGTAACAAGTTTTCACCAAACTTTAAGTCAAAATTGATGAGAAGATATCTTTAAGGATGGGGATTGGTTAGACCATAATGTACCCTTACATTCACTAAATAAATTACTTTCTCCTTGACTTCTTACAATCAAACTGCCACCATTATCTAGATTTAGGGATAAACCTAGTGGTCAAGCATTATCACTTAATACATCTAACGCTTTTAGGGATAAATCATGTGACTGAAGATGACCCTTGATTAAACATCAATTTGTAATCGTTATGTTTCCAAATACAATGAAGATAAAAACACAAAAGGAGAGTTTCCTTAAAGATTCTTCAGTCAAATCTAACAGTTCAGATAAAGAACAAGGAGCTGAGAAAGCAATAAAAATAAATTTGCTGCTTAAGATTATCCATGGAAAAAAATACAGAGTAATAAAACAACAATGCATTGATTCACCTATTTGTTCACATTTAGAAAAATAATAATCTATGAACTTTGACCTGATTATCAGTTCTCAAATTCAACTACAGTCTTGAACTTACATTGTTAGCCTTCCAAAACAGCAGCATAGAAGGGCAACAGATAAAAAGAATAAGGATAAAAATTGAAAATCAGTCAAGTGTCAGAGTGACTCACTCAAGCTTAGCTACATTCTTGGAGTTGGAATACTCTAAAGCTTTGAAAACTGAAGCATAATGATGGTGACGGATAATCATGACAAGGATGAATATGTTGGCTGCCAGAAACAGTAAGCTCGCCATCCAAAGCTGTATGAAGACATTTTTACCCTTGAACTCAAGCAGGTAGCCCCACATCAACCAATGGGTCTGAGCTCCAATCCACAAAAGAATGCAAGATAATCCATCCCATCTAAGTTTCAATTTACTCCAAGGGAGTATTAGAGGCAACAAGCAAAAGAACCAAACGAAATACTGTGCTGTAATCACCTGCAAAATACACAGAAATCAGATCTGATAAAATATAAGGAAGCATGTTGATTTAAAGGATCGTTACCAAAAAGGGCTCAAAAACAAATACAATAAACAATCTAATTTACTGTAGTCTATGTATAGGAACTTCAAAGAAATGGAAATAAGTAGTGCTATTGGAAATTGAAGCATATTTTAATTAATTACTTGACAAACCTTATTGAATGCCACAAATGCCACAGTCTGCACAAATAGGCAAAATGGCAAATCCTGAGCAAAGCCAAAGATAAGAACCAGCTGAACCAAAAGTTGTGGCAAAAAGGAGATAAGTTTTTCCACCACTGAAGTATCATGCCCGTAATGAAGATATATGTGATAGAAATAGATGGAAAAGTTGTGCCTTGGATCTGTACGAGTAAGATGATACAACAGCGCCTCATGTAGGAACTCCCACTCATATAAACAGAAGTACAGACCAGTCCAAAAGAAGAAAACCAATCCTGAGACCAGTCCAAATATCAGCCTGTTTCTTGTGAATAAGCTTTTAAATAGATTATGTAAAGTATGCCAGCAGACATTCCCATCTTTGGGTCTCTGTCCCTGAACAGCACTCCAATTCCTTAGGACAGGTTTCTGATCAGACGGGAAGAAGCTCGGATCAAGAACCAGGATTATAGGAATGGAATAAATTATAGGATAAATCCTGAAGTGGACAACAAGTCCATACCAAAATGCTGAGTGTAACACATTACCTGCAAACCAGGGAAAGAAGGTAAGAAAGGGATACCATCAAGGCCCCCTGGGATATGTAATATCTAACATTCCATACCTTTCAAGAAAAAGGCTTTCTTTGGTGTGTCAACCAACAGCAAGACTATGAATCAAGTGCAACACTCAAAATAAACTTTTCACATTGATATTAAAATTCAAATTTAAAAAAAAAAAAAAAGAAGCTGAAAACCAGGTAAACTATCCCCCCACATACTAGGTTTCTCTGGCACCATTCCTTTTATGTGAGGCTATTCTTAACATTTAAGGATTAATATTCATCCATGTGTCCCACTTACTCAAAATATAAACACAGCAATCCTCTTTTGTATGTATTTAAATTAAATGAGATACATAGCTAAAAATTAGCCATCAATTGCAAGGTGTACCAGTACCCTCATAAAACAGAGGATACTAAAGAATCTCATATTATTCTGTAGTTTTTGTGCTTTGAGAATGCTTGGGACTCGTAGGAGATAAAATTAATGACCAGATATCAAAATGAAAAGGTTTTGCTTTGCATTGGTCAGTCCTTGGTAAAAATGTGGAAAAATGGAAAGATGAAAAATTATTTTTGTTAAATTCTCTATAACACACTGCAATTCAAAATGTAAAATATATCCCTAAAATGTTCTTTTGACTATCTTGCAGTGAAGACATCACCAGCTGATCATATGTAATAGTACACGTTTTAGGACTTAATAGAGGATTAGAGATTAAAACATGACGAACTTACTATTACAAGTTTACAACACCATCAATTTAGGGCAATACAGAAGCAGAACTATACCTTTCATAAGACAGATGATGATCCACAATATCATGGCGCAAACAAGGGGTTCACAATTCCCACGTGTCCCAATGGTGAAGGTAAACGGATTAAAAAGCCATGTCATGACAGAATAGTTGCAGAGGTTTTCAGGAACCTTCCGTAGCTTTAGAATATAATAGATAAAATATCCCACAAGCAAATCTGCATTTTAGATATAATAACAAGTGCTTATTGGAAAACCATTCAGCATATCTATTATCTAAATTGATTTGAACTTATCGCATAGGGGGCAAATGGTCACTTAAAATACACAAAAAATGGAAATTTCTCAATATCCCAAGTCCAACAATTAGAATACTTTTGCCTTCGTAACATCAATGGGAGGATGGAGCACATTTTTTTCCCTTTTCATTTGTTTTTTGTTTCAATAGAAATAACATTTTCCCCTTAAATGCAAAAGGCCACATTGGATGTAAACAAAAAAGGGCCTGTGTGCAAATTATCTCCTCTAAAGTAGGGAGTTAGCCTGAGAAAAGTGAAAAATTATAACTGTCGATCAGAAAACCAATGACTGAGATTGTGGTAACACACATGCACACAAATAACAACCATGAAGTTGTTAACATTCATTTTGTTGATTTTCCAATCAACAGTTTATCACTCTGCACCTTTCTCCCAAAAATGCAACCCTCATTCCAGAGGAGCCAAATTCAATATTCAAAACATGCATAATTACAACCACTGCCACATACAGTCCATCAATATGACTTTTCACATAAAATTTAGATAAGTTAGAACCATAGACTAAAACATTTTTCTATGAAAGTGATCTGAATGACTTCAACTTGGTAAACGAACACATGTGTCAGCCAAAACTACAACTGAAAACTTGACCATACCTGAAAATGAGAAAAGAAATTTTCCCCAGGAGCGATGGATGAACGAATTAGGAATGAGAATAAAGGCGAGCAAGGGGGAATAGCGATAAGTGGTTCGCTTATAAGGGGAATCACCCGAAGCCATTAAAGCAGCAGCATCAGAAAAGACAAGGTAGTCAACATCAGTGTATCTAACCTCCATATTAGCATCTTGCCATTCTCCATATACAATCAAAATAACACGAAAAATTGCAGAGAATAGAAGCAGTGAACGAATATCTAAGGATGCCATAGCTGAAAGGTAACAACACAACAAAGATCACAAAAACAAGCTTCACAAACACAATACCTCAATAAAGCATAACTTGGATATGTGTTTTATTTTTTCAGTTTATGCAGAATATTAGAGTCTGAACTCAAATGCTGTGTCCTTTATTTTAAATATAATTTCTTTCCTTATTCTATTAAAATATAAAACATTTAATAATTTGAAAAAAAAAATATAAGAATATAAAATCAAAGCTGAAATTGCCATCTAAGGGGTACCCGCAGAAACAAGGACGGACTCTAACCGCTACTTCAATAGGAAACCCTACTTTGGAGTGTAATGGTAGAGGTCTTGTCCCTTAACTTTAGGGTAATTCCATCCATAATCAGAGATCAAGATAGCTAACCTGTGAATGCTGCTTCAATTCGTTCGAGTTCGGAGCGAGTCTTGCCTTATAGTGATAGATCCACTAACAAAATTTTGAGTGAAGAAGGCTCGCCACTTACATTTATGATCATCCAGTATAATTTAATCTTTTAACTAATTGAATTTTAAAAAATTATTATAAAAAAATATAATTTAAATTTTCTCTTTTTAAATTCAATTAATTTTAAATTATTAAAATTTAATTAAATAATCTATAATTTTATGTGGTAGACCTGTGTTCCGCTCAAGAATAATACACTTTCATGTAATGTTTTCATTTTACATAATATCAAAATGTACCTTAGTAGTTATTATATTAATACACTCTACAATCAGCACAAATTTATAAAATATTCAATTAAATTATAATTTTCACCGTAATAATTTTGATATTAATGCTTTCATGCAAGATTTAAATTCTTATATGGTATACTTTTATTATGTAATTTTAATATCAATAAATTTTTATGTAAATTTTAAATTTAATAGTTATATATTGATAGTATAAACAAACTTTATATAGACATGTAATTAAATTTTACAATCTTACCATATCATCAAAATAATCAGATTTTTTTAAGAAGTAATATTATGATGTGGCAAAATGGTAAAATATGATTGGACATATGTGTAAAACTTATTTACGTTATCAATGTATAATTATTAAATTCATAATGATTAATGTATTGAAATATTAATTCCATGGTGCTATATTTTACTCATGTGTTATTAATGTAACTTTATATAAAATTTTTATTTTTATATTATATAAATATTTGTCTATATTAAATTTTAATTTTAATATATTTTTATTTAAATATTAATAATTTTTTTAGTATAATTTCACGCATATAATTATTATAGTTTAAAAAAACAAATTTAAAAAATTCTAATTTATATATCTCAATGTTTATAGATAAAGAAATAAAAATAAAAATTATCAAAATAATTTAATTATTACAAGATATTTTATAATACGTCGTTAATATTTTGTAATTTCTAATTTTAATTAAAATATGTATTTTAAAATAAATTTACAAAATTCTAATTTACATATATATCAATAGAAAACTAAAAATCAAAGAACCTAATTTTTCTAGAAAAATATTAATATATATATATATATATATATATATATATATCTTTTTACATTTAAGTATTTAAATATAAATCAATGAATCTATTTTTATTTTTATTTTTATTTTTTAAAAAAATATTAATCATTAAATAAAAGATATATATAGATAAATAATATTATTTATATATAAAAATATCAAAATTATTTATTTAATAATGAATAAAATATAATTTTGAGAAATAAAAATTATTATTCATTCAATTTATTAATATAAATAATATCATTTAAAATATATTATGATAGTTTTTGAAGTTGATAATATATTGTTAATGTAAAAATTATCGTTTTGAAAATCGGATTGGATTGGTCAGTACAGCTGGTTAAATAAAAATCGGTTTATTTTTCACGTTAATTGAATTATAAAATTGTTTTAATAAAAAATTAGGAAAATTGATAAACTGGTTGTATCGGTTAAAAACCAGTTTTATATAAAATAATATTATTTTTATATTTTTAAAAAAAAATAAAATAAAAGTTTACTTTATTTTATTTTTTATTTACATATTTTAAATTTAAAAATTTAAAATATATATAATTTTTTAATTTTTAATCATGTAAAAATTATGATTTTGATATATTTTATATATTTTTAATATAATATATTATATATTTTTTAAAATAATATATTATACATATTTAAAAATCTTGGTAAAAATATTACTAAATATATTTTGATATCTTCAAATTTCTTTTGATATTTTTTTATTCAAATAATATATTAATGCAAAAAGGATTATAATTCTGTTCTGTTTGTTTATGAGTGACTTAGGATTTTTTACTTTTTATTTTTTACTTAAGCGGAAAAAATACACCAAGAGCATCCTTATTTCTAATAGTGAAATATAATACTTTATTGTAAAAGTAATTACCCATTATTGTGAATGGTAGCTGAAGATAAGCTGGAAATATTAACTCAGGTTCGTAAAAACAAATAGTCATTATTATGATTAATGATAAGGTATTTAATAAATTGTGTAAAAAGTACAAAATGAAAGTGATCTGAATTGCTTTAACTTGGTAAATCGAACACAAGTGTTTGCGGAAACTATATCTGAAAACTTTACCATACCTGAAAATGAGAAAAGAAATGTTAGGAGCAATGGATAAACAACTTTGGAATGAGAAGAAAGACGAGCAAGGGGGAATAGCGATAAGTGCGTCGCTTATAAGGGGAATCACCCGAAGCCATTAAAGAAGCAGTATCACAAAAAACAAGGTAGTCAACATCAGTGTATCTAACCTCCATATGAGCATCTTGCCATTCACCATATACAATCAAAATAACACGAAAAGTTGCAGAGAATAGAAGCACTGGACGAATATCTAAGGATGATATTGTTGAAAGGTAACAACAAAAAAGCATCACAAAAACAAGATTCACATTCACAATTACCTCAATAAAGCATAACTTCAATATATTCTTTATTTTTTCAGTTTATACAGAATATTAATGTCTGGATTTAAAATTTATTTCTAAGTATCCATTTGGTTCCAACAATAGATTTTCTATCAGGTTTGGATGTCAAAGTTCAGACATTATTTCTTGCAAAATAGTTTACCCTAAATTCATCCTTCATTTTAAAGAGTTTCTTCTATGGATTTTGGTTTTACTTCAGACATCAAAATCATAGTTTCATGCTCTTTGTAGTTTGATCTCATTTTGATTTTAAAGGATTATGCAATAATCTAATGAGATGAAAGATAGGTCTTGAGCTTTCAATCCTTATGAACTTTTTGAAAGTTAGACATTTCTTTAGATAATTATGTTATTTACCTTCAGACACTTTTGTGAATGCTATTTGTTGAAACAAATCTTTCTTTGATTCTCGCAATGATGATCCTTTGTTCTTATTTATGTTCATACTAATAAGTTTTTCTTTTAGATTTGATTGTTTACTATTAATATTTATATTATTGTTAAACTTTACTTGAAGAAATTTTTTCATAAGTAAAGTTTCTAGCATTAAAAATTCTATAAGATTTAGATGTGTTAAAATATCTAAGGAAAATTTGTTTTTCTACTTTTAAGTTAAACTTTTTAATTTGATCTTTAGTTTTAAGAATAAATCACTTGCATTCAAAATGATAAAATTAAAATATGTTTAATCTTTTTTCTTTTCAAAGTTTATAGGACATCTTTTTCATTCTAAGTCTGATTAGGATAAGATTTTGTATATAATAAGCAGTATTAACTACTTCTACCCAAAAACACGTAGAAAAATAATTATTACATAACATTGTTCTAATCATTTCTTATAAAGTTCTGATCTTCTTTTTAACTACAAAAGTTTGTTGCGATGTTCTTCTATGTTGCTTTGAATGTTGGTCATCATGTAACAACTTGCTTTCTCAAACACTTCTTTCTTATTGTTGTTTGAGCTCCTATTCAAATTGTCCCATATAGTTATGAGTTCGTTCTTCTTTTTAAGGATCTTCTTTTCCCCTTTCTTGAGCTCAAGACACTTAGCATGAGGTGTCATGGTTTCTTACGTTTAAAGTTGATGATGTGTAACTTTCCATCCTTATTAGGATTTTTCTTCCCTTTAAATTTTTTATAAAGTTATTGAGCGTTACTATTTTGGTTGATCATTTTGTGTATTCTTTTTAAAATTAAGGAAATTCATCTTTCATCTCTAAATTTTTTTTAAAATTGTCAATTTCTTTTTTTTTCATACATTTCCACATTCTTTTGATTTTAGAGATAGTGACCTTTTTAAATTTTAGAATTATATTTTTATTTTTTTGAGTTATATTGACTTAAAACAAATTCATGTATTTTTGAAGATCCTAAAAATAAATAAAATTTAAAAGTGTTTAGATTTTTTATTTTTTAATAACAAATAATTTTTTATTTCCATTATTTCGAAAGAATAACAAGCAATTTCATATTATTCTCTTAAACAATAGTACATTTTGAGAATATATAAATTATTTATATATTATGAAATCTTCCAAATATTTTTTTAATAATTTTTTTATTATAAATATTTCATATTGTCTACATAGAAAGATGTGATTTAAGTATGTTTATTTGTGTTTGTATCTTCAAACTTTTTTTAAAATAAAAGAAGTTTTAAAAACACACGCAAACTAAAAAATGTTGCTCAAAAAATTTTCGTAAGATACTTTAAAAAAAATTATAAAAAAGTATTACAAATAACCTAATTAATTTTAAAATAAAAGGATAAGATATATACTAATTCAAATAATGTCTATTAATTTAAAAAATAAACTTGAATGTATATTCTAAGTAGAAAGTTTTAAAATTAAAAAAAGAAAAGAGAGAGGAAAATATAAGATAAAAAAATAAAAAAATAAAAAATAATTAAAATTTTTTAATAATTAAATTAATTTTTTTACACAATAAAAAAATATAAAATTTGAATCTATGGTCACATATTAATTATTTTAATTCTCAATCACTCTTGCTAGACCCGTCTTAATTATTTAAGTAATATACAATTTAAAAACATTTCTTCTAATTAACTTTAAGATGGATAACGTAGAAGGTGGACATTGTGTCTTTTCACTCAGGTTTCAGACTTTCCGGTCTATTTGAAAAACCCATTCCTACATCACGTGAATGGTGTTACTACTTTGTATTCCCACTTGGCATTCTCATTTTCTCAAATAACAAGAAGAAAGAAAGGAAAAAAATAGGAAAACCCAATATCTGCTTTATCTTAATGATTTAATGGACAATTAATAGTCAGCATCTAGAAAGCGTAAAATGGAGCACAAAGCCGGCCAGTATTGAAATAATTTCATGTACTCAAATGAAACCCAGCCGGCAACTCTCTCCCTTAATCCCCCTTTTTTTTTTTTTTCAATAATCTAAGTAGTAGTTACAATGTAGCCAAAAGTGGTGGGACGGTAATAACAAGAGTAATCTTAAAGGCGCTAAACATGGGTTTTTTTTTTTTTACATATGATTTTTCCTTAATTTTATATAAGGATGTGAATCACTCAAGCTATTTTTTAAATAAAAAAAACTTGTGATTTTATCTTTTTATAATTTAGTTTAGCTTAACTCTTTTACTGAAAAGATAAATTTAAACTTATTAAAATTTTTTTTAAATAAATAAATCAAGTTTAAGTTAAAAAAAATTATAAAACTTATTTAAAGACTTGTTTAGTTATATAAAATTGTTATAATTTAATATTTATTTTAATATATTATACTTATATAATATATTATTAATTTATTACATAATTTATATTTAAAATTAAAATAATATGCATAAAATTTTAAATTCATAAATATTTTTAATTATTTATATAAATTTTAAATTTATTTATTAATTAATATATGTAAATTTTTAAGTAACTTCATAAGTACAATAGACTTTAAAATAAATTAAATTTTTACAACTAAAATTTCTATAACAAATAATTTTAAAATAATTAGTTTGAAAACATGGAAATTTTAATTTCATTTAATCTATTTTTATCTCTAGTTGTATAGATAAATTTTTTTAATATTATAGAGTAAAATTTATAATATTAAATTCTTTTATCATTTAAAAATTTGTAGAAAAAATATTGAAAAAAACAATAGAGTAAAATTTTTAGTATTATAGAGTGAAATTTCTAATATTAAATTTTTTTTATCATTTAAAAATTTGTATTATAGAGGATAGTGAAAAGAAGATGAAAAAAAGAGTGAATCATTATTTTGATATTTGAAATATTTAAAATAAGTTATTGTTTTATTTTAAAAAATAAATAATTTATCAACTTAATTTTTTAGAGATTAAACTGATATTAAACAAATTTTAAATTTTTTAGAGATAATATCAATATCTATCTTTAAAAAATTAATTTAAGTTTTTAAAATTAAAATAATAATTTACTAAAACAATGGATACAATAATGTAAATGTTCCTGTATTTTGCGGAGCTGTAAGTTAGACATTTCATATTTAAGAAATTTTATTTACAAATCATTTTAATACAATTTTTTTTCTAAATAAAAGAGAAATAAAAAAGAAAAATATACAAAATAAGTTGAAAATTGTAAATTTATAATAAAGAGGATTAAAAGAACTGTTATACGAATTATTATATAAGTTTGTTACAAAAATATAATATGTCTTACATTTCGCTGACATAACTGTTCTTTGTCCTTCCTTGACACAAAAAAAGATTTGAAGGACCAAGCTGAACATAAAATCGGCATTTTCCTTGCACGCCGGCGAAGAACTAAACAGTTGCATCATCTTGATTAAGATCGCTAATCGATTTCACCTTCCAGAAACTGTCATGTCATAAAACAATGATCCAGTACTTTACTATGTTAGTTCTTTGCAGTTTAAATTAACTGCGGGAAGTGAATTCTAATGAACTGAACCTTTTCTTGTTCTTTTAAATATATAAGTTACTCTGTACAAGAAAACATATTCACAGATCATAATCAAATGCAATTTCAAACTAAAATCATACATTATCCCCATCCCTAACTTAAACGGAGAAGTACAAAAAATATAATTATTAATACGCCATTAATGAATAATTAAATATTATTTTTAATTAACCATATATATATTAGTGCAGTCCATTTAATCTAACTTTTTCCTTCTAAACGAATGCCTAATTTTTCCACTAAATAAACCAAAGGAAGTGTCAACTGCACATAGTCCAAACAATAAGCAAACAAACAACTGAAAAACAAAGTAGGTGTCTTATGAAAACGCTGACTCTTAATTAAATCAGTTCCATCTATTTTCAAAACACACACACTCATATATAACCCACCACAAACCATAAACCAAAATTCCAAACACAACCAATGCCTCTTAGCAACACCAACACCATGATAAAATTACAACCAACTTTTTTTTTACTGCTACAACTATCTTTATGGTTGTCATGCCTAACAGTGAATAACGTTCAATCAACCACTGTCATTAACGTGTGGCCCAAACCAAGAAATCTCACATGGACCCCACCATACCAAGCTACTCTTATTTCTTCCACGTTCACCATCACCACCACCGCTCTCCATCCCAACAAACACCTTTCCGCCGCCATCACCCGTTATGAAAACCTTGTAAAAACCGAACACTACCATCCCCTGATCCTTCCACGTGTCAACATCTCCACAAACCTCCCACCACTTAACTCTCTCACCATCACCATCATTGATCCTGATGCAAGACTCATTCACAACGTGGATGAGTCCTACACCCTTTCTGTCCTTCCCTCATATGCTACTCTCACTGCAAATACTGTATGGGGTGCCATGCGAGGTTTGGAGACATTCTCCCAACTCGTATGGGGCAACCCCACACGCATTTCAGTGGGGCTGCATGTGTGGGATTCTCCACTCTTTGTCCACCGTGGCGTTATGGTAGACACATCAAGAAACTACTATCCCGTGAAGGATTTGTTAAGGACAGTGGAAGCCATGAGCATGAACAAACTCAATGTGTTCCACTGGCATATCACAGACTCACACTCTTTTCCATTGGTGCTTCCTTCAGAGCCTGCCTTGGCTGATAAAGGTGCTTATGCCCCTCACATGGTGTACACACCTGAGGATGTGAAAACTGTCGTGGAGTTTGGTCTTGATCATGGAGTTCGTGTTCTTCCTGAGATTGACTCACCTGGTTAGATCAATTTCCTTTTACTTTTCAGATTTTCCTTTTGTTTATTGAAAGTTTATAGTTGGTGATTGTCTTCTCTTGGGACAAGGTTTCATTAGAAAGTTTTCAGAGTGAACAGTGCTGAATTAGTTAATTGATTGCCATGTGTTTGATCACTGTACCTTTTTTTGTGCTCTGCGTGTTTGTCGCTTCAAGGAATTATACAAGTTGTGTGTGTAAAATTAAAATTAATTAATTGGTTAATTAATCGTATTTTTCCGTGCAAATTGCAGCAATTCTGAGATTCAGTCTTTTTCTCGTTCACATCCCGGCTGTGACTTTTTGGTTTTGTGTGGTTTCTGTTTAAAAGGTGTTTGACAAAACAAATAGTCGAAGTTAGAACCTGTGCATGGAAAGGAATAAATATTTTGAAATGTTTTGTTTCTGTCTCTACATAAAATTTTGGGTCTATCGGTGGCTGGTTTTGAAAGGGTTATGTTATTTAGATAGACAGCATAACATATGGAGAGGGTTATATGGGTTGCTTACCAAAAGCAAGAATCATACTAACCAGCTTTTTCATCTCCCCCTGATGTTGCCTTGTGTGTTTTAAGGACATTGGTTTTTAAATGTTGGAATCTGTTTAAGTATGGATTATTTATTTCTTGTCACAGTGCTAGCCAATTAGTAGTTAACAGAAGTACACTTAAATATCTTAATTAATTAATTATCCCAAACAATAATAGAATCTGTTTTAGCATCCGAGTTTGATGCCAAAATTTTATGGTGAAGTTATTTCAAACATCAAGAGACACAGAAGGGAATTGGATATAGGTCAATTTGCCTACACTTAAGCTTATCATCCACCTCCTTTGTAGCCAAACAATTTTGTTAAAATTTAGGATGCTCTTCATTTTGTTCAGCAATGCAACTTTGGATACTAATGAGTCTGAGCTATCATTCTGGATATTAGATCTCTGAAATGAGAAAGATTGGATACTTAACTTTTATGCTGCATAAAGTGAGCCAATTTGTTGTATTTTATGACCAAATGGGGGGCCTACTTCTAGTGTGATCGTTAAGGGAAGGGACCGTTTGGTTTGTGAAAACGTATTTTGTTTTTCTTTGTATTTAAAAAATGTTATCTTGTTCTTGTTTTATTTTCTATTTTTAAAGTTTTATATAAGAAACAGTAAAAATAAGAAAAAAAGGCAGTTTTTATTGTTTCCTATACAAAAACTTTAAAAATAGGAATTAAAATAAAATAAAAAAGATAAAAAAAAAAACAGAAAATCGTTTTTGCAAAGCAAACGGCTCGTAATTTCTCAGCTGACAAGGCAGGAGCTTTGTCTTCCAGGAGTTATCCTTTTGTTTTGTTTTCTTTCTATACCAAAATAAAAAGGAATTCAAGTCTCCTTGTCCTCTTTTGGTTCATAATAAAATAATCAAGCATTACCAAGTGATGGTTCTAGGAATGATGGTTGATATAAAGCATATATTTGCATAGTGTAAAGGATCTCTGGCTGCAGGTTACCATGTGAATGTTAAGTTCTCTGTCATAGTGATGGTTCTAAGAACTATAGTCATTGGTGATTAAATTAAAGTCCATAGCATACTCTATATTAGTGAACCATAAAGGATGCTGGACTACAACTTACCATGAGAATGTCAAATTCTTTGATGTTAGAACTTCACGGACAGAGAAACAGACAACGAAATACAATAATCATTAAGCCAATTAACAAATTAATTAGGCTTTTGTCTGATGTCCAAGTTTAAGACATTGTTTATGCCATGTTACAATATTCTGATTGAAAACATACCTTCCTTTTCCTCTTTCATATATTGACATTGTTTATGATGATCACTGATTGATAAGTAACCACATATTGACAGGGCATACAGGATCTTGGGCTTTAGCCTACCCTGAGATTGTAACTTGTGCCAACATGTTCTGGTGGCCAGGTGAAAGCGATTGGAACGATCGACTAGCTGCAGAACCAGGAACAGGTCATTTGAACCCTCTAAACCCCAAGACTTACCAAGTTCTAAAGAATGTCATACGTGACATGACCACATTGTTCCCAGAACCATTTTACCATGCTGGTGCTGATGAGGTTGTACCAGGTTGCTGGAAAACTGATCCCACAATTCAGAAATATCTATCCAGTGGTGGAACTCTCAACCAAGTTCTTGAGATGTTTGTCAACAACACTCTCCCTTTCATTTTATCCCTCAACCGCACCATTATTTATTGGGAAGATGTTTTGTTAGATGAAACAGTCCATGTGACATCAACAGCCCTACCTAAGGAGAATGTGATTTTGCAGACATGGAGGAATGGACACAATAACACTAAACGGATTGTTTCTTCTGGATACCGCACCATTGTGTCATCATCCGATTTTTACTATCTGGATTGTGGACATGGTGACTTTACTGGGAATAACAGTGCCTATGACCAGCAAAATGGGGATGACAAAGATGATGGTGGCTCTTGGTGTGGACCTTTTAAGACATGGCAAACGATATACAATTATGATATAACATATGGATTAAATGAAGAAGAAGCAAAATTGGTTTTGGGTGGGGAGGTGGCACTTTGGTCAGAACAAGCTGATCCAACTGTTTTGGATGTGCGAATTTGGCCAAGAACTTCTGCAATGGCTGAGTCTTTGTGGTCAGGAAACCGGGATGAAAATGGTGTGAAGAGGTGTGGGGAGGCCACAGATAGATTGAATGAATGGAGAAGCAGAATGGTCAGCAGAGGAATAGGAGCTGAACCTATCCAGCCACTTTGGTGTATTAGGAACCCTGGCATGTGCAACACAGCTCATCCAATATAGTTGCATCCTTCATTTGTTATTAAAAGATTAGATAAAAAAGGGAGTTATTCAAGTAAACCCTCTCTCTTACTTTTAATTGGATCTAAAAAGTGCCCTGTGTAAGCCTTCTGAAAACCTGTTGCTTTGTATGAGTGATTTTAGTTGTCAAAGAATACTAAATTTTACAAGTATTAGAATAATTCTTGATTTCAATTGATGTTGTAAGTTGTAATAGTTGATTAAAATTTTATTAATTTCTTCCTTAAGCAGTTTATTGACAGATCAACATTTATATGATTAATATTTATGCTGTGATTTTGCTGTTCTTATTTGGCTGATTACCCACGGACTAGTGAAAAACCTTCATTGTGTATATTCATATGAGTAGATATATTACATCCTATGAAAACTTTTGGAGCAAATTTAGTTATGAGCCGAGCAAGAATAAAAGTTTAACATGAGAATGAGAGGTTAACAAAGAAACTAACTTAGACGTTGAGAGCAAGTCGCTCACCTTCTTACCTGAATTAGAATTATATGCTCTGTTTTGTAGTTAAATCATATATCTGATGTCAAACCATTGTAAGAATGATCAGATTACCTCATTTACTGTTTAGCTTTCTTTCCATACACATAACCTTTCTTTTGATTCAAGTATAAAATAATTAGTGCCTTTTTTCAATCTTTGATTCATTCACTTCTGTAGGAAACTTGTGTGCGTTTGAATAAGCGTGTTTAAATTTGAGTTTAAAGAAATTTGATTTAATCAAATTAATTTTGGTTAAAAGTGAATTTAAAATAATGTGATTTATATTCGAAAAATTTTATCTTAAAAGAATGTTCATAGTAAAATTCAGTCAAATATTTTCAAGTTAATGCAAAATTTATAATTTATTATGTTGGCTTAAACTTAAGTCTAGAGGCAAAATTAAACTTATCTTAGAATTGTCAAACATGTTGGACGTTTCTGTGAGAAGGATGAAATATAAAGGGATAGAATGGGATGCATTGGAAAAGGGTGAAAGTTGAATTGAGAAAAGTTGCTAATCCTTCTTCAATTATTGACAGAAGAACAGATGGGAAGGTGACCAATTGAAATTTTAGTATAAACCATATAATAATTTTTTTAATAATTATATTAGGGTGGTTTCTTCAGTACCCAGAAAATAAGGGGTATGGTACCCTTCTCCCAAGAATCAGTAATATAATGACACCTGTTAATATATATTAAATTGACTATTATTATTTAGTGTTTTACACAAATAAAATCAGGTTATATGTATTTAGTAAAAACAATACATAAAATGCTAAATTTGTATAGGGAGACTCAAAAGAAGGATTGTTAAATAATTTTTGGAAATATTTATTTACTATTTTCTTTAACCTATATTCGACCATGGTTACAAGTTTAGGGTATGTGTTAAGAGAAAGTAGCACCGCACCGCAACGCAGCCCAGGTAGTAGTCGGAGGAAGCTTGGTTGCATTATTTTTTTGCAGAAGAAGTTGGAGGGTGCATCGTTCATTTTTGGGAAGAAAAAGTTTGTTTGTGGGTGAAAATACAGAGAGAGATACGGAAGCTAGGTTTTTTAGGGAGGAAGTCGGTGGAGGAAGCGATCGACACTTGCAATTCTACTCACATCGCTCACAGTCGGTGGAGGAAGTTTATCTCCAAATATCGGTATGAGATGCTATATACTCTGAGAATCTTGGTCTCCTTTTGTGTGGGTTGTTGGTCTTTACGAGCTGTTTTGGGTATAGATGTAGATGTGTATGACCAGTATAAAAGTTCTCACCTTTTTTGTGTTAGCATTTTTATTAAATTTTCAAATACCAGTAAGTGCCCTTCACCCCCTACAAAGTTACCGCTGCGAAGTAATGGGAAAATACCGGTCTTTGTTTTGTGGATTATTTGTCTGTATTTTTATTTTGGCTATAGGGTTTAACGAATAAGCAAATACATATTATGGAAAAGTAATTATCGGTTGGGTATTTGAAATTTTTAAACACAAAGAATAGGGATAAGGACAAGAGGAGGAATGAAAGCCTTTGAGTTTTGACATGGATCTAATTAAACCTGGTCGCATAATGTAGTCCATCAACATACATTGTGCAAGACAATTGTTGTGCGTTTACTATGCGTACAAAGTTTTACCCACCGGCAAGTGCACCCGTCGGTGTAGAAAGGGGTATTTAAAACCCTTAATATCGTTCCCACAGAGACTATTTTAACAATCTTAAAAAATATTAAATCATAATTTTTGAGCTCACTAGAAAAGGGTTTGTTTAGAAATATTTAAAGTGAACGAAGAAAAAGAACAAAAGGAAAGTAAGCGATTTAGAGATAAAAGGACACAAATACGAGTTTAATTATGGAGAGACATGGAACTTTGGTTTCCCTTATAATTTTACCCAATTTCACCCCAACTCCCTTATGAATGATTTAAGTCAATTGCTAATCATCCGTTCTCATTCTATTACTACCCAATGATCATGCAATAGCAATATTCTTTCCCTTAAATTACTACCCCCAATGATCATGCAAGGTATATAATTAAGAGAAGCATAAAGAACATAAGGACTTGTTAAATTAATAACTGATTAGAAATCAAGGATTCCGATTGATCCTCCAAAACCCTTAGATTCAGTTTACCTTATAGTTCCGTTAATTAGGCAATGGTACGATCGCCTATCCCCTAATTAACTTAGAAATTAATTCTCATTAATTAATTATGCATAATAAGGAAAATACAATTGAACAGAAATACACAATCATTCATAAAAAGGAAAAAGAGTTCAATTGGTTACATTATAAGTTTCACCAAAGTCCCATGATTTGGGGATTAGTTACACATCGAGAGATAAGACAAATAAAAACATACTAATCCCATAGAATAATCCATAATCCTAATTCTAAGAGAGAATGACAAAACCGTAGTGCCAGCAAGACTGGCAATAGGACGTTGCAACTCGTACTGTGAAGAGCTTCTGCCTCTGAAATCCTACGGGAGGATACTAAAAGAGAGATGATAATGAAATGGTGTGTCTCCGGGGTAATGATAGGCCTACGCCCCGGAGAGTGGTGTGGCCTTTGGAGCCTGGGGTGGTGTCATATGATGTAGTAGAGCCTCCCTTTTATAGGCGTGGATTAGGGTTTCAATGTGGTGGATCGGGCTTGACTTAGCCGCTTCCTTAGCCATCGCGACCAATCTACGTAATCTTGTAGCATTGCAGGGCTGACGTGTCATTGTCGCATTAAATGTATTATCTTTTTATGTTTCTTTTACCCTCTTATTAGTCCAAAACTTGCCTATTTTCGGATTCTTAGCTTGCGTGACCATTCCTGCAAAAATAAGGAAAATTATGTAGAATTACAATTAAATAATCATAAATTATATTGTAATTATAACTAATTTTCCGCAAATAAATCAACAGAATGGTGGTTATCACATCCTCAAACTTAAACATTACTTGTCCTCAAGCAATATCCCAAGGAATGGAAATGTAGCAAGTATAGAATCTAGAAACCTCACATATTTAAGCATGCAGCAACCAGGCATAATTACCATCATGAGAGCAATTAATAATAATCCAATTAGGACCTTAGTTCCTTGAAATCAAGTATCACACATAGATGTGGTCACTCTTCTCACCATCTCTCAACTGTATATGGGTATAGATCATTAGCACTCTACTCCTCGCAACTGTACACAACCATAGGCTTGCCTATAAACCTCAAATCTCCACTGAGAGTCAAATTGCACACAAGAATCAAAAGGGCTTCATCAAGGTTGTAATGTGGCTGAAGGAATTATATAATTAGGTATGATATAAGAAGGAAGGAGACACAAATGTTTTCTTTTCATAATATTTTCAATAACTTTTACCCTTAAACTTTAAGCAAATTTCTTTGGTTTTCATGATTTGACAATTTTTTTATTTTTATTTTTTTTCATTATTTTGTTTTTGAGCTTTTTCTTCTATTTTTTTTTATACTTGTACTTTCCCAAGAATTTATTTTGCTTTATTTATTATTTAAGGGTACTTGAAATTATCACAATTAATTAAGGGCACCAAAGAATATAATTTTCAAGGTGTTAAGCTCAAAGGGGCACTAAATGATATCTAAGTCTGGGTCTAATCAAAGAAACCTAATTTGCCTTTATCATATTCTTGTTATGCAATCAACTTACATAAGCCTTGACAAGGTTTCAAGGCAAGTTCTAGAGTGTACAAGTCGAAGGAAAATAACTCAACAAAAAGAAAGGTTGTGTGCAACCTCAATTAGGTCCAATCCTCACTATAGTTATTCTAGTGTGAGACAAGACAACAAGGAACATGACTAATTATCAATTATTTTCATCAAAAGTTCTCATGTCCTCATTAGATCCAATTAATGTTTGCCACAAAATATTAGAGATCCCTAAACCCTAAATTCACTAGCATTCAAAAAAAAACATTTAAGCATATAGGGATATCACAAGGGACAAGGATTATTAGAAATCATGAGGAGGGAGTTATCCCTCCTCAAACTTAATCTTCTACCATTCTCTTAATTCACTGGAAAAATTAATTACCACAATAGATAGAAGAATAAAAAGAAGAGGAAGGATAAGAAATTTTGATAAACGAATAGGAGGGAGAGAGTCTCCCTCCTCAAACTTAAGCTCTGGTATACACATACATATATGTTGTAGTGAAGAGTAAAAGAGAACTTCCCTGAAAAAGTAGCACCGAAGAGGGAGAAAGTCTCCCTCCTCAAACTTAGAGACCATCTGTACCCTCAATTTTCCCGGTGGATGCTAATGGTTGGAGAAGAAGTCCTATTGCATTGGATTAACCTTATCACACTAAACATACATGTTAGAGACAGAAGACAATAAAAATACATCCTAAAAATAGGTTCTACACATTCATGTGAGAAAGAAAGAAGAATTTTTTCTTTTGAATTATACGAATACATAAAGGAATAAAAATTAACTAATATCCTAAAATAACTAATCATAATAATTTATTGAAAAACAGGTTGCCTCCTGAAAGCGCTTGTTTTTCGTCACGAGCCTGACGTACCTTTACCAATGCCTAAGCACAACCACGGGTGGCTACCTTAGGATCCAATAGCACATTGATACGTTTCTTAACCTTCATCTCTTTCAAGGTTTCCTCATTTTCTTTGACCAAGTTCATCACTCCATTTGGAAATGTTTTATTCACCTTGTAAGGGCCGCTTCCCCTAAACTTAAGTTTTTCTGGAAACACATGAAATTGTGAGTTATAAATTAATAATCTTTTACTTATTTGGGACTCACGTTTTCGAAAGTGTTTAGGATGTCCTATTTTTGTCCTCTGTTTATGGACCTTTGAATTCTCATACACTTTAATCCAAAGCTTAAGTTAAGCCTCCTTTGTGGTTGCATATTTGGTTCAGATTCTTCTCCTATAAGAATCTTGTAGGTGCAGAGTGTAAGACTTATGCCTCTGATGTCATAAGTGGACCATCTAAAGGCTTCTTTATTTTCCCACAAGACCTTTTGCAATTTCTCTTCCATTGTTCCTCCATCTTCAAATTCTTTCGAGCTCTCACCCATAGGGGTTAAAAGGTCATCAGTAACCTGTTGGTGGTCGTCAGTAACCACATGCTCCTTTTCATTCTCTTTTTCCACATGCATCTCCATTTCTTTCTCGCTCTTAAGAGTAATTGCATTAGCTTGCTCCCTTGAGTTCACCTCAGGCTGGTTAGGTAAAGTCTCACGCGCTTGCTGTGCCAAAAGGTTAGTGAGTTGGCCCAGTTGAGTTTCTATATTTTGGAATCGTGATTCCATATTCTGAAATCGTGATTCTAAAGATGCTTGCTCCTTCCTTTCTTGCCTGTAACCTCCTTGGTTCTGTATGTGAGGGGGCCTGTAAACATTTTGAGCATTGTTAGTATGATTATTACCTTGATGTCCTCCCCAAGAGAGGTTGGGGTGATTCTTCCAGGTGGGGTTATAAGTGTTTCCCACATAATTAGCCTCCTCATTTTGTTGGGCTATATCAACTTCAGCCATGCATCCTTCATCATTGAGACTTATGGATCCACAAGGATTACACAAGTTAGGTTCATATGCCACTGGAGTTTGGATAGGCAAGGTACATCGTGTCTGTGCTTGCATAAGTACCTCCATCTTTTTATTTAAGGCCTCTATCTGACCTGCTAGTAGAGCAGTATGGTCAACTTGATACATTCCTGCTGGTTGAGTATCTTTCTTCCTTACATGTCTATCAGCAGATCTCCATTGATTGCTGTTAGCGGCCAAGTTCCCTATGATTGTCCATGTGTCCTCTGGAGGAATATGTATGATACCCCCACCAGATGCTGCATCTATAACAGCTTTATTGACATAGGAAAGACTGTTGTAAAAGATCTGCACAAGAAGAGGTATTTGGTACCCATGATGCGGGCACCTTCGGAGAAGGTTCTGGAATCTATCCCAAGCCTCATACAGGGACTCATTCTCGTACTGAGTGAAATTGACAATCTCCACTATGATCCTAGACTTCATTGACTGTGGAAAATATTGCGTCAAAAATAGACGCTGTAATTGGTCCCAAGTAGTGATGGATGCTTCCGGAAAAGAGTCTAGCCAATCGTTCACCTTTTCAGTGATGGAAAAGGGGAACAATTGTAATCGAATGGCATCTTGCGTAATGCCGTTCATTTTAATGGTATTTGTCAGCCTCAGAAATTTTCTAATGTGGAGATGTGGGTCTTCTGATGCTGTCCCTCCAAATTGAAGTGAGTTCTGAATCATATCAATAAGAGCAGGCTCAAACTCATAGCTAGGAACACCTTCTAGTGATAGGATTGAAATGCTGCTTTGTAGGCCCTCACTACCTGGGGCCATGTAATCCAATAATGTCATTCGTGCCGCCATCTTTCTTATTTTAGTGGTGTCTCGCCTCAATCTTCTACCTGTTTTTTCCTAACTCAAGATTAAACTGTAATTAAGAACTTTGAGAGCGAGTTAGCATAAACAACCAAAAGATCGCACAAAATTTAATAATATATTTTTTTTATTTTTATTTTTTTTTATTAAATTTCTTAATAAAATATATACATGTCTCAAGCAATTAAGATTCAAACTTATAAGATTGTTAGAAAATAATCCCCGGCAGCGGCGCCAAAAACTTGTTGTGCATTTACTATGCGTACAAAGTTTTACCCACGGGCAAGTGCACCCGTCGGTGTAGAAAGGGGTATTTAAAACCCTTAATATCGTTCCCACAGAGACTATTTTAACAATCTTAAAAAATATTAAATCATAATTTTTGAGCTCACTAGAAAAGGGTTTGTTTAGAAATATTTAAAGTGAACGAAGAAAAAGAACAAAAGGAAAGTAAGCGATTTAGAGATAAAAGGACACAAATACGAGTTTAATTATGGAGAGACATGGAACTTTGGTTTCCCTTATAATTTTACCCAATTTCACCCCAACTCCCTTATGAATGATTTAAGTCAATTGCTAATCATCCGTTCTCATTCTATTACTACCCAATGATCATGCAATAGCAATATTCTTTCCCTTAAATTACTACCCCCAATGATCATGCAAGGTATATAATTAAGAGAAGCATAAAGAACATAAGGACTTGTTAAATTAATAACTGATTAGAAATCAAGGATTCCGATTGATCCTCCAAAACCCTTAGATTCAGTTTACCTTATAGTTCCGTTAATTAGGCAATGGTACGATCGCCTATCCCCTAATTAACTTAGAAATTAATTCTCATTAATTAATTATGCATAATAAGGAAAACACAATTGAACAGAAATACACAATCATTCATAAAAAGGAAAAAGAGTTCAATTGGTTACATTATAAGTTTCACCAAAGTCCCATGATTTGGGGATTAGTTACACATCGAGAGATAAGACAAATAAAAACATACTAATCCCATAGAATAATCCATAATCCTAATTCTAAGAGAGAATGACAAAACCGTAGTGCCAGCAAGACTGGCAATAGGACGTTGCAACTCGTACTGTGAAGAGCTTCTGCCTCTGAAATCCTACGGGAGGATACTAAAAGAGAGATGATAATGAAATGGTGTGTCCGGGGTAATGATAGGCCTACGCCCCGGAGAGTGGTGTGGCCTTTGGAGCCTGGGGTGGTGTCATATGATGTAGTAGAGCCTCCCTTTTATAGGCGTGGATTAGAGTTTCAATGTGGTGGACCGGGCTTGACTTAGCCGCTTCCTTAGCCATCGCGACCAATCTACGTAATCTTGTAGCATTGCAGGACTGACGTGTCATTGTCGCATTAAATGTATTATCTTTTGATGTTTCTTTTACCCTCTTATTAGTCCAAAACTTGCCTATTTTCGGATTCTTAGCTTGCGTGACCATTCCTGCAAAAATAAGGAAAATTATGTAGAATTACAATTAAATAATCATAAATTATATTGTAATTATAACTAATTTTCCGCAAATAAATCAACAGAATGGTGGTTTATCAACAATCTCTGTATTGTGGAAGGTAGTGACGATCACAATTGAAGTGGGTGTTGTTGTTTGAATTTTGTATGAGGTGTATTGTATGAGGTGTACTTTAGAACATATATTAGTCGATGTCCTTTTTCAGAGTGAACCCTTAGACGACAACCCTCGCCCTTTATCTCTGAATCTTGGCTTATGATTCCCTATGGCTGGTGTCATTTTATTTGTATGGGTTTCAAAGTGAGTGGGTTAAGGAGCATTAATCCATATTGAAGATTCCGGTTATCGAATCAGCAACTTTGAATTTAAGGCAGTATATCATGTTTTGCAGCATATAATTTTTTTGTTAATATGTTTGTTAATGTGTTATGGTAGTTTTTTTAACATAGGTAGTGTTCATTCTATATTTTTTCAGTTGTATTCGGATTCCTCGATTAGTGTTGGGATTGTATCTGGTGATGTAAGATATTGCTATTGTGGCCAACCTGCAATCCTGAGGACCTCTTGGTCTAGTAAGAATCCTGGGAAGAGATAGTTGAAGTGTCGGAATAAAAATCTTAACAACAATCAAGTATGATTCACACGTATAATTTATTTATTAAAATGAAATTAGTGATTTAATGATTTGTTTTGTCATAACATTGTTAGTATGTGCAGGGTTGTAATTATTATGATTGGTTGGACCCATGTGTTAACATTGTCTGTTCTCAATGTGGACTCATGAATAAAGAATTGGTGGAGTTACAACGACAGATATGTTTAAAAGACACTAAGATCGATAAGTTACATACACTACTTGCTGATTGTACGACTCGGGAAAGAATGCATCGAAGGATTTATGTAGTGTTTTCCACATTGTTAATAATGGCAATGGGTTGTTTGATGTTAAACCTTACCAGCAATGTTGTGCTGAAATAATTTATTTATTTAAACTCATCCCTTTGTATGTATTTTTCTATGTTCTATTATGTACCTAAACAATGGATGGTTATTTCATGAAGTGAAGTTGTGGATTTTGGTATGTATGTGAGTTCTTGCAATGTAATTTTGTAAATAATTATATTGTGATGGCATACTGTAAAGAGGATTTTATGGAAGATTAAGTTTTTTAGGAGTTATTTGATTGAAGTATATACAAATTGATCATAAGTAATCAAATGCAAGGGGTTTATGGTAATAGAAGTGATCTCAAGGGCAGGTTTGATGCGAATAACTAAAATTTTGATAAATTGAAGAAAATGTACATAGTTTAAATACAAATTGAAGGAAATGAATTATACATGCACAAAGTTCGATAGTTAAGCAAAATATGAAAGGCAATCGAGTGGTGTGCTTTTTGTTTCTGTGAAAGTGAGTCTCCCTGGTCTGCGTAGTTATTTCTGTTGGAACTATTATATGTAGATTTTGCAGACAATAACCATTTAATACCATGTGTGTAAAGAAAAAATTCAATACCGATATATACATTACCAGACAATAAACGTTGATCATAAGTAATTAAATGTAAAGGGTTTATTGTAATAGAAGTGATCTTAAGTTTTTTTTATGCAAATAACTAAAATTCCGAGAAGGAAACATCCATCATCACATTTAAAATTCAATACTGATATATACATTACATCAATGTACATACTTTGATTACAAATTGAAGAAAATGCATTATACATGTGCAAAGTTAAGCAAAATATGCAACGACAATCAAGTGTTGTGGTTTGTGGTTATCTCCGTTGGAACCTTGTCATATGTAGTTTTCCAGACAATAACCATTTATACCATCTCTGTAACGCAAAAATTCCCTGTATAATATAGTCCATTCAACCAAATAAATCAAGAAATGAACCTCAGTCATGGATAACATAAGTGAAAGCTAAATATTGGGGCACAAATATGGGCCCATATGTGTGGGTTTGTCAACAAACCCATAACAAGTGGTGTGCTTTTTGTTTATGTGAAAGTGAGTCTTCCTAGTCTGCATGGTTATTTCTGTTGGAATCATATTCTTTGCAGATTTTCCAGACAATAACCATTTATACCATCTCCGTAAAGCATAAATTCCCTGTATAAACCAAAGTACATTCAACCAAATATATAATGTAATTAAAATCAGTCATGAATAACAAAGGCGAAACATCAAGACTGGCCGACAAAAATGGGGCAACATGTGTGGATTTGTCAACATACCCATAATAGTAAAAGTTATCCAACCAAATATAACGGTGCCTAAAATAAAATTGTTCGGATACATAAATCCCAAAAGACATAGCCCCTATAAACTGGGCCAGATGAATACATGATTATCCAAACAAACATTCAACCCCAAAAAATATTGGCCCCACAAACTGGCCACATTAAACAAACTTTATTATTCATTTAAATAGTTTAGAATTGGGCGACGCCCACTGCTCCTATAATGTTCAAGATGCTGGTGTGCCCTAGAAATGACTTTGTCCTTCGAAGAATTGTACGGGTGCATGGTCAGATCAACTGCAAGCTGCAGTCTAGTACCGTTATCAACCTACAACATTATGAAAAAAGGTTATCAAGCTAAATACATTAACATTTTTCAATAATGAAGAAAAGGTCATGAACTTGTCACTTACATAAATGTTGAATTCATTTATGCATTCTCTCGTCATCCACATAGCAACCCATATTCCACAATCATTCCTGACAAAAAAAATGTTATATATATATATATATATATATATATATTATATTTATAGGGTTAAAAATTAATACTAATAGATATATAATATTATACATACGATTCAGGATCTTGGACAAGCAATCCTTGAGGAACAATGATCTCAAAGTCAGACACTTGAGGTTTAATTATAACCTCAAACTGGTAGAAGTCCGAGAAGCTGAAAATCTCATCAAAGCACAAAGGCTGTAGGAATTATGTATTAGTATTTGTATGTAACAACTAATATTGATAATTATGGTTAAGGGTTTTACCATTTTTTATAGCCTGTTTTCTACTATCATTCCTTCTAAGGGAGGGTAAGGAGTCAAGCATCAGAATTTCGTGTTTGCCGAAGTCGATGATCATCAAATACCAATGGGTATTATCCTCATTAATCGAAACATATATCTTGGTTAAAAAATTAAATAAATTAAACAACCAATTAAGTAAAGTATAAAGTAATCAACAATGAATGTCATTTGAATACAAATATATGAATGTATCTCACTTTGTTGACATGATCAACAAACCCCATGAAACGATCTCTATAGTAATTGTTCAACATTTGGGGACTTGATTGACTGCTACCAAGCACAAATTGCTATACCAAGAACAAAAACATGCATCATAAAGTCACGTTGTAGTATAATATAGTCATTTTATTTATGTGAATACTTACAGAGAACGATGTTGGTAAATACCAATCATCGGAAGGATATTTTTGTGGATTTTGTTCAAATGTTTTTAGGCAAACAACCAAGTCAATTATCTGTCATAATTAATTAGTTTCATGTTATTTGGTGAAATATTATAAATAATAGAATGAAATTATAAATAATATGATAACCTCTTGGTCAACTAAGACCTTTGGCTTCAAGCATTGGAAAGTTTCTCTTCTGCCTTCACAGTAATCATTGGTTGGAGTGACAAGGACTTCATTACTGCAATGAAAATTAATAAACAAATAATGTGAATATACTGCAATCTGTATAAAGAAGGCATTTAATTATCATATTATTAAACAAAAAATTACAGGTTAGATAATTCTTCCAAGGTGGTTCCAAAAATATATGAACCAATAGCCATCTGAATGTTATTGAGACGAAGATCTTTTTTTGGTTTAAACAAAGAGGAAATCCACTACATATGATCATATAGTAAAGTTAAACAAACATTCACATTGAGAAAGTTATATCAAAATGAATTAAATGTAAATTAATTCGTGTGATTACTTACAAATGGAACAAAAGGGGCAAGGACAAGTGCAATGTTTGTTGGAGTCTGTTTGGGTTTTAGGGTGATATAGAAACTAGTTTGAGGTGCTGATGGTACGCACTGGTGTTTTAGCAGGACCTAGCTTAATTTTTTTGGCAGAAAATAACTTCTTCACAATCTCGTCTTTTGGTTCTTTGATGCCTTTAAAAATGACCTTATTTTTTAGGTCATCGATTAAACTAGATTGCTTGGGGGTTGTTGATATTGGGTTTGGGTCAGTGCTCTATACTGTGGGTTGATTACGCAGAATATGATTAATCAATGGAAGTGCTTCCTTGATATCCTTCACTTATTCTTCCAAATGTCGCACCTTTTCCTTAAGGGCCTGTGGACAGATATAATAGGGATTTTTTTAAAATTTAGACGTTGATAAGCGAAATCAATGGTAATAAAAAAACAAAGCATCCTAAATCTTCAATATTCATGTTCAAATCACAGATAAAACATACACCCTATATCAACATTAGGGGGTTTACGATGAACAAACGAGTATGACTCGGAAACAAATTTGTTAATGGTAGAAGATTACCTCATCCGATGGTTCGGCTAAACGCTCAACCTTGTCATCTTTAGGCTTTATTCCAAATATCGCATTTGGATTGGAAAACGCTTCAACTTCTACATGGCTTTGGTTTGAATATGTTTAGGGTTTCAAAAAATAAATAAAAATGTACATTCAGAAATTATAAACATCAATGTATGTAAGACGTTACACTTACCTGGAAGAGAGAACAATGACAGCAAGTATGTTCGTCATTGGCTTGGGCTTGGGTTCCGTGGTTGGGTTGAACAGGGGGGACGACATCGTTTCACTGTGGAGATTCTGGTTCTTTGTTCTTTTTTGTCGCATACTCCTCCTCTTGGCACCCATGGCTTGCGCAAAGTGTGAATGAATGAAGACTGGGAAGATGATGTCACCAACACCAACAGAGGGTTTGTTTAGCGGTAACGTACACAACGATGAAAGAGAGCAATGTAACCGTATCTTATAAATGTGCTGATTTATGTTGATACGGTTTGTTTCAGAAAATCTTGCCTTTTCATATTTACAGAAGTTTGGAAATAGAGAAAGCAGCGATCGTACCTCTCCGCTCAGAAAGTTAGGGTTTATGATTTAAACTTTCAACGTTGCAATGCAACTCATTATGATTATAATTTCGTCAAGTACAAGTAGAACACTGTTTCATTGTCTTTTCCCAATTATCAATCAGGTCTTTCATATCATATACACAAAATCCAACTTTATAATAAATTTATTAATAAAATTTAAAATTAAATTACTTAATTTAATTTATAATGTATATTACATCTGAATAAAAAGATTATTAATAATTATAAGTTAAAATTTTAATGTTAGTTTAAATCATTTCATTATTTGCCGTAAATTTTTTTTTCGCTATTTCATAAATAATTTATATAAAATAATAATATTTTTTAATATCATTATTTAAAAAATTTTAAAAACCCTAAACCCTTAAATAAAATATTATTTAACATATTATTCTTGAATAATATCACAGTTATCATTTATTTTAACTAATATATTATGTATATAAAATATACATTCACACATGCTTATATTATTAAATATATAGGTCAATACTAAATATATAATTAATATTAAAATAATTTAATTTTAAAATATTCTAAAATATATTAAAATATATATATATATACTTAATATTAAATATTATTTGACACATTGGTTGATTAAAAAATGACATGAATCTGGTTACTTAGTGAATATAATATTTTTGATTTTCATTACTTGAATTAAAATAATAGCGAAATCGTTGATTATTGCATAAATGACAGCGATGTTCGTCTTTTCCTTTCAAATGCAGGTAAGCTATGTGAATGTGTTGTGATTGTTCTTCTTTGACCTTTCTAAATTTTCTCATTCTTAATGAAAATAATTACTAATACAGTAGGAAAAAGTACACTACCTATTGTACTGACTTTTCCGCCCAATTAATGATTTTTGAAAATTTGTTCCCAAATTCATTAAGTGTGCTATTTTATTTTTCAAGTTTTCAATTTAGATTCTTCAAATCAAACCCTAAACTTGAGTATTACTCCCATTTTAAATCCCTCGATTATGCAATCTAAACGTTTTTTCTGTTCTTCCATGTCTCCCTCTCCCAAAAGTGCTTCCTTTCCTCGAACTTTTTGGATTTGGAATTTCTTGCCAAACGCATTCCAGTGATTACCCGAGTTATGAGCCCCCTCAAATCGATGTAGAAGAAGAACTTGTTTCGTCAGGCGATAATGAATACATTGTTGTTCAAGATGATGATGATGATGATGAGTCTCATGTTCAGGCCCATCCTCTAGATATTGTTCTTTAGGATTTTCATGATCATGATGCTGTTAATGCGGATGATGACCATGACCATGAGCATGATGATGAGAATGATACTGAGGATGAGGATGTTGATACTGACAATGTTATTCATGTAATGTGTGACTATATACTAACTCCATCTGTATGAACTGGCACACAGACTTTGGGTATTATCTTCTAGCCCATTCCCATGAATCGATTACTGTCTATGAAGTTCAAATTTTATCTGATATTTTATTTGTTTAATGATGCATTACATTTACAGAATGTGGAGCATGCACGCGCTTTCAATATTGTACAACAAAATTCTATTCATGTTGTTCGATAAGATGGTGTGACTAATACTTCCGTACTCAAGCATAGACGTCAAGGATTCAATCACACCTACATCAGAATCGACTTCGCAGAGGATGGTTTTCAATTTCAAGTTCATCTCAATCCAGTGATAATGCATGTCATTATACAATATAAGTTGTAATGTCATTCTTTTGTTTTATTTTAATATCCTTTCATCGGATGATGTTATTTACTATACCATTATTGATTATAATATAGTCACTGTTAGTCTAAATTAATAATTGTTTCTAATGATATGGTCTCCATACTTCAAGTTTATGATGTCTATTGTTTACTATACCATGCAAATATCTAAAATAACTATAATAGAATATGTTCTTCATGATATTAGATGGAAACGTTGAATGTTATAATTAACCTTGTTATATGTTAATTTCCTTTAATTTAATTTATTAGCTATTTTATCTTAATTTAATATAAGGTTCACATTCTCCTAATTTAAATTTGGTGAATAATTAATCCATTTATGTCAACAATATTTAAAAAGTAACTGTCCCCTGCAACGACCGTCTATATAACAACATTCTGACCATTCATTTTATTCTCTATTCAATTGCAATAAGATCTCCCGTTAACATATGCTGCTTTGGGATACAGCTACAATTAAAGATAACTTCTGCTTATTCTGCCCTACTTTCTTTTAACATTTCATTCGCAACAAGTAATCAAGGTATGATTCAATCCTCAATATTGATTCAAAGATCTTCACGTGTATGATGCGGTGGGTGCTTCATTTTTTGCTATGAATGATTTATAATTATCATATATGGATTTAAAACAGGCAAACCAAATTTGTCAATATGAATTTCTTACAACATATATATCATGACGCATTCCAATAACATAGTGAAAGGAAGTATTACAGTGTACTTAATTTTAAGCTTTTTATCCAATCAAAAAATATGTTTAATGCTTCATATATCTGGACTTATAGCAAAATGGAAAATGGTCAATCATCTGGAAATATTGTTGCCAACAAATGTGATACTTTTTGGTTGCAGTATAATCTTGATGAGGTTTGTAGTTTCCTAATATTCATTTTTTAACCGTAAATTCACATGGACCATAACAGTTATTGCCTTTGTCATCTTGAATGTGTCTGTCACATATGTAGGCGTTAGAATGTTTCCCCTCATTGTTCACCAAAAGCTACATGGATGATCTACCCACAACAATCACTTTTAAAGATCCTTGCCAGACTGAGATCATGTTCGATATCATTAAAACATCAAATACTGTAACCATAAATGGAGGGTGGCGAACATGACAACTATCTACCTAGTTTTAAAAAATGGGGGTGGTTCCTACTGAGATACACAGGCGGTGGAAACTTTATATTGCGTGTATATAATCTTTATCTCAAGGAAATTCGTTACCCTACTGAAAGGAGGTTGTTTCCTTCTGCCAATGCAAAGTTCAAGCAACTTTTGGATGATTTTAAGGCTTACCCAAACTATGAACCCAGACCTTTAATTGGGATGAGTTATGATTTTCAATGTGAAAAAACTCTTATCACAGAATAGTTGAAGAACAAATTGGTAAGGAGTTTCAATGTCAAATAATTTTTACGCATTATTAGTTACTTATTAATCATTGGTCATTGATGAAGTTTGCATTTTCCATAGGAACTCCCACAAACTTTCACATCAGTTGCATTGCATGATAAGCCTTCGTCTGTCATTGTGGAGTACTCTAATGTTGGTTGGATGTCAGTCGAAGTTGAATGGACTGAAATAGGAGGCAAACAAGATCCCATTGCCTTCTTAGTTAAAGGCTGGCCGGAGTTTTGTGGTTTTTGCAAGTTTAAAAGGGGGAACACGATTACAATTTCATCATATGCAGCCAAGCCACATGTTCGGCATGTTGAGTTGAAACAATAGTTATTTTAGTTTAATTATGTTTACGTTTTGAACAATTACCTACAGTTTACAGTTTATGTCATCATGTACATTGTTGGTTTAGTATATAATGATATTTGATATATGCGTATGATGCGGACTTCGATTGCATATGTTCGGTATACAAATTAAATCATTAACAAAGCATGGTTAGTATAAAGGTTAATAGATATGTATGTACATGGTGAGAGAGATATGGGTATGTTATTTTAAAAACGATTAAAAATGTTAATAAGGCATATCAATGTTCTTCTTAATAATGTATGGGTTTTGTTTCTGTTCAAAGAATGTCAACGGTTGCAAAATCAGAAAAGTGACTCTGGAACTTCTCCAACATATCTGTTATGTTTAATGGTCATCACAGAAAAATTGACAATTACTGGTTTTTATATTATTGATGGATTTGAACGGTTGCAGCACCACGATACAATGTCTGTCCAACTTCTAAAATATGATTTGCAAGTTTAAAAATGCATGAATTCGATTGGTAGGTCCTGCCTTTAATGATTGTTTATGTGTCATTATTTTTAGAGCACGAGAACAACACTGTCTTTAAATTTCTGACAATTGGTTGTTTCCATCTCACTCTAATGAAATCAATTGGGACAACTGCAGTTATACATTTACTGTTTTTGATATGCATTTAAATGGAATGGTTGGATGTTGGTTATCACAAATGACGATTAGCTTACCCAGTTATTGATGTTTACCTCAATTAACGAAGGCATTTAATAATGACATTCCATAACTACAATAAAGGAGTGAATTAGGAATAAAGACTGTCGAACTTCAACCAATGAAAGTGCTCTACACATGCAGGGAGATATATAATTTTGGATGATATCTTGTCGGATATGAATTATTTATTCGATTGCTACCTACACATAAATTAAAATATTAGACATTAAAACCTTGTAATTAAACAATTACAAATAAACAATTAATATCAAACTTTACGGTTAAAGAATTAGCCAAGTAGTAAAATCTCAAAATTAGGCACATAAACTCAACGTATCCTTGAACTACTATCAAGTTCAACTTTAGAATCAGAAGACCGCGACTTCCCCACTTACTTCAAACCGCTCATCAGTTTTGATCGAAAGGTACGCATGCAGTGCACAACTCCACTACCACTACCCCATTTTTATAATGTCGATTATTTATGGTTTAGACATGTCAACATAGTGAAACCATTTTTAGTTCTACTTGATCATAACCACAACATTTCCATAACTGATTTTAGAATCTAACTTACGATATCATATAGTGTAAACCATTTATATAGAAGAACCTCTACAGCTGAGGTATATTACGTTCTGCATTTACATTAAACAATCAGGTTTATTACGTTCTGCATTCAAGATAAGAGCATTTGCACCATGTTTCATTTTTTGTTGTAGACTAATGCTATACTTTCTTCATGCAGTTTGCAATTTAGTTGCTCGTGTTGTCTTAAAATTATGGAAGTTGGACAAAGTTCATCTGCACCTGTTCGTAAATGCACCAGTTTCTAGATGCAATATGACCCTGACCAGGTTTGAATATAAGACTCCCTTTATCATCTTTATTTATAATGACAACTGTAATAACCAATTTTATTGTTTGGTTCGTATTATGAAAGGGGTTGGAGTACTTACCTTCCCTCTTTGTCAAAAATTACTTAGATGACATTCCAGATGTCATCACACTTAGGGATCCTGTAAAAACTGAAATCTCCTTGGATGTATCAAAGACCACAAAGTCTGTATCTATGTATGAAGGATGGGAAAATTTGAAGGACCTGTACTCAGACTTAAAAATTGGGGGTTGGCTTCTAATGAAGTATACAGGAAAAGGAAACTTCAATATCAAAATTTATAACATTAGGCATGAGGAAATTTTTTATCCAAATGAGGAGAGAATTATACTCACCGATAGTGTCAAGTTACAAAAATTGTGGGACAATTTCAAGTATGATTCAATGTATGCTGATCCCAATATTCCTCCAAGACCATATGACTTTGTTTGTGAAAAGACCCTCACTGCATTCCAAATGAACAATAAATTGGTAATATGATTCACTGAAGCATTAGATACATTTTTTTGTTAGTAACATATGTTATTTATCATAATATCTTACTTTCTCTGTATTAACAGACAATGCCTCGTGCATTTATCGCAACTGCACTGGCAGATATGCCATCCGATGTTTGTCTGGAATATGATGAGCTTGGTTCAATGATAGTAGATATGTCTTGGTCGAAGGTGAAAGGAACAAACCAATACATTGGGCACCTCACTGGTGGGTGGTCACGATTCTGTGAGTTCTTTAATTTTAAAGTTGGTGACACTATTACTTTTTCATCTTATGCAAGAAGACCTCATGTCTTGTATATTCATCTGAAGAATGATTGAACACTGTAAACACTCAATTATGTCCGAAGTCCGGTTTAAGTCAATTAGGGAATAAACCTAAGTTAAAAATCCCCAAAAATTCAAAACAAAGTATGATTAAACAATGAGAACAAAAATAATAATAATAATAATAATAAAATAATAATAATAACAAAAGAAATATAGTAATAAAGAATTAAGATATGAAACTAAATCCGAAAATAATAAAAGTAGGAATTTGGAAAATAATGGAAAACTAAAATTGAAGAAAAAAAAAACAACAAAAATTCCTAATTAATTAAAATGAAATCTAAAGAAAATAATAAAAAACAGGAAACTAAAAAATCAAAATCATAAAAACCTAAAAAACTAAAATTAAGCAAAAACAAAACAACAAAAAAAAGGAAAGTAGAAAAAGAAAAGAAAATTCTAAAAAATTAAAAGTTTTCAACAACAGAAAAACAAAAATCAGAGTAAGAATGAGAAAGAAAACTAAATAAAAATTAAAGAAAATAAAAGAAAACAAAACTAAAGAATAAGGAAAAAATCTGAAAAAATAAAAATAAAAATAAAAGACTGAAAAAGAAAGTAAAAAATTAAAATATCAGAAAAACAATAAAAAAAATCTAAAATATGAAAATAAAATTAAAATAAAGAGAAATAATAAAATTAAAAATATGAAAAATAGAAAAGTCAAAAAACAAAAAACTAAAAAATTCCGAAAAATGAATAAGAATTAATAAAAATCATAAAAAGAAAATTTACCAAAAAAAACAAAAAATGAATATAGAAAAAAACAATAATAATAATAAATGAATAAAAAAAGAAAGACAAAAGAAAAATATATGTATAAATAAAAAACAGAAAAAGAAATAAAAACAGAAAAACAAGTCTTAAAAAAAAAAACTAATTCGAAAGAAGAAAAAAACTGAATGAAAGAGAAGGAGTAATAACAAAAACAAGGAGGATTTTTCTGAAATCTTTTTCCTGGTTGGCTCATTTTGGGGGTACTTGGTCTTCTCAAGGGGAGAGAGAGATTATCGACGATAAGAAAAAGGAGGTGGCACGGAGGGGAGGTGAAAAACTTCGGGGATATCTTCTTTGAAGAAAAAGGAAGGTGACCGAATAGTTCCAAGATGGCAGAACCAGATATGAGTAATCGGCGAGGCATAGAGGGACGGCCCTTGCCTCAATATTGCGATATGTAGGATAGTGACCGTTACATCAAGAAAGGCTTCAGAGGATCGAAGAAGTTGACGTATAAGTAAGTCCCTTGACTTTTCTTTGTAGGTGAATAGTTGTATTTGCATGATAGAATGAGGAGATTTTCGAGCTAGGAGTAATGGTGGATTTCAGGCGAGGCTCATTCTGTTTATATATTACATACTCCCAGAATTCTAGACCAGGCCATATAGGATAGTGACCTCTGTTATTTGGGATCAGAGACATAGGTACTTATTGATCTAATCATACTTGCATTATGGTCCTTTGAAACTTCTGGTATTGTGTGTAATCTACATGAATGACGACGAAAATTGGTGCAAAATTGGTTGAGTTAATCGCTTCAGTCTAATTTGTACTAATGACCATCTTGCCTCCATCGAGTTATTTGAGCCCTTATAGCTAGTTGATGTTCAAAGAACGTGGGTGAAAGGCTTCGACAGGCTGGGTTATGACCTTCGGTTCATAATAAACATGAGGAATCTGGGTTCACATTGGCATGCTTGGCTCGATCGAATCCACATGTCTCCATTCATGAGGTGCTGGTCCTATTATATGGACATAAACGGTGATGTACTTTCAACCTTCCCTAGCAAAACAATCGCGTGCATCCTCAGAAGGTCTCAATGCACAGCCTCAACAAGAACTAGAAAACCCAACATCCCATGAGGCGGGCGGCGGAATCAGGAGATAGTTCTCCGATTATAGTGGTCACTGTGGAGACCCTTAGCTTTTCTCAAGTATCAGTGCATAATTTGCATTCTCAAAAAGCTCCCTTCACATGCAGAGTAAAGACCTGGAGATGCAAACCATCTGCTTATACAGAGCCCTTCTATAGCAAGCAACATTACTAGAATACGTCACCATTGCTATCCCTTTCCTAAGTCTTGCTTGGATTCCTATAAACATGATGCGTCATGGTCAAGAGACATGACTTCACCCCTACTACTAAAAGAAACTATGATAATCTTTGGTCTGTGCATAACCTCGTAAGTTCAAAATCGGCCAAAGCAACGTAGGAGGAGGCAAATGATCATGTACGTCAGGTCATCATAATTAGATGATGGCGTGTAGTTGTATCTCGTTTTTGAATATCTTTGAGCGGAGAGACGACATCTTTATACATGCAGATCCCGCCTGCATCGTTCTTCTGCATGAAGCGGACGTTCAAAGGGTGGCTGAACGACCCTTGAGCTCAATCCTCCGTCACAAGAGCCATCCATTTTCATGTAATCGAGTATTTCGTGTTGTAGTGGCAGGGTCTGTTGTATTTTTCCTATGGAGCCAAGATAGAAAATGGGGCTAATGAAAGTCTAAGAAAGGATCCCATGCAAATTCACGTGCGGGGTCTTAATTCATGCTCATGAAAGTGGTCCTTTTTAATTTAGTTTAGGGGCTAGATAGCACAACTAGAAGCCTGGCCTAGTGGCAAAGGGGGTGTTGCCCATAAGTCCACAACGTGGGGTTCGAATCCCCTGTAAACCATTTTGAGAAAAATGGGTGACTTAACTGGGATTCCCAATATAGCTATAAGAGGCATAAGATTACAACAATACTTGGACGTGGTTCAGTGGCTAGATGCACTGCCACACACCCTAGGGTCGCGGGTACGATCCCCCTAAAGACCACTTTCCATTTTAAAATAAGCTAACCAAGCCACCCTTTAAACACTGCCTCAAAAGAATGACTAAAGGGTAAAAATACTCAAATGGGCGCCTGGTCTAGTGGTTGACGTGCTTCCCCGCAAGTTCCCGGGACCTGTCTTCGAATCCCCACCAAAGCGTTTCCTTTAAACGCCTTTCATTTTGGCCAACATAGGGCCCTCCAACAGTTTTAATTTAGTGGACTTCTAATACAAAAAGGAGGGGATATATACCAAAAGTCGTTGGCCTAATTCCATTAATCCCTAATATACCCCCAACGGGCAGATTACCAATCTGCCCTCAATAATTCCAGTAATTCAATCCCCAGGCCTAATTCCATTAATCCCTAATATACCCCCAACGGCCAGATTACCAATCTGCCCTCAATAATTCCAGTAATTCAAAATTTTAATTAAAAAAAAAACAGAGGAGTTGCCACCAAAATTTATTAAAGGAAATTTTGGAAAAACTTGAAATTTTGATCTTTGAAACCAGTTTAGATTCGGGAGTTGTTTACACATAGGGAAGGTATTAGCACCCTATGACGTCCGTAAAAAAACGGTTACCTTCTAATTAATTGTGCAAAATTATAATTAACTTTCAAAATATTTATTTCACTCTAAAGGAAAATTATTTTTAGTTATTTTTTAAAAAGTTTTTTATTTTATTTTTTGTCTCATGAAATAAATGTAAAAAAATGATCCGGAAGTTTATTTGAGCTTGACGGGTCCGGTTCCCGCTCCTACGTATCCTCAGGTGCAGTGAGGAAATCAAAGCTACGTAGTTCTTAAAATCAATTTCAATGCATTTTAAGTTTATGAAAAAGATTATAATGTTTTTGGATTTTTTTTAGAAAAGATTATGCTTGATTTTCATGAAAAGTATTTTTGAAAAATTAGAGAAAATTAGTTTTGTGATTTTTATTTCTTGGAACTTTGAAAATATTAAAGAAAAATTTGAATTTGAAAAGATTGATTATTTATTTTATTTTATTTATAATTTTTGAGAAGAGAAATATTTTTAAAATTTTTTAGAAGAAATAATTTAAGAAGAAAGAAGTTTGCTCTTGCACAGAATTCAAGGTAGTAAATGGCTACTCAATAAATTCTTATGTTCTAAGTAGTATCAAGGGTGGATCGACCACTCGATTGATCCCACTTGGCCATTGCACAAACTTAAAATATTTTTTTTTTAATTTCCCTCTTTAAAAAGAATGATAAGAAAAAAAATAATGAATCTAAACTAAAAACAATATTAAAAACAAAAATAAAGAAAATAAAATAATAAATATTAAAAAGAAATAAAGGTTAGTTGCACTTACTTGAAAAAAGGTTGAGGAAGTGACCCATAAGCTTTCCTCCTTGAAATGACCCCCATAAGCTTCCCTCCTTGAAATGAGGACTAGATAGGCTTACGCATTTCTGCGTACTCCCAAACTTAAACTATTCACGAGGGAATAAAATTTTATAAATGATGGGCTTATGCTTTAATGCGTACTCCCAAACACGAGCTTTGCAGCTCAGGTGTTCCCTCTTTTCTTGGAAAAGGCATCTCCTTATATAGGGGAACGAGAGACTCCTAAAGTCTGTCCTACCCGATGTGGGACTTGCAGCTCCTTATATAGTAGGACGAATGACTGAAAGAGTCTCACTTTTTCGATGTGGGACTACCAAAATGACTTTTAAAGTTTTAATTTTGTCCGATGTGGGACTTTGTATTTTCTATTTTTTTTTCATTTTGTTTTTATTTTTTGATAATACTCGGACAAAATTGGGTATTCACAGTTGCCCCTCTTTACAAATTTCTTATTAAATAATATGAGTAATTACATTATTCTTATTATTTTTATAAGAAATTAGTAAAGAAGTGGATTAATTTTGTCTGAGTATACGTGGATCCTTAGAATGAAGATCCGTGAAATTGCTCAGGATGCATGGACCCTTTGAATGGAGAGGGTGAGTGGACCTATGGAATGGAATGGGTGCGTGGACCTTTAGAATGCAGAGGGTGCGTGGACCCTGGTGATGGTGTGGACCCTTGGAATGGAATGGGTGCGTGGACCCTTAGAATGAAATGGATACGTGGACCCATGAAATGCAGAGGGTGCGTGGACCCTTGGAATGCAGTGGGTGCATGGACCCTTGGAATGCAATGGGTGCATGGACCCTTGGAATGCAGTGGGTGCATGGACCCTTGGAATGCAGTGGGTGCGGGGACCTTTGGAATAGAGAGGGTGCGTGGACCCATGAAATGGAGAGGGTGCGTAGACCCATGGAATGAACTGGGTGCATGGACCCGTGGAATGAACTGGGTGCGTGGACCCTTGGAATGAACTGGGTGCGTGGACCCTTGGAATGAACTGGGTGCGTCGACCCATGGAATGAACTGGGTGCATGGACCCATGGAATGAACTGGGTCCAGGTGCTTGGACCCTTGGAATGCAGTGGATGGTTGGATGCTTGGACCCTTGGAATGAAGTGGGTCGTGGACCCCTTGAATGCAGTGAGTGCGTGGACCCTTGGAATGAAGTGGGTGCATGGACCCTTGGAATGAAGTGGGTGCGTGGACCCTTGGAATGCAGTGGGTGCGTGGACCCATGGAATGAAGTGGGTGCGTGGACCCATGGAATGGAGTGGGTGCGTGGACCCATGGAATGGAGTGGGTGCGTGGACCCATGGAATGGAGAGGGTACGTGGACCCTCGTGATGCAGTGGGTGCGTGGACCTTTGTGATGCAGTGGGTACGTGGACCCTTGTGATGCAGTGGGTGCATGGACCCATGGAATGCAGTGGGTGCGTGGGCCCTCAGAATGCAGTGGGTGCATGGACCCATGAAATGAACTGGGTGCGTGGACCCATGGAATGAACTGGGTGCGTGGACCCATGGAATGAACTGGGTGCGTGGACCCTTGGAATGGACTGTATGCATGGACCCTTGGAATGGACTAGGTGCGTGGACCCTTGGAATGGACTGGGTGCGTGGACCCTTGGAATGGACTGGGTACGTGGACCCTTGGAATGCAGTGGGAGTGTGGACCCTTGGAATGCAGTGGGTGCGTGGTCCCTTGGAATGAAGTGGGTGCGTGGACCCTTGAAATGGAGAGGTGCATGGGACCCTTTGGAATGGAGAGGGTGCGTGGACCCTTTGAATGAGGAGGGTGCGTGGACCCTTGGAATGAGGTGGGTGCGTGGACCCTGGAATGGAATGGATGTGTGGACCCATAGAATGGAATGGATGCATGGACCCATGGAATGCGGTGGGTGTGTGGACCCTTGGAATGAAATGGGTCCACGCACCCACCTCATTCCAAGGGTCCACTTTAATTGCTAAATAAATCCCAAAATTCCTAATAATTACAAAATTACACCAAAATTTCCTTTAAATCCCAATTACCTCAAAACTCGAAAATGAAACTCTTCTATTAAATTCAAGTCTTCTTTTACTCAAGGATCAAGATCATTTGCAAACCATTTCTTTTCAAAAACTTTAAAAAATCTTTTTAAGTGTTTTGGGATTTTTAAGTCTCACGTAATAGACTATAAGTGGGGAGCTGGCGGTTTACCTGTTGTTCAACATTTAGTAGTTCGTATAAGTCCCCGTGCTGTCTTAGCCGCCTCGAGCCTTGTGCATGAGTGGACTTGAGGCCCTCTTCAAAACTTAAAAAATCTCTTTTTCTAGGATTCTAGGTCTCACGCAATGTGCTCTAAATGGGGAACTAGCGGTTCACCACAACATTCAACATTTAGTGGTTCATATAGGTCCCCGTGCTGCCTTAGCCGCCTTGGGCCTTGTGCATGAGTGGACTGAAGATCCCTCCCAAAGATAAAAATTTCTCAAAAACCAAATCTTTAAACACTCTTCTCTCAAGCGCTTTTTGAAGGTCAAGCCTTCACAAATCAGAACTACGTAAGCCTTGAGTTTCCCATTGCATCGGGGAATACGTAGGAGCAGGATCAAGTCCTGTCAGGCTAACCTCCATCAAGTTATTTATTTCCATTCTAATAAAAGGTATCAAGCTATTTTCAAATAATCACACACTCAGTTTAAGGTACTGTTCTTCGGAGCAGGCGAGTGGGGTGCCTAACACCTTCCCCACTCGTAACCGACTCCTGAACTTAGAATCTTATCCTCAAGTTAAGGTTTTTTCCAAATATTTTCCCTTAAATAAAAATTTGGTGGCGGCTCCACACAATAAATAAAATCATTTTCAAAATTTTAGCGAGTTCGTCGTCTCATCGGAAGTACGGTTGTGACAAACACTGCCTTTTATTTTTATTTCTATTTATCCATCTTGGACATTGCCTTTATTTAATTACTAAATAATTATTTATTTAATGACTACATGGATACAGTGTACATGCCTTCCGCCTTATGTGTGACGTATATTTTCAACCATTTATTTTTTAATTAGGTTATGCATGTATACATAGAAACGTTTTTTATTTATTTAAAAATTTATTTCCCAGGAGCAGATAATTATATGCAATTTTTGTATAAGTTTAAAACTTGTTTCCTAATATTTTAACCACAAAATTTTTATTGATGACAATTAAGCATGCTTAATACTTACGGTAAATACAACATATTAACATGGTGGTTTCTACAGAACCCTGATAAATTAGGGGGTTTAGGGTGGTTTCTCTGGTTCCCTCATAAAAAACGGACACCTTTATATCAACATTTATTACAATCAAATATAAATAAACCGTAAAAATATTTTTAGTCTTTGTAGTTTAATCCCTTCAACATTGATATAATTTTCCCTTCACATTTTCATGTCCTCTATCTGTCGTTCCACTTCTCGCCGTCCTCTCTAATATCAATCTCTTGTGAAACGTCTGTCTGTTGACTACGACAAGAACTCAAAGCTGGGTTTCACCGTTTAGATTGGAAATGATTATAGGCTGATTATGACACTTAATCAAGGGTAGATCTTGCAAGACATTGCAAGACACATGCATTTGATGGTGCAACTAACATTAAGGTATGCCAAACCACATGCAACATACGCTATGCCATAGCGATATGATTCAAAAGTGTAGTTATTGTTTTGGCATAAACTTCATCCACTAATTTTGTTACATTGTTATTAGAGGGACGTGAATGATGCACGAAGACTAAGATGAACAGCGAAAAACAGTAGATGGATCTACGAACCCTGATATAACACCAATATCACCAGTCACCACTGTGACAATATCATTACCAAACTATCACAATATATCATTACCAAACCATCACAATATGACATATCATAAGCAATAATGATTATTGAACCTCATATATGGTCAAATTTTATCAGTATAATACTTTTGTTGTATTTGTGGCCAATGCTTACTTTTGATACTTTGATGGAACCATTTATGATTCAACATATTCAACAAGTAACAGATAAAATTTGGAATTAGTCAATAACAAGTGGTGTAGTTATTACAGAAATTGAAGTCATCAAGTATTATTACATCATGAATAAGAGAATGTTAAACAGACATCAACGTCATCATCATCATCATTCTTTCAACTCAACCTAACATGACCCCTCAGAATCTGTAAAAATAAAAAAATCATATTTCAATATGAAACATATGAAACAAACCTAAGCTTAAAATAATAAAGTATTGCATGGATTAGCGTCGTACCAAAAACATGTGAATGTTTCACAAGACGTTCATCTCATGTATTGCCTAAAACATGCAGGTACTGTAGTAGGGAGGTGAAGCTGGTATTCATGTCAATATGAACAGATTTCACATTAGAACAGTTTAAGTCATGAAGGCCTTCATTTCCCTATGTCACAATAAACTGTAATTATATCATCTACATAATTTGTACAATTCAAAACAACCTATTCTATAAATACCTTTGTTGAACATTGTGTTTGTATTAATTCTTCATCTCTAATCTTCAATCCACAATCCAAGTTTTGAACATTGTCCTATTATATATTATATACTAACAAAATATTAGCAATACAAAACTAAGAGCCTGTTTACTATCCAAAAACGATTTATCATTAAAAAACAGAAAAAAAATTTAAACCACATTAATACGCCCTTTCTTTTAGAATGCAATTGGATTTCGTCTGGCCTTGTTGAATGGAATCGTCCTGGTTCACAGTGTCAAAATATTAACAATCAGTATCAAACAAATAACAACACCACTAAAATATTAACAAATTAGTATAACGCATATATCATTAATATCCTTACTTCATCAGACTCAGGTGATCCTAATCTTTCCTTAACAGAGCATACAAAATCACATGAAAGAAAATTTGGACATTTCCTCACCGTATGCCCACTTTTTCTGCAATAACCACAACGTCTTCGCTTAACACCCTTTCTTTTTTTAGGAGCTCCTTTAGTTTTAACCATTACAGGATCGCCTACTAAAGCACATGAATTTAAATTCCCACTGTTCCTTAAGTTACTACGTTTCTCAAACTTCTCAACAAGTTTATTAATATCTTCAGTGGCCTCCATGAAATCTGGCCCATTCCTTGTAGCTACCTTCACTAACCTATTCCAAAGTCTAGCAAGTGCTCCTTCACGCAGCATACAACCTTCCTCTTTATCTACATCATTCTCACTTTTACATATAGAAGATACATAGTTCAACTTAGCAAATTTCGTCCATCTTTTACAAATTAAACTTGGAGGAAGGATGTCTATATGTAAATGTTTCATGCCACAGAAAATGTGAGAACAAGGAAGCCCACAGCTTTCAAACAATCTACACTCACAAACAAAGGTAAACCTCTTCTTATAAAAAATAACAGTTATTTCCTTGTTCGGTGTACCAAACCTCTTCTTATAAAAAATAATAGTTATTTCCTTGTTCGGTGTACCAAATTCATTCATTGTCAACTTCACCTCATCGTCGCACTCAACACACTGTACAACATTTAGGCTTGCAGCAGCATCAATCTCATTTTTCACATCAACAAATTTCTTGCAAGTATAAATTTTTGATGCAACATCTTCGTACATATACAATGCAGTTGTCATTACAGGAAAATAGTATGTAGATTTGAAATCAGATACAAATTCATTATGTCTATATTGTTTCAAAGCCCTGTCCAAGTTATGCATTAAATCAACAAGGCTACTCTTATTTTTCACATATCTCTTAATGAAAGAGTTTATACCTTCACAAATGGACGTGGTTCTAATTCCACCAAAAAAAGTATCACGCATATATGCTGACGCCCACATACTCTTCATTTTATACATCTTCCTTATCCACTTATTATCAGCAATCTTGTATTTATCTATTATTTTCTTCCATTCTTCTTCAAATCGGTCAACACTGAAATTCGAATATAACAACTGCTTAAAATCTTCCAAGAAATGTTTATTTTTCACATTCCCAGCGGAATTTTTTTTGGATATGCCAACCACAAAGTCTGTGATAACTTTTGGGAAAGACATCTCTAACTACTTCCCTCATCGCAAGATCTCCATCAGTTACAACACCTATAGGATGTTTCCTAAACATGGCTTCATAGAAAGTATCCAAAACCCATTTGTATGTTTCCGATCTCTCATCTGCAACTAATGAAAAAGCAAAAATTGTGGTCTGTCCATGATGATTGTATCCACAAAAAATCACCAAAGGTCGATTATATTTATTCTTCTTATATGTGGTATCAAATGCAACCACATCTCCAAAACCCGCGTAATCAACTCTACAACCACCATCTGCCCAAAATAAATGTTGCAGCCTACCATTAGCAGTAGTTGTAAACTTAGCAAAGTACATATGATCATTATCAGCTTTTGCTTGCAAATAACAAAGGGCAGCAAATGCATCACCATCCTCTATTTTTGCTCGATTTTCTCTATCAATATGATTGTAAAGATCTTTTTTGCAGAACCCTAGACTATCATGGCCACCTTTTTGTCCCAACATCAAACCATAGATATGAGAGGTTTGAATCCCATGCAAATGGAACATGTTGATCTGTGCTTTATCTCCTTCATTTAGTGAACGATACCCAGGAATCAAGTGAACTACATCACTTGGGGTTAACTCATGGTTATGGGTATCAACAAAAGAAACAACTTTCCACTTCCGAGACTTATGATCAAAGTGTACATGAAATTTAGCTCTACATTTAGTTCATGTTAATGGCCTTGGGTCTCTACACCGATTCATTCTTAAATAATGCTTTCGATGTCTACTGCCTTCACAACTACACACCAGTTGCCTCATCATAATAGAACCCATAAAATCTCTACTAATTTCATCTTTACGGGCATAAAATCCTTTCAAACGAGCATAAAAATAATAAAACCGAACAACATCATTTTCTGAATCAAATTCCATTGCCCGTATCTCACCATATGTCAATTTTTCTATATTCTTCATAAAGTACTCTTCTTCTTGTTGTACTTCGACACTAACTAATTTCTGATCACAATACTGGTTATCCATATCTAATAACCTGAGCCACATAAATAACAATTTCATCGTATAAATATCCAAACCCAAACTAACCTATACAATTTTTACACATACAAAATTTACAATTTCAAATTGACAAAACAAACTGACAAAACATATCATATAAACAGCATACAGGCACAGGGGTACTTTAGCCAGCACACATATTGTAAGAGGAAACACTTATATAGCATCCAGTCAAACAAAAAGCTAAACTGTAAACAAACAAATCAAACAACAACGTTCGATTTCTATATATTTCGTTATATAAATTTAAATTTAAAACGACATAATACAACCAAAACATATAATATAAACTTCTCACCTGAAACAAAAGTTGAACCCGATCTTTGAACACCTCCTGATAACAATTTCAAACGATTATGGGATACCTCCAATCTGATGGCCAACGATTTGAACACATCCGCTTTCGCTGTATTGCTTTTGTTTGCTTTACTTCCACTATATCGTTTTGCTTTACTTTCGCTGTATTGCTTTTCTTTACTTCCGCTGTATTGAACTTCTTTCGTTTTTCTTTGCTTTACTTCCGTTGTATTCCTTTCCTTTATTTCCACTATATTGAGCTTCTTGCTTCCGATGTATTGACCTTATTATTTCCTCTTTAGTGCTTTAGGATTCTTAACAATAATCATAGTTAAATTATTTTTATTTTTTTATATTTTTAAATAATATTTTATTCGATTAAGGATAAGAATCATCTGCAAATTGTATGTAATTATAAATTTTTTATATCTATCTCGTCAAATTTATTGTGTTACTATATAATAATAGTCAATTTAATATATATTAACAGGTGTGATCATACTGGTGGTTCTCAGAAGAAGTGGTACTATATACCCCTTATTTTTTGGATACCGAAAAAACCACCTTATATTATTTATATTAAAATAATAATAAAGTTTATAAAATAAAAAATGAGCTATTTCCAATCACATAAATATATTTTCTTCTTATCATTTTCCTTCATTGCCTCACATACTACATACTCTCAAATGATATAATCATCGGTGAAGAGAATTCCAAAATGTGAAATTTTATGATAAAAGATTGGTTGTGTTGGTGTTTATGATCTGAAGGGACACTCATAAGTCATAAGTCTTTACTTCTTGTTTGATAAAACTTAATTTTGATAACTAATCACTTATTTTATAAAAATTCTCTTAACAAGCATAAAAGATAAGTTCAATTATCAAGGTTTTAGTCTAGTATGGTAATTAAGTTCAATTATCTGGTAACCAAGCCCAGCTCATCCAACATGTATTCAATCGGTGAAGTCATTATCTTTTCTCCCAAACAGACAAAAAATATTATTAAGAGATATTTGATATACAACTTTTTATATTTTTAAGAATTATAGTTTTTTAAAATTATAATTGTTAAAAATATTATAAATATATTTGATACTTCTAAATATTTATAAAAATATTATAATATATAATTAAATTTTTTTTACCTTTATATAAATGTTGGACTCTCCCTCCTTTTATGAAAATATTTTAATAAAACATATAGTTAAAAAACATCTAACAAAAATGTTCTGTTTTATTTTTATTTAAAAAGTACCACTTTATTTTATTTTATTTTCTATTTTTAAGAAAATAATAAAAATAAAAAATATTTGTTATTTTTATTTTATTATTTCCAATGTAATATTTTAAAAATAAAAATAAAATAACATTTTTATAATTAAAAATTAATAACAAAATATTTTTACATACTAAACACTACTTTAATATTCTAAAAATATCTTTTAAAATATTATACCAAACATATAAAACTAAACATCTAAATTAAGATTCATAAAACACTTGAAAGAATTTTTCTATTAAATAATTCTTAGACTAACATATAATAAAAAATAATAATTTGAGTAGCTAACCTATATGTTGATGTGTGGTTATCTTTTCTACTTAACCAACTTTTGTTCAACTTTCCTTCTCTTTCTTATCAAAATCCTAATCCCTAAATTTACTCGTCTGTTCACAATTCACATTAGAGTGCTTAAATACCCAGAGTATAATAAGACAATTGAGATCAAGTTTTGAGAATTGCTAGGCTGAGTTTGTTATTCAAGGTTGGCATCCATCCCCTCTCATCTTGCTTTTGATGTAAAAACTGGAGTTAATTGAAGTCAAAAATAAGTTTAGATAAAATACTTTTTTTCAAAGGCAGGAATAAATAAATATGAGAAAAATAACACCGTTCTCGATCTTGTTCTGACTTTGCTTCAATCATTAAATTACAAAAATATTTTTATTATTATATAACTTTAATTAAATTAAAATAATAAAATAAATAAATTTTAAAAAATATAATAATGTAATAAATTATGAATAATTAAAATAAAAAAATAAAAAAATCATATGCATGACAGATTTCCAAATCTTGCTTCATAACGAAGATGAAATTTAAAACTCGCCTTCAACCCGCTCAATTTTCATGCCTACTTAAATATCATGAAATTTTCAGAAGTCTTATAATTGTACAGAAAAAAAATCATAAAGAAAGTTCACTTGGACAAAAATAATGGTCGTATGCTTCTTTGCTAAAACACACGAACCTGACAAATTCAAATCATTGTACTCAGAAAAGTAAAAAATAAAAGTAAACTTGAAAAGATACGCTTTGTAGGATGGCGTTTGGTTCATAGAAATGCTTCCTGTTTTTAATTTGTTTTATAGAAAATAGTAAAAAAAATTACTTTTTTAATAAAAAAAATTTACAAAACAAAAAATAAAAAATAAAAACAAAAACATGTTTTTGTAAAACAAACGCTTACTTTTTTTCTAATTGAAACTATTGAAGAAAAAGGTTAAAAATATAATATAATAAAATTGATCATATTTTAATTTGTTTAGGCCACTTCCATCATCAGGAAACAGAATGGCAATTCTAATCTTTAACAAAGGGTAATTCAGCAAATAAAATAAATAAGGAGTACTTAGTTATAATAAATAGACAGCTGGGAGATGAGGCTGGAAATAGAGGCCAATTGCAGTTTAATCGCTGAGTGTATAAAGGAGCAAAATGTTCTGATGAAGGAAGACAATTGCAGTTTAATCGCTGAAGGATTTAATCCTATTCTTGCAGTTTCAATCCAGGGACATGAACTACACTTACCAATGTTGATTTGGTGTTCAGTGTAGCATATGAATATCAAATTTTATTGGCAGAACAAACTCAACTTTGCAAGGCACCAAAGAATCCAAACCAGCAAGAGCTTAATTCCATCAGTTTCGAGGTTTATCCCAAACAAAGGCTATTATTGAAATGTTCACAATTCATTTTCAACACTTGGAGTCGCCACAGGATACTTTTTTTGAGTTACCTCAGACATTAGAACCTGAATTAGCTCTTCTGTTACACACTTATGAAGTGGTGTTTGACAAACCTCATGGCCTACCGCCTGAGAGAGGTCACTTGCATTCCGTTCCTTTAATTGCATGTACCCTTCTTGTTAAATCCATATTTGTATGGATGAGGGGATCATTCAACATAGCTATAGTCCTTTTGCATCGCCCATTATATTGGTAAAAGAGAAGGATGGGACATGAAGATTTTGTATAGACTATCGAGATCTGATGATGATGTTCTTTGGGTTATCCAATGCTCCGGCTACATTTTAGTCATTGATGGATCAAATTTTCAAGAGCTTGTTAAGGAAATTTGTATTGGTTTTATTCGACGATATACTACTCTGTAGCCCTACTTGGCCATTGCATTTGCCTAGTATTGAAACAGTTCTTAAGTTGCTGCAACAACACCATTCTGTTTGGTCAAAGATGGAGTGTCTATGGACCATCATAAGATACCGGCAATAACTGATTGGCCAATTCCCAAAACTCAAAAATTGAAAGCCTTCTTAAGTCTCACAGGTTATTACAGGAAATTCATCAAGCATTATGCTAGTGTTGCTGCTCCTTTGACTGATTTGTTGAAAAAGATGCATTTGTTTGGTCTATCCATGCATAAGAGGCTTTTCTGAATCTTAATAGATTAATGAAGGAAGACTAATTCTAGCCTTACCAAATTTCTCCAGTCATTTGTGCTTGAAATGGATGCTTTGGGCATTGGTATTGGGGTTGTTCTAAGCCAACATGGATGACCAATTGCTTTTTTCTCAAAAAAATTGACTCCACATATGCAAAAATAGGGGGCTTATGTGCGAGAATGACATGCCATTACAGAGGCAATTGCAAAATTCATGCATTACTTACTAGGGCCTAAATTCATCATTCGAACTGGTCAACAAAGATTGAGACATTTGACGAATCAATCTTTGCAAACACCTGGACAACTAGCATGGTTGCCCAAACTTCTGGTATATGATTAAGGCTGGTTGAGATAATTTAACAGCGAATTCTTTGTCCATATCATTTTATACTGCTTGGAGTCAACCACAAACCCAGTTATGGGAAGAAATTCAACAAGCACAAGTAGAAGATACCAATATTTATGACATACTCTCAGATAACTGAACAACAACCTTATGATCTTAAATTTTCGATTAGGATGGGGTCGTATTTCTAAATGACAAGGTGTTTCTTCTGTGCAAACAATCACTGTTGATGAAACTATTATCAGAATTTTATTCATCCCCTATAGGTGGTCATACTAGTATTAAAAGAACCTTAGCTCGAATGGCTGCATTGTTTTATTGGCACGGTATGCATTACGATGTACAAAATTTCATTCAAGCATGTGAAATTTTTCAAAAAATAAAATCATTAAATATGTATCGTGCTCGTTTACTCCAACCTTTGCCAATACCAGAGAAAGTATGGGAGGATGTTTGACTTTATAACAGGTCTTCCTGACTCACATGATTTTAGGGTGATTTTGGTCGTGGTAGATAGATTAACCAAATATGCACACTTCATTCCTATGAAGGCTGATCATACATGTCGTCAATCATATTATGAAATTACATGGTATGCCCAAGTCAATTGTTTCAAATAGGGACAGAACGTTCACTAGCTCTCCTTGGCAGCAATTATTTAAATCATAAGGCACCACCTTAGCCATGTCATCAGCCTATCATCCTCAATCATATAGGTAGACAGAAGCTGTTAATAAATGTTTGGAAATGTTTCTCAAGTGTTTTAGTTTTGACCATCCAAAATCTTGGTCTAAAAATCATTTAGTTGGGCAGAATTGTGGTACAATTCCCTGGTATGACACCATTCTAGTCACTAGGTAGGAACGCTCCTACTATCATCAAATATACCCAATCTCCTTGTGATACACCGCAAGTCAAAGAATTGGTTCTGGAAAGAGACACTATTTTGCAACAACTCAAGTGCAACCTTGAAAAAGCTCAGCATAGAATGAAGCAGTTACCCCATCATCAGCAAAAAATCATCTAGTTTTTCACATTTTCATGGTTAAACTGTATAAACGGGATGCTGCTATTCAACATATTTTGTTGTAAACATTTAATTATATATGAGATTCTATTTTTAAAATTAATTAGCGATTAAATCATAATTTAAAAGTAAATATTAAGATTAATAAAAAAAGTAGAAAGTAAAAAAATAAATAAAAAAGAAAAAGAAAAAAATGATTATATTTGAAACAAATAAAAAAAATTAAAAATAAAAAGAATGTAAAACAGAAAAAATCGAAAAGATGAAACAAAATTTTTTTAAGAATAATTTAAACAATAAAAAGATTAAAAAAATTAAAAAAAATAATAACAAGAAAATAAGAAATGAATAAATAAAAAATATAAATAATAATAATTGAGGAAGGAAAAAAAACTGAAAACAAAAATTGATAAAAATAAAAATTAAAGAAACAGTAAATAATGAAAAGAAAAAATAAACAAATAAAAGAAAAGAAAAAAAACCAAACAGAATTAAAAAAAAGAGAAATATAATCATAAATAAAAACAAAAAATAATAATAATATAGAATAATAAATAGAAAATATATAAGAAAAGGAAAATATAAAAACAAAAACAGAAATAAAACTGAAAACAGAAAACAATACGAAAAAGCGAAAATAAAACAGAAAAACAAAAGAAAAACTAAAAAACAGAAAGAAAATAAAAAAAAAACTGAAAATATAAAAGGAAGGAACGTAAAGATGCAAAAGGGGGAGGGAGACTCTTCAGGGGACTCGTTATTGCTACTTCAGTTCTCTCACCAATACAGAAGAGGAGGAACTCATTCTACCAAGGATGGGAGAGCGCCTTAAGGATTGAGTGGAGGAGAAAACTTTGCATCTTCTCAGGAGATTCAGGCTTGAAAAGCTCTATTTTGGTGGCTCTTGATTGAAGAAAAGTCCTGCAAATAATCATTCTCACTTGGAGAAAAGGGGAGCTCTGTTGATTCAAGAGTAAACGCACAAGCAAAGATGGATCATTGATTCCAAATCAGGCTTCGGGTTCTCCAAAGGAGGTCTGCTTTTCTTGGTGTTTCTCATCTTCTCGGAGGCTTCGTTTCTAAGGAATTATCCTTCATTTCGGACTAAGGAGAACAAGGACGTTCTGGTGATCTTGCATCTCCATTCTTGGCTGTTCTCGCTCGACAAGTCTGGAGATTCACCATTATGGAAATACACAAGATCCAATTGCCTCCCAAAAGCTTCTCTTTGAAGGTTGTTGGACTCCTCTTAGACACTTCCAGGTTTGCTTTAACTTATGTGGATTGTTTCAATTTTAAATTACCTTATATACGTTCTCGCAATTATTAGGATGATTGTAAATGAGGGTGAATATTTCACCATTAATCTTTACATCCATGCTTTCACAACATTTGAGTCATAATATCTGATTGAATAATAAGCAGTTTAAGTAAAATTGAGATCCAATTTTATCATTGACCTGAAATCGTTTAAGACTTTTATCTGTGAAATTCATCCGCTGGAAGGTCTTAAATAGTTTTGGTTCTGGTTAAGTCGAGTTCCTTAAGAGTTAGGCAACGATCAAATGATCAAAACATTGCAAGACATTTTCAATGTCTGTATTTATTAATATGAGAGTTCACCTAATAGAGGAATGCAGCAAAGAAGGAATATGAGTATCAAGATCATGGTAGTTGTAAACATCCAATTATATCCCAGGTTCCGCTTTTAATTAATTAGTAAATAGATAATAATTTGAAATTAATTAATAAAATATATACATAAATAAAATATATACATAAATGAATAACAAAAAAAAACAAAATAAAAAATAGTAAAAGAGAAAAATAAAAAAAATAAAAATAAATAATATAAAATAAATAAAAAAATTTGAAAAAGAAAAGATAAAATTAGTAAACAAAACAGAAAATAAAAAAAGGGAAGCATGAAAAAAAAAGAAAAATAAATAAAAAGTATATAATAACAAAATCGAAAAAAATAGAAAATAGAAAAATAATTAAAGGCAAGAAAAATAAATTAACCAAAATTAGAAATTAAAAAATAAAATACAATAAAAGAAAAAATAAACACAAACAAAAACAACATAATTAAAAATAAATGATAATAATAAAATAGAAATATCAAACTCTTTTAGAAAAGAAAAATAGAAAGTTGGTTTTTGGTTTAATGAAAGAACTTGGCTCCTGAGGGGTTAGAAAGGTTGGAAGGGGGTTGGCTTTTCAGGGTTGAAGAAAAAGGCAAATAAAAAGGAGAAAGAAAATTTTGGAGCGGGCGGGTTTTCAAATTGAAGAGGGGAACCTTGCCTGAAGGTTTTTTTTTGAGTGTTCGTTATCTCTCAAAAGCACTTGGAGGCTCCTCTTCCTCTTAAATGGTGGTTCTGACTTCGCTCCTGCAGACTCCTTCATCGCACAGCAAGAACTCTTGATACCTGCGAAAAATCTGCATTACACCAAGTGGATTCAGCGATCCTTGAATTCAGCTTCACGCTCAGGTTAGTTCGATCAGCTAGTTCTATCTCCCTGTACGCCTGGATCATCTTAGTTTCTTTATGGAAATTGTGATTAGGATAGATGTTGCATCGTGACAAAAGTATGTGACGAATAGAAACACATAAGGGGTTCCGATTTTGGTTTGAATCCTGATTTAAATTTGCCAAATAAAAGTGGTTAGATACCTATGTAAGTAGGAACAGAGGACTTTTAGGTGATGAGATTCATGAGAACAAAATTAGATTAACCACCGTATAGGTTCCGCCAATGTTGTGCTTAAACTTCCATCCAGAGTTTTCTAATAAAGCTTTCCGCTGAATGAATGATGTCTTAAGGAAGTTTGAGTGTAACTTTATCTGCTAATGTGAAATTAACCAAGCAACCAAGGCACTATTCTTAGAACCACAAAGCACACTAAAAAAATATCCAGGACTCGATGAGTAAAACAAAGACTCTGCAGCTTCACTCTTGGGATATAGTTAAGTTCCTGTTAAAATGTTTTAGCCTCATTGCGAGAGCATGAAGGCAGTTTATTCTGAGGCCCAACACAAAGGTTTCTATACCTCCAACGACAACGCCTTACTCACTTTGTTGTATTCTTGGATATTGGAAACGCAAGTCACAGCCAAATCCTGTGCTGAGATGACTGGATACCACCAAAATCTGAAAGTTGATCGTACTAAATATCCTATGATCCCTACTGGATGTTGACGCCAGATTTGAATCGAGGACGCGTAATGTATCCTCAGCTCCTTATTCATCTTGCATGCGTCCCATTTCAGCTAGTCGTACCAAGTCTGGGTCGAAAGAATCTTGTGCTCAGACAACCATGCTTATCCACCTTGGGTAAATGAAAGTGATTAAGATGAGTACGAAAGATGAGTGGTAGTGTGGTTATCCCCTTTGACGCGAGCTGACCATCTCCCAGTTTCATTCAATGGGGAAATAGATCGTTCTTGTGCAGATTTTGGACGCTTGAAACCCATACTTGATTGATAATAGGTCTTGGGGTCGGGTTGGCTTGCTCTTGGTCGTCCCTTTGGACTCATCAGACCTTGTTGCCTCCATTAACGTCCTGTGAAGATGTTGGCTCAGCTGTCGCTTGGGTCCTCGCTCAGTCCTGAGAAATAGTTTGCGATAGATCACCTTCTTGGGGTAATATCCGCATAGATCCCGTCTCCTTCGCCTACCATGTACTTTCTCGCTTGCACAACGTTCAAAGGAAACTGTGAATGCTGGTGCGCGAGTCTGATGTCGGGTCTGGAATATGGTGGAATCAAGAGGAACGCTACATGGCAAAACCCGAACGTGTGCTCTCAAGACGGCAACTGGTGAACGCAGTGACGTGCCATGCAGAAGTCATGCAATCTTCACAAAAAAAGGATCCTACCTCTTTCAGGACATCTAAGCAATATATCATTACTAGAAGTAGGTTCGTTCCTATGGCACATGGACTGCCACCATATCGAGAAGAGAGATCAGCTTAGACCCCGCCTTGGACTGTTTCCATGAATGTTATCAAGAAGGATTGGTCACACACTTCAGTCAACTCCAGTTTCGAGCCATGAAGGTAGTTATCTTTATGTGAAATTGCCATGGCTAAGTCTAACAAAGATTAAAGGAACATAGAGCCACTAGCTACGAGCCATCCCTTCACCTGAGTCGCACGTATGCGCACATCCAACATGAACGCACGTCAACGGAAGTGGCATTTAAGGAGGGCCATGCATGAGTCATATAGCTCCTGGCTCGTGAGGCAGCCTTCAATTTAATAAACCCGGTTGTCCAGTTCGGAATGGCAAGGCGTGGCGGAAGCATTTCTGCTCCAGGGAAGCATTTGAAGGGACATGGGCTAGAGCGGAGGAATGCAAGTTCGAGACTGAGTCACATGTATAAAAGAGAATTGTTGTGCCTATTGTGTGCCTTTAGGTTCCACATTCCAGTACCCCTAATCCCATGCACATGTGCACCTAAAAGAAGCTGACCCAAAAACAGATACAAGACCCACGAACAAAGCTCGTTTGAAAGAATGAGGTAACCCCACCCAGTATGCATATGTGTTGACCAAACAAAGTATGGATCACAAGGGCGGGATGGCTCAAGTGGTTGAGCAACTGGCTTGCAATCCCGCCATCCTTACTTTGAGCCTCCCCCACAGCACTTTTAGGTTTTCCACCATTTAATCAGATTTCATCTTTACAGTCCAGCCTTAAATTGCAAATCAACCCTTACACTTTTCAAAATTCAAATTCTACCCCTACACTTTTCAATATTTGCAATCCAGCTCCTATATTTTCCAGTATTTGCAATTCACCCCCTATATTTTCAAGAATTCAAATTAAACCTCCATACTTCCCAGAATTTAAATTAAATTCTTTTCTCCCAAAATTTAAATAAAGTATTTTTCTTCGAAATTCAAATTAATTCCTCTCCTCAAGATTCAAATTAAAATTCTTTTCTCCCAAAATTCAAAATAAATTCTTTTTTCCCAAAATTCAAAAGCAAGTTCACTTCAAAACAAATTCCTTTTTCAAATCAAGTCATTTCTTTTCTTATCTTTATCATATTCAAAAAATAAATTTTTTTTCAAATATGTTGGGATCTTCGATCTCACGCGATGGGCTCTAAATGGGGAACTAGCGGTCCACCTGCTGTTCGACGTTTAGTAGTTCGTACAGGCCCTCGTGCTGCCTTAGCCGCCTCGCACCTTATGCATGAGTGGACTGAAGGTTCCTCCAAAAACAAAAAACATTTCAAAATGACGTGTTCATCTTCGAACACTCCTTTTCATGCACTTTCGAAGGTCAAGCCTTCGAGCACCTTTAATCTTCAAATATTCCTTTCAAACACCTTTGAAGGTCAAGCCTTCACAAACCAGAACTACGTAAGCCTTGAGTTTCCCATTGCATCGGGGAATACGTAGGAGCAGGATCAAGTCCTGTCAGGTTAACTTCCATCAACCTATTTATTTTCACATTAATTAAGGGATCAAACTATTTTCAAATAATCACACACTCGATTTAAGGGTACCGTTCGTTGGAATGGGCGAATAGGATGCCTAACACCTTCCCTATTCGTAACCGACTCCAAAACTTCGAATCTCTTACTCGAGTTAGGGTTTTTCCAAATCTTTTTCCCTTAAATAAAAATTTGGTGGCGACTTCACATAAAACAATAAATTCTAGTTTTCAAAATTTTAGCGAGTTCGTCGTCTCGTCGGAATTACGTTGCCGACAGTAGTTGGCTCAAAAATTGGTACCAAGTTTGGTACAGGTATATGCCTAAGCCATAAGTCAAAATTGAACAGTGACTGATGCTGGAAGTGGTGAATTCCCTATATCATGGTGAGGAAATATTGCCTGCTGATTTCTGTTTTCAATATTTGATCGGGCTGGAAAGGGAAGGCTTTGTTTTACTAATGATGGCTAGTTTCACCAGTGTGAAGATGTTATGCAGTCTTTTCAAAACATTCTATAAGTTGTTACTGCTGGATATGTTATTGGCTAGTGCTAAAGGACAAAACAACCAAGGTCTCAACATCTTTTGGTGTTTTGGCACCTCTCATTGAAACCAAAGGATATCTGTTCGGCTTGGAAAAATAATACAACATTTGAATGCCAAAGAAGTGTTTCGTACGCAATAGAAACATTAGAGCTGCTTAATGCTTTAGACTTTGAACATCTGCCTTACAGCGCTGATCAGATTGCTAAAGAGTGAGCATGAATAAGGTTTGAGCAGGACGGAAGATCTTCTGAGGGTATTCGATAATTTGATACGGTTTCTATCATTGGACGCCCAAAGGTTGAACTAGTAAAACCTGGCCTTCGAGCTTTGGATGGTTTCCATGCCTAAGTATTATTAGTGGGATAATCGGTATCAAATTCTTCAGTGGTAACAAGTTGCTGCTAAATTAGAATACAGCTCCCGATTATGTGCGATATTAGAAGACTCAGATAAGTCCATTGCCGATTGCTTTCTTAGTTAAAGCATGCACGTAATGGTCGTGACTATTACTAGCAATAGATTACAGGTAGGCTGCTAGAGAAGAGCGACTCCGATCTCAGGTATGATGGAACCGCATGGAACCAAATGAATCCTCCTACAAAACGTCATAAATTGATGACATGCACGCTCATGATGTAATTCGGGCCTTCTCTTCTCGGTTTATCTAAAATGATGGATATCATATCTCTATTGGAACCTGGGTTCAGTGGTCAACATAGGGTATGTCACCTTCGCATTCGAGATTCGATCCCTCTCTAGGCCTTTTTTTATTCCAATAGCGGTTTGTAGGCCCCCATGTTTAATTCTGTTATAGTAATTTGGCCAAATTCTTTGGGAGAATTCAATGCAAGTTAGTAGCATCTCTCCTCGATTCCAGTTAATTCTGCCATAAGTGATGGGCACCTCCCCTTAATTCAAGTCAATAAGCCAAATTTCTTATAACAGGCATGGGCTTTAAATTGGGCTGTCTCTCACTTGAAATCAAACCATGCACGTGGACCAAAGGTTTTAATCCCCGCACGACAACAATACCCAGGGATCAGGCTTCATTGTGCCAACTACTTCCCCAAGTGATTGATTACCCATGCATAATTGCCAAGCTAATAATGGACTCCCCAGCAGATTCTAAATAGTGGACACCGCCTCCTCAATTTAAGTTCCTCAATTGGGCCCTATCCTAAATTGGGCCATGCTCATGCAAAAATAAATTTCACTAGATAATTAATATTGATATCATCCTTGAATAAAAATAATTAATCCGGATTAAACTTAATTTTTCCTCCTTAATTGGCAATCAAGTTTTGGGTTTTTTAGAAATCAAATTCATTTCAAAAAGGGTCGAGTCTGATCTTTTCCTAAATCGTGAAGTTAAATTTAATTCATTTTAAATTTAATCTGTGCCCGATTTTATCCTTTTTATTTTGTGAATCGAGTCTTAATATGAGTCTAGCCCATTTTTTAACTCCTCTTAATTAATGTGAAATCAAGTTTTCGTTAGTTCAAAACAAATCAAAACCGATTCTTTTCTCCAGTTTTAAATCAATTTTAGTTTGTTTTAAACCAAGTCAAATGTCAAATCAAGTTTAAGTCTCTTATTTCAAATCAAATCAAGTTTAATTCCTTTCTTTAAAAATCAAATCAAGTTTGATTCTTCTTTTTTAAATTGAAATCAAATTCTTTTTCTTCAAATTCAAAACCAAATTCTTTTCTTTAAAATCAATTTTAATCCTTTTTCCTCAAATTTCCAAAATAAAATTAAGTTTAGTTCTTCAAAAATCAAATCTAGTCAAGTTTAGTTCTTCTTTTCAAAAGTCAAATTAAGTTCAATTCCCTTTCTCAAATCAAAATCAAATTTAGTTCTTTTTCCTTAAATCTTCATTTGCAAATCAAGTGTAATTCTTTTTCTGAGGAAATCAAATCAAGTTCAATTCCTTTCTCAAATCCAAATCAAGTTTAGTTCAATTTCTCAAAAAATCAAATCAAGTTCATTTCATATCAAGTTCATTTTAAATCAAGTCCAATTCTTTTTCTACCTAAGCCAATTTCCTTTTATCCTTTTTAAATTCATTGATTTTAGGTCTCACTTAATGAACCACTACTTTCAGTGAGCTTTTCTCTATTCGATGTTTAGAAATCCATACGGATCAGTCGGCCAAGTAAGTTGTCTTGGACCCTGTGCATATATGGACTAAGAATCTTTTTTAAATAATTTTAAGAAAAACTTCATTTTAAAATCCCAAGTCTTACGCAATGAGCTCTAAAATAGAACAGGCAGTTTCACTGCTGTTCGATGTTTAGAGATTCATATGAATCCTAGTGCAGTCCTCGTTTGCCTCGGATCCTGTGCATATGTGGACTAAGGATTTTTTCTTTAAAATATTTTCAAAATTCTCTATTCCTTTTTCAAATACCTCCGAAGGTCAAGCCTTCAAACCAGAACTACGTAAGCCTTGAGTTTCCCATTGTACCAGGGAATACGTAGAAGCAGGATTAAGTCCTGTCAGGCTAACCTCCATCAATCTATTTATTTTCACTCTAATTAAATGGATCAAACAATTTTCAAAAATTCACACACTCAATTTAGGGTACCGTTTTACGTAACAGGCGAGTGGGGTGCCTAACACCTTCCCCACTCGTAACCGACTCGAACCTAAATCTCATCCTCAAGTTAGGGTTTTTCCAAGTATTTTCCCTTAAATAAAAATTTGGTGACGACTCCACATAAATCAATTAAAATTATTTTAGCGAGTTCGTCATCTCGTCGAAATTACGGTTGCGACATCCATTAACTTCGGCCATAACAAAACATGGGCCAATATTGCAAATGGGGGCAGTTCTGAACAATAGATTGATATAAATAACAAGAAGTTCAATATCTCTTGTGCTTATACAATAGGAAGGTATATAAAGTGATACCGGAGGGTGCCATCGGATAAAAATAAATAAAAGTAAATGAAAATATAATACAATCCACCAGTTGTTTCTCAAAATTTCAACAAATAATTTGATTGAATTTAAAGTTAGAAAAAACAAAGGGTTATTGATAAAAAAATAAAATTAATAATATTAATAATTAATTAATTGGCTAGTTCAATTTACAAGTGAGATTATCATAGGTTTAAAAAGATATTTTTGAAAATAATTTCTATTCTTATTTAGATTAAATTCAATCAAACAATTATGAATTAAAATTAGAATTTTTTTACTTAAATAACACTTAAAATTTGAATTAATTCTTGTTTAGATAATTAAGCATCATTTGAGATCCTCAAATCAATTTTAAAGAATCAAAATCACTAATAAGATTAATTTCCATATGTGAAATTTATAGAAATTATATCAAAATAATAAGATAATTTTTGTATTATATTACATAAAAAGTTAAATAGATATTATATATTAAATTCTTCCTTTACTTCTCACATCACACGCGCATGGTGATAAATATGAAAATTAACTTTAAGTAATTTATGTTAAAAATTCATCCAATCTATATTTTTTATTTATTTATGTGACCAATGCATCCATATATGTTTATATTTATGAGTTAAATTAATAATAAGAACCACAATATGCTACTTTAGCAAAATTTCTAAATATATGTATGTTTATTAGAATAGAAAATAGATACATAGATATGTCGAATATCTCAGACAATTTATTAAATAGTTGAGATGCACTTAACTAAATATATAAACTCAAAATAAAAAATGTGAAAAAATGAAATTAGGAAGGATCAAATTGTCTCACTTACCTTGCGAAAGATACAAATCAAATGTAATAGGTTCATTATCTTGTGTTAACTGATCATTGACACTAATCTATGTCTAAAAGGATAATTCCTTGAATTTTGATTTATTTTGGAAAATAGGAAAAATCTAGGCAAAATTATCAAAATACCCCTAAGTGCAAAACTAATTCCATTTGTCCCATAAGAGTCCGAATTTTTTGGAACCCTTGGGGCCCCATTTGCTTCTTATTTTTTAGCTTAAAAACTTATCAAAATCCTCTCCATTCTCTCCAAGCTTGCCATAACTCAAAACACCCAAAACTTACAGTTTTAAGCCCAAGTCTTCATCTTTAAGACTTAAGTTATATTAAAGCTATAAACACTAAAGCCCCATCACCATCCTTTGTCCACATCCAAAGCAGAATAGAGAGGATCCAAGGCAGTCTTTAAAGCCCCACAAAAATACTAAGGAGGTTTTCAACAAGTAGGATCTTTCTACTTGTCTTTTTATGCTTTTAACTTGTTTTTTTATGGGGTGTTTGTTTTCTTTCATGCATCTTTTCTCCAAGATCTGTTTGTCTTCTTTTGTTTTCACTTGTGAGAGTTTAAAATTGTATTTTAACAGTTAAAAATAAGCTCCACCCATTTTTAGTGATTTTTGGAAAGAAAAACAAAGTTTGTTTGGTTAAAAGTGCTTCTAGGGAACTTAGAAGAAATTTAATCGATGGGTTTTGTGTTAAAATTATTTTTGAAGCTATGATCGGTTTTATGCTCTCATAAGAAAGGTTTTTGAAGCATATTTGAAAGATGATGTGTGGATCTTGGAGTCAATCATGAAAATATCCTCTTTGTGGCTTGAAAAAACATACTATGTTGTTGTTTTCATGCTTGTTTTTATGCTTTAGTTTTAACTTTGTGATTTTCTTGTGTGATGAGTTTGGTATGACCTCTATGCTGGATCTGCACCTTTGAGTATGCATGTTAAGAGGTGGAATAAAGTTTTGTAATAAGTTTCAAAGGTTTCCTTTGGACATTAGTTAGAAAGCTACCAAGCATACGATGTAATTTGTAGCCAAAAGTGGCTAAAATCCTTGTATGGCACCCTAGACTCATCATGGCCAGCACCCAAGCATCATAAATTGGATGAAATAAGCATGGACCAGAGGCAAGAGTGGCTGCACAAGCCTAACATGACTAAACCAAGGTGGTGTGAGATGGAAGATTTGAAGAAATTACCTTACCTAACCAAGGAAGGCTTTCAGCCACAACTCCCAAGGAAGCTTTAGTTTAGTTAAAATTTTTCAAAGTAACTTAAGCTTTGAAATAATGTTTTAAATGAACTAAATCAACCTTTAAACAAAGAAAGAGTGGGATAAAAACCTCCAGGAGTGCATTCGACTACCCTAGAGAGATTTTGGCAAAAATGGACTTAAAATGGGATTAAGGACAAATCAACCATTTTCAGCAAGTAAATAACTCATTTTTAGGTTAATTAACATTTAAAAAGATTAATTTTCAAAATATATGGCTTAGGTAATCTTAGGGTAAAATCCAAAAAGTACTAAGTGGTAAAAATCTCAAATAAGCTTAAAATGGATAACTAGAAAATTTATCATAACTTAAGCAAGGGTAAATGTCAAGTTTGGCCATCCCATTAAATTTTGGGTAGAAAGACTTGAAAATTACCTTATAATATGTCAATTTTGAAGTTTAAACTTGGCCCCCAAGTAATGGTCAACCTAAGTCAACCAGGGTTAGGAAGAAGGAAGCCCTAAACCTAAAGGAGTGGCATTCGGCCACTTAATGGTTAATTAACTTAAAGAAAGGTTTTAATTTCCATTAGAGTTAATTAAGAACCATTTATATGTGAATAGGATGAATTTAGAGTATGAAAAAGTTTTAAGGTGGATAAAGAGACCTATTATTTTTTTAGGCAAATGATCTTCTGGTGAAGAAGGAAATTGTGGAAACTTAAGTCTAGGAGGTTGGAATTCGGCTACCATGTTTTAAATTAACTAAGAATGTGTTTCAATCCTTAACTAGGCCCAAGTAATGATCCTAAGTATGTAAACAAAATATAATTAAGGTGTATGAAAGGTGGGATTTGAGGAAGTAGGTCATTCAACCATTTAGGAATAAAGTGACCTAGAAGATTAATTAATTTATACTTAGATATTATTTGGTTTAGAATAAAAGAGACTTTAAAGGTTTAAGAGTCAATTAGACCTAATTATTAAGGTATTAAAAAGGAGAACACAAGGTAACATATTTCAAAAGTGTTAGAGGCATGATTAAGAAGGATGGATATGACTTAAACTTGAAGTTAGAAGTTCACTAAGTAATTTGATCATAGCATACCTTAATAAGAAGAAATTTCTAAAAGTATCTAAGTTGGATTCAAATGAAGGAGTTAGAATTTATATAACCTAAATTAACTTATTTAAAGGAAGGAAAAGAATTAGAAATCCTAGAGCTTATATTCGGCTATTCTAGGTTGATAAAGCGAAAAGTAGTTTAAAAATATTAATGTATATAATTCAAGAAATCTTAGAATGTTATAAGAAGAATTAAAAGTTTGAATGAATGTAGACAAAGGTACAAGTTACCATTTCACCATATTTACTTAAAATATCCTATATAACAAAAAGTTTATAAATACTTAATACTTGAACTTAGAATAATTAGGACATGCATAAGACTTGAACAAAAGAGAACACAAAGAGTAAAGAACTTGAAAGGTGCCATTTGGCCACCTAGATTAAGATACTAAGACATAAAATCTTAATGAACAAATGTAAATTTGAGAAAAGAAAAGATGAGAGGTAACTTAGAAGGATGAGAGATGTAAGTTCCTTGTGTGATTTCAACATCAAACCAAATTGAAGCATAAGATTGGTTGTGTAAATGTGACATTATGCTATGTTATTTACCAATCAAATTGCATTAGTAGTTATGAATGCTCACTATCTATGAATGAATAAATGATGGATGCTCATGAATGAGAAATGATGATGATCATGTATGAGATTAGTTTATGTTGATGATTGAGATGAAAATTCGAAACCTATATGTGCATTCCATATTGGTTGGAAATTGGTTTGAGCATGCATAATTATTCGGAAGCCATTGAAATGAACTTAAAAAGATTAAGGGATCACTAAAGCAAATGTTACGTGAAAACATAAAGTTACTCTCTTTGTGCCTTATGTGCACTAGTATCCAGAGGGCCCTAAAAAGCTCTACTGAAGAGAAGCCTAAAGTTGCTTTTAGGATACTTAAGTTTCTCCAAGAAATCCTTCTACTGTGAAGACTTAAGTTTCTTCACCAAGTTATAAGGTGGTGACGACCATCCTAGAATGAGCTCATATCCTTAATTTTAGTAGGAGGTGGGAGTAGAGTCCGTGAGAAGATATTGTTTGACAAATTTAATACATGTCTATGTCTAATTATTGTCTCCCAAAGGTGATGAAACTAGATTCATAAAGTTTCCCAAAGGAAATTTACGATCACAATACAGATATTATTTGACTCACAGGTTTGTTCTATGTCATAAGAATAAAGTTTAAGACAGAATAATTACTTGTCAAATGATATCTTATTTGTGATCCTAAAGTTATGAATGTTAAGAAGAATGTATGATGAGATACTAAGTTGTATGTTTTGAATAAAATTGATCCACTTCATAGAAATGTTTACAAAGAATTAAAAATAACCTTATATGCAAGAAATGATTTTCTGAAATAAACTGAAGTGGCTGGGATTTAAGTGATGACATTAGAACTAAGTAGAAAGTCTACTGAGAAACTTAGTTTTTTTATGTAGGAATTATTTTTTTAGTTATACCTTTATTCCATTATCAGATTCTTTCTTCACTAAACACTACATCTCAACCAATAAAAATCCTTTTAGTCAAAGGATTATACAACTTATAAGATTGGAAATGATCACTAATTTTAAGAAAAATGCATTTCTCTCATTTGTCATCTAATTTTTTCTTCTTTCATCTTGTACACAAGTATAAAAAACACATCCAAAAATTATGAAATAGCTTACATTTGGTCTCCTTCCGCTTCATGCTTCTTTTTAAGTCTCATTTTCAACTACAAGTGTTGGGCATCTATTAGAATAGGAACATTCCAATTGATAGCATGCACAAAAAAATTCTTAGGCATTTTTTTCCTTAGCATCAAGCTTCTTACCATGTTCAATTATCTTTTAATACCTTGTTGCTCACAAAAATTTGAAAATTCATGGGGTTGTACTCTCCTTTTCAATCTATTTGCATCACCTATATTTAGTTCTTAACAAGTGTTTTATAACTTTTGGAAGATATTAAAGTATTACTTTTTTTGTAAAAAATAGACCTATGCTTTTTGACTAAAATCATCAATGAAGGTAATAATAAAATGTTTACCTCCATTAGAAATTGGATTAATGGGTCTACAAATATTAGAGTGCATTAGCTCCAACAAGTTCTTTACTCTTTGTGTTTTTCCTTTTGGAAATGGAGCTCGATGTTGTTTGCTAACAATGCATTCCTTACAAACATTAGAGGGGCCTACAAAACTTGGAAGACCAAATATCATCTTTTTGTTTTGCATTGTTCTTAAGCTACCATAATTTAGATGAACATATCAAAAATGCCATAGCCAAACAATATTTTCTAATTATGCTACAAAGCATAACAGGTTTATTTCATTGAGATGGAGTGGCAACATTCTATTTTTAATCATGGTAACTTGAATAATTAATCCTAATTTTAAATCTCAAATTGTAGATACATTTTTTATGAAGATCTCATACCTCTTTTCTTTTAATTGACCGATATTTAACAAATTGGTCTTCAAGTTTTAGATAAAAAAGAACATTTGAAATTGTGTGAACAACATTATCATTTGATTTAATGATTACTTATCTCTTTTCCATGATTGAAACTTTGGAATTATCTCCAAATTTCAAACTCTCATTGAATCATTCATCTATGATGATGAAAGTTATCTTGTCTCCACATATATGGATGTTGCAGCCAGTGTCTAGAAACCACAAACTCTTATTGCCTTATTATTTTTCCTAAAAAAACTATTAGCATGGATATTTCCTCTTTCTTTTCATTCTTTTATGTTAAATTTGATTTTTCTCCATAGTTCTTAGAGATGTTAGTTTAATGTTCATATTGATAATGTCTATACGTGTGACATCAATAACACTCTTGTCACAACCGTAATTCCGACGAGATAACGAACTCGCTAAAATTTAAAAATAGCTTTTTGTGATTATGTGTGGAGTTGCCACCAAATTTTATTTAAGGAAAAAGATTTTGAAAAACCCTAACTTGAGGATAAGATTCTAAGTTCGGGAGTCGATTACGAATGGGGAAGGTGTTAAGCACCCCACTCGTCCGTTCCAAAGAATGGTACCTTTGAATTAAGTGTAATTTTTGAAAATGTTTGATCCCTTAATTAATGTGAAAATAAATAGCTTGCATAAGGTTAGTCTGACAGGACTTGATCGTGCTCCTACGTATTCCCCAGTGCAATGGGAAACTCAAGGCTTACGTAGTTCTGGTTTGATTTGAAGGCTTGACCTTCAAACGAAGTTTAAATTAAAAAGCGAACGCATTGTTGTTGTTTTTTTCTTAAAATATTTTAAGGGTGCAATCCCAATCCACTTATGCACAGGGCCCAAGACAACTACGGCTGCACTTGGATCCATACGGATCTCTAAACAACGAATAGCAGAAAAAGCTACCAGTTCATTTTTAGGGCCCATTGCGTGACATTAAGGAAAACAAACATAAGATTTTTATCTAACTGAAAACAAAGGAAAGAAGGGGCAATCCCAATCCACATATGCACAGGATCCAAGACAACTACGGTTGCAATTGGATCGGGAACAAGCTCTGATTTCTGGGACACATCTGGGATTCTAAAAATGAGCAGTAGAAAAAGCTACAGTTGTTTTTAGGGCCCATTGCGTGAGATTAAGGAAAGAAAAATGAGATTTTTATTTAATTGAAAACAAGGGAAAGGAGGGGCAAAATATGAGTATGAAAAGTTTGGGGGTCAAAATGTAAATATGAAAAATTGAGGGGCCTAATTGCAAATTTGAAAGGTTTAGGGGCTGATTTACAATTTTGAAAAGTTTAGGGGGTCAAACTGTAATTTTGGAGAGCTTTGGGGTCCATTTATAATTTGGTGGAGGTGTAGGGACCTAATGGTAATTGCAAGAAGTGTGGTGGGGACTCTGCATGGCTCCAATATGGTTTGGAGGGCTCCACAGCTAAGCGGCTTCAATATGGCTGGGAGGCTTGGATGGTGGCTTGGTGGCTAGGACGGCTCATGGAACGACTCAGACGGCACTTAGAGAAAAAAGGGAAGAATTGCTTCCTGGAGGTTCGAACTCACGTCCTGTGAGTTGCAGCCCAACAACAACTCCACTGAGCTATGCTTATGATTGAGCTATTAGCGCCTCTGTTAAGATTTGAAGCATGCCTTTTGGGCGCAAGGATTGCATACACTGCATGTAGCCTTACGTACCAAGACATCGCTTATAACCCCTTAATCAATCCATGATTTTCATGGTCTTTTCATCCCCTTGGCTCGGAGAATGACTGCAAGGGACTGAACTTCGTCGACGTTTCCATAGGGGCTAGGTTTAAGGGGTAGGGGCGACAAACCTTGAACCTTATGACATTAACCAAGGAATCTACACCATTCAAGCGACAAGGAATCGACACAGGGGCAACCAGTACCATGGTGAGGACGGGATATACAACGTGGCCAGCGATGGGAATTTAACCAACCCGTACTCTCGCAACAAGGGAATTGGAGTGGTGGGGTGTATCGTGGAAGACCTGAACGAATAAAACGCACTAAGTATAAAGCCTAGTGGAAATTCATTAAGCTACCAACCTTTCCTGAACATAGGGACACTTGCACCATTGAGAATTAACACAACTTGGCCATTGAAGGGTGACTGTCGAAAGCAATTGGAAACCCTCCAGTGAAGACAAATCATATGGTATAATACCATGGTAATGAGCATCACATTATGACCGAGGCAATGAACTTCCTGTTGTGCCTTAATCAAGAGTCGAGACAAAACCCTTTGTGTCAGAAATTGATAGATTGCATGGATCAAACATCACCAGATTCGTCAACACAGAGTCTGTTTAGAGAACAGCTGGGAATTGTCATGCACGATGTCAACAAATATTTAGGCAAAGAATATGGATCGCAAGCATTGCAAAGCACCAGGTATACTTTATTGTATTTGGGCCCAGCGTCAAGGTGTCGGTGGTGCAGTCCCAGTCCATTACCACTGTTCCCGTGAGTGTCTTATGAGACAGGTGCTTCAAAGGTTGTGCAGGTAAGGGAGAGGCAGAGAACCTATCAGAACCATTCGCTTTCTGTTCGGGTCAACAAGTTCGTACCATAAATCTTATACTCCCTGGGCTGTGTTAGATGATGGCTTAACCTGCACGTGCTTGTTTTGGCGTGTTTAGGAGGCCTTTTCCAGAACCGCGTCCCGACGACGCTTATTTGAAACCATGTTGTGAAGACCAATACTCCTTAGGGAGCGTCTTTGTGCTGCCTGGTGCACCAACTACAACCTCTTGGCCTACGAGGTTCTGCATTACTCTGATCACTGCATCATGGTTGTGCTATGCTTTGAGGCCTGCTCGGGCTTGCATATGCCTAGAGATACGAGAACAAGGCCTCGACAGCAAGACTACAGGGCAACGTAGGTGAAGTCGGGCGTCAATCTCACGCCCCTGTTTCAAGTCAGCCGACTTACACGAAGACCTGGGAAGGATGGGAGCCTTTAAAATGGTTGTTGCAAGGTCCCCAACCCGAAATTATTGGTGGCAATTTCTTGGAATCCTCGGTCTTGGTATGCGGAATTGGAAGTTCTGATCGATGACCCCGACGACTAATGGTTAACTCGCTTCACCTAGTCGATATCTGATTACCACGCACCAGATTCTAATCCCCTGGTTGTTGCCACGCGTGACTCTGACTACAGCCATGACTCAGATTGCTGAGGCTTTATGGATCAAACCCTTGCAATACCTGATTAGAAAACATTCAGGGATCCACGTGTGGCCTATGGTTCTATCTAAGTCAGAGGTAATAAACATCTCAAAATGGAATTCTTCTACATCTTACCCTTCCCAATGTTTGCAGACCCTGCCTTAGGCATATTAAAGATTGATTCTAGGTTGTTTTAGTCGAGCGGCTGAAGCATTCAGAACGGGTCCAAGGCTAACAGAACAGACGCAGATCCACACACATCCACCTGCGTCACGATTCTCACTTCACCTCTTTATTCACGTGCGCAAATTCAATAAATAAATTGCCAAGATCATGGTTGCAGGGGCAGGGTTTTACATGGATGATGTGTGAGGCGAAGTGGATCGCATTTCACCATGTATACTTTGTTCAGAGCATATTGGTAGAATCGATCGGATCCTTAGCACGAATTGAATTAAACGTGTAGCAAACTAACCCCCAGTCGATTGATCTCTTTTGTTAATCATTAATGTTTGATTCAGTGGCACAGATTCTCATTCTCAAGTGTTGTTAGGGGTGGAAGAACAACTAACCTGCTGGAAGCCGAATACACGTTTGAAGCTCGAGGTTCTGCTCAATGGAGATTACTGCTGCCTCCAATGAAAGGTGTTTCCGGTTCAGGATCTGCTGAAAGGAGCCAAAATCGCCAGCCAAGAAGTTTTACTGATCTTGTTGAGAGCGAGCGAGGGTTCCTTCTTCTCCCCCCTTTCCCAAAAAGAAGCAAAAAAGAAAAATCCCCCCAATTCCTAGAAGACTCCTCCTTTTGTAGCTTGGGCTTCCTTTTTCAACCTCTCGCCATTTCCTTTATCATTTTTTGTTTTTGCCTTTTTTCATTTTTTATTATTATTATTTTTTATTCCTAATTTCATTTCTTTGGGTTTTTATTATTTTCGTTGTTTTTTATTTCTGTTTTATTTTTATTGTTATTATTTTATTTTGTTATTTAATTTTCCATGTTTGTTATTTTGCTTTACTTTTCCTTCTTTTCATTATTATTATTTTTTCCAAATTTTATTTAGTTTATGCTCTCTTATTTATTTATCTCTTCTTTTTTATTATTTTTTATTTGTTGCTTTTCCTTTTAATTTTGCCTTTTTTTTATTTCTCTCTTTTTGTTTATTTTCTACTTTTTATTTTTATTTCAAATTATTAATTAACTTAATCTTTAGTTAATTTTAACGACTGGGGCCTCGGACATAATAGGGTGTTTACAACTCTACATTGGACTTGTCTTCTAACTTTAGTTTAAGAGTGATTGAATGAGATCTGTCACGTCCCCTTCCTTTTCCTTGAGAATTGTGAAATTGATATTCTAACTGTTGTTACTAGTTTTTACAATCCTTGAATCTTTTACCTCTTCCACTTCCTATTCTATTTTAGGATGAAGAATGATTGGTGGATGCTTGAATTCTTGTTTATTCTGATCTTGTTGGGTGAGTTTCAGTTCATGAACCATCAAGGAAATTTGGAGTTCATCAAGGAGGAGTTCGTCAATGTTCTTTGACTCATTTATTAAGCATACAACGAAGTTGAACTTTGGTGTTAAAAACCATAATATATTTTCAATGATCATGATATCTTTTGTCTTGTCACCATGAGTCTGTATCTTTTTTATAATAGTCATCACCCATGAGAAGTAATCAATGACCAACTCACTAGATTTCATTCAAATATATTTGAACCCCAAACTAAGTGTTTGAAGTTGCTACCTCTTTACTTTTGTTGAACCTTGATATTTCTTCTTCATGAAATCTCATATTTTCTTGGAGGTATCTTTGGAAAGAATAGTTTTCCAAATTGAACAGTCAATTTCTTGGAAAAGATAATTCTTTTCCTTAAGATCCTTGAGTTGTTTTCCTTGTAGTTGAATTCTCTTTGTATAAGTTATTACCACACCATTTGTTGGTTATGAAAATCCTTCAAAATCAAATTGCTAGTACTCCTTGGATTTGAGGAAATTCTCCATTAATATACTCCAATGATCATAGTGACCATCAAAGTAAGAATAATTGGTTGTACAAAATTTTCTAAAACCATATCGATTCTCAAGTTGTTATTGCAATTTTTCTGGATTATTTCACTCACAAGTGTGGCTTGTTTCACTCAGGTACTTTTTTAGCTAGCTCTGATACAACTATTATAAATGATTGAACAATGAAATGTAAAATTATTGCAAAAATTTGGTATAAACTTCTTCCTTATTCATTCAATAATAAGCATTTTAAATAGACGTATAATAGAGGAGAAAAATATAAAAAAATAATTAACATTTAGTGGACAACAATGAATCTAAATTACTTTATAGAGATTTAATTAACAAAATATTTAAGCATAACTATTAGTATTGACTACTTCCTAAGTAGGAAAAAATAAAACAACTTTATCTAACAAATTCAATGCTTTTTGTTTTCTTTTTTTTTTTATTTAGAAGAACATCGCTCATAAAACAAATGTTCATGCCATGTTTGCTCTGATGTGATATCAATGTTCCTTAGCATACACCTTGTATTTGATATCAATTACTATTTATGATGTCAAAATAATGCTATCCAAGCCTTTACAAATGGAAATGTTCTTGGAGATTTCCCTTTTTCATTTTTTTTATTTATATGTTTTACATGTGTGGATGTTCTAATAATATCTTTCCACACCAAAAAAATTCTTTTCAAAAGCTTGTAACATAATTTTCTGAGACCTATGCATGCTATATTTGAATGATGTATGGAATTAATCCCCTGGTATTGGTTGGAATGTAAATTATTTTTCATTTTCATTTGTAAATATGTAGCTAGATACTTTAGAAAACAAAACAAAAGTTAAATACTTTAAGATTCTTTTGAACACTGTCATTATTCCTAATATAAGAAATTTCATGTGAGGAGCTTTGCCAATTGATAAGTAAGGAACATGCTTTTATTAAGCTCAGATTTTGGATCTAAAGATATAAATTTTATAATTATAAAATTATGAATTTACTTTTATTTTCAACCTAAAGATATTATTGAAAACAAGTTGTAAAATATAAATTAACAAACATTTTAATAAATGATCAAAATCTGTGTATATAGTATTTTACACTTTCAAACAGGTACAAAAGTTTAAGTGTGTTAAGACACTTTATGTGTCTTATCTTCTCAGTAGAAATAAATGATATGGCATAACGAAAACTCAACTGTCATTGCATGAAGTTAAGTCCTTTCTAGATCATAGTCCATAAAAAAGAATTATCAGTCCTTGCCATACCATAGAGCCTAAGCTTTAAGAAGAAAGAATTGAACGTGTCAGGAAAGGTTCTGAAGCACAAAGTAGTTCAAATAAAAAAGAGTAGCATGTTTTTCTCCAATCCAAGGTCATGCATTTAATACTCATGCAAAAGATGTTGTAAATCTCATTCATCTCTTGATGACTACTTTGTCTTCATCTATATAATGATCAAAGCTTATGAACAAAAGATAACGAGCATTAACCGAAGTGATATTCGAAGAATCTTAAATACTATAATACGAGCGAAATTCTTTGTTTTTAATTTCTGCTGTAATATTCAAGAGAAGTATATTGTTAGACATAAGAGTGTCTGACTTACTTTCTAAGAATTTTGGTTAAGTCGGAAAAGGCTAGTGTAAAGATACTAGGATAATATTGTTTGTAAAAGCATCGAGTGATATTTGTATTACTTTTCAACATAATAGAAATGCATGTTGTATGTTAACAAGGCCTGGACATAGTCCTTGGGTTGATAAGGGTGAACTAGAATAATCTCTTAGGGTGATTATCTTTCTTTCCATCTCTCTACTCAATTACGTGTCTTAAGACACCTAGTGTCTTAAGACACCTAGTGTCTTATAATTTTACAATTTGTAAAAAAAGTTAAAGTTTTTCTAAGATATCACATTCAACCTCCTTGTGTGTCATGTCTTCTCCCACAGATATATTTTGTAGTTGCTATCATAGTTATAAAACTCAAATTGACCCGGCTCGGTGAACGGATCAGAAACCACTTACCCGAATGATTCAAGTAATATGTGGAAGTGGATATATTATCAACCTTATGTAACTTAACTTGACTCAACGGATGTTTAAAAAAAATTATGAACTCCAACTGATTGACCAAAATTATAAAATAAAAAAAATTATTCTCAAATAACATTGTTTGATTTTAATAATATTAAATTGTCAAAACTAGAAATACAATTTGAGAGTTGAGGAGCACAATCGTGTGTTGTCATAATTTTTAATTTTTAATTTTATTTTATTTATTATTTTTTAATTTTTTTAAAACTTTATCTCAATCATTATTTAATCTATATATAAATATAAATAGACTCCTAAATAAATTAAATAGGTTTTTTTATAAGTTTAGGTCTGACTTATTTATCTAAAAAGATTTTTTAACCGATCTGAGTCTGTCTATTTATTAAACGAGCCGTAGACTCCTGTCGAACAGCCTTATTAACTTTCATCCATAAAATATCAGTTAAATTCTTATGTAAATTTTATTAAAAACTACCAAACATAGGTTGAATATAATCTATATGAACAATAAACTTTTAAATTTTAATTTAATCACATCAAATACATGTTATGTTGTGAGGATTGGATACAATTATTTTTTTATTTAGATCACTGTTGATTTTTTTATATTGGAAGCTCTATTTGAATTAAATAGAATTATTATCAACAACAAACATTTTTAACGCTTTTCTTTTCAAAATTTATACTTAACATATGTAATAAAATAAAATTAATTTTTCGTTTGTCAATTCGCATGATATGAAATTAGATGTAATTATCAAATGTATGGAAATGTGATAATTTTTAATAAATTTATCAGGTTTAAAAATTAAAATTTAAATAAAAATTTGGTAATTTATTAAAATAATAACAGGTTACTATTTCAAGATCATGTTAATCATTCTCTAAAAGATTCTATTATTAATAGATGTAATATTTTTAATACTAAAAATAATAAAATTTATATTTAAAATATTATGTAAATTATTTTAACTCTTATTATTAAGCTAATTTAATTGGCTTAATAAGATAACAATTTAAATGTTTTAAATATTATACAATTATAATAATTGGATCATTAAGAAGGTAGAGTAGGATTTTTACTACAATTAATTTTAGATTTTTCAGAAGATAAATGTATTAATTTTTTATTAAAATAATACTTGTTGTATACAAACCTAAATCGTAGCGGGGAATTGTTAAGATTCCTGAATATTTGGGATTGCTAACATAATATTATAAGTTAATATATTTGGGAATATAATAATTGTAATAACTGATTAAAAAAAAAAATAGGTTGAGAATTAGGACTTCGTCCTAAAATAATGCTGATTATAAATAATTGTTAGATTAAATTTTTTTTAAATATAGTTAATAGCTGAATATATTAAATAATACAAAATTATATTAATCAACCTCTATTATATAAATTATTATTTTATGAAATGAATCATTAATCATTTTTAATTTGTTAAATAATATATTTTATATTTTTTTTTCTATAAAATGTAATATAGTCTATGAAAATAAAATTGTTTATATATAATTGCTTAATTTTATTTTTAAGTAATTATTACTTTTACAATTGAAATTAAAATATTTATTTAAATATTAATATATTCATTTTTAAAACTTAATTAAAATTAATTGATAAAATAAATATTTTATATTATTTAATTAATTATTATATTATTAAAATTTATTAATTTTATAATAATTATAAGATTAAGATATGGGATTGTCTTATTGTTCGGCCAATGGCAGTACATGCGTTCTCAAGTGGATGAAGTATACTTCTCTGTAATTTGTTTTGTTATTTTTATCTGTCTTGATAATTTCTGTTTTTAATGATTTTAATTTTTTATATTTGAATTATATATATATATAATTATTTAAATTATCAAAATTATATATAAAATTATTATGTTAATATATTATTTTATTAAATTTAATATCATATTATTTAATTTTAATATAATATATTTAAATAATGAAAATTAAAAAATATATATTATATTTTTGTGGAATTATATGATTCTTAATTAACTTTAATTTTGATTATTTATAATTTATATTGATAGAAAAAGGTTTGATCAATTTTTATTTATTTTTTATTTCGTTTCATCATTTTTTATTTAATCACATCTATCTATGTACAAAAGAGTTGTCCTAGTTTTTTTTTAAATTAGAATGGATATAATAAGATATTATCTTTGTATAATTATTTCTTAAATTATCACAGGTTGTACGATTCGGTTCGTTTAAAGCCTAGTTAGATTCAGCTCGTTTAATAAATAAATAGGCTCATGCTTTTTAAAAAGCCTTTTCAGACAAACAAGTCAGGCCTAAGCTTATAAAAAAGCCTATTTAACCTATTCAGAGGCCTATCTATATTTACATATTATATATTTATATTTATTTTAATATATTATATTTATATAATATCTATTTTATATTTTATTTACATAATATATATATATATATATATATGTTTTAAGCCTATTTAATAGCCTTTTTATCTTGTAAGCTTTAAGTTTGCAAGCTTTTTTAATTAATTATTTATATAAATTTTAAGTTTATTTATTGATTTTTTTGTAATGTAGGTTTTTAAACAGGCTTGCAGGCCTTGTAGGCTTTAAATTAGGCTAGGATTTGACAGGAAAAAAAAAAGAAGCCTTTAACAGGTAACAGGTCCAGGCTCAAGCCTCAAAATTTTTAAACAGACCAAGCTTGAACACTCAAAGTCTAGCTCGGCTCAACCTACTTCCATCCCTAATCTACATATACCTAAGATATTTCTCAAGACCCCTCCCAAGTTGGAGCATAAGTCTTGAATGCCCAGCTTGACCAAGATTGTCTCAAAGTAAATCCACTTACATCCAAGTGTTTTCTTTTCTAGAGGTAGAGGTTTGAGCTTCTTAGTGTCATTAATTTCAAGGTTCAAGGACATGAACTTCTCATGACATAGCTTCTCGTCAACCCTCGTCTTTGATATCATGGCGTTGGTGACAAAATTGTGCAATCTGATGGAGAGTATTTTCACGTGATTACCTCGACCAAGTAGAGTTTCTATCGTCAGTGGCTGATTGGAGAGCAGTGTCAGGGTTTAAGCAATTGGTTGCGCGGTGTCAACGACACGTTCTTCGATCTCTACTTTGACATGTTCTGTGTTGAGAGAGTCACTTGCAGGCTTATGTCCATTTAGGTTATGAGTGTTATGTCCAAACATCACAAGAGACAAAAAAAAAATCTCTTTTTCTAAGTAAAAAATCTTCCATCCTTTTTGCCCAAATTGATATTTGATAACCACACATTTGTGGTTACAACGGTCAAATTTGTCTCTATTCCTATTTTGATTGTGTGAGTAGCACAATGAGCCAAAAACTCACAAGTGCTCATAGATTAGTATTTTTCCATAAAGAACTTCATAGGAATTTTTTCCCTAGTATTAAGGATAATGTAACATTAATTAAGTAGCCAGCATTTAAGATACATTCTTCCCAAAATTGGATAGGAAGACTGTTTTGAAATTGTAATGGTTGAGCAACATTCAGAATATGTCAATACTTGCACTTCATTCTTCCATTTTGTTACGGTGTACCGGTACAGGAAGTTTGATGAACAATGCCTTATTGCATGAAGTATTGTTTTAAACACATAAATTCCATTTCATTGTCAAGTCACACCATTTTAACATGTTGGTTTTATTGTCACTCAACCAAGATGAAAAAAATTTTCAACATGACCGAGACTTCTATCTTTTCTTTCAACAAGTATATCCAAACTATCCGAGAGCAATCATCAACAATAGTTAAGAAATATGAAGCACCACACGACGAAGTTTTATAAGGTCCCCACAAGTCACAATGGATTATATAAAAAATATTCAAAGCTTGGTGATCACTTATAGGAAACTTATCTCTTATTTGATTGGATTTTTCACAAAATTTATTCCGTTCATCACTTGTGCATTTGTCATTTATATTAGGAAGCATTTGCACAATTTCAAAGGATAGATGTCTCAATCTCCGGTGTCAAAGTATTAGTTGATTCTTAATTCTGACATGACAAGCTTGAGTCTTGGGCACCCCATCCTTCTGTTGACCCACTCCAATCAACATGCTTAAAGTGCGGCCCTTCCATTGTTCATCAGCAATGTGTGCCACATTTGCATATGTTAGGGTTCTTTGGTTATGCATCCTTGTCGTCTTGAACCTCTGTTACTACCCTTTCTCTCGTTCCTTGGTCGATTACCCCACCATTCAGGATATCCCACAATTTGGAAGTATCCTTTCATTTCGTGCCCACTTTTTTCATAATTAGAGCATGTCACCAATTTCTCTCCATGATCACCTCGTCCTCTCGCCTTATTCCTTGCCTACATCGTAAGTTCCACAACCATTCCTCATTCTTTAGTCGATTTAGAAATTTTTTTCACCCTCTTTTATTGCACCATCATCGCGTACACACAATTCAATGATGGTAAGAGGTTTGCGTCAGAATGCTAGATCGCACTGTGACATAACTTGCATCGTCTAGTCCCATCAATAATTAGTGGACCTTCTCTTTTTTCCTTCTCTTCTCAAGTTGAGACGCAACACCGCATTTGCACACAACGCACAATTTTCTAACAATTTACTAATTCATCCCAAATGACCTTCAATTTCCATAGTATGTTACCATGGTCATCCCTTCTTTCTGGTGTCTTATCAAATCCGCCTTCAATTGCTGTATTTTAGGGTCGTTCACAACTGAGAAGCATTCTTTGGTATCTTCCTACATTTTCTGCATGTTCTCTACATACACCATGGTAACTCGCAGGCTTGGCTCAACCATGTTCAAGATCCAAGACACGGTCATGGATTGGACTGTCCACCAGTCCCCAAGTTCAGTGGCATCTTTTTCTAGTTATTTATGTGTTCCATCTAGGAAGCCCACTTTCTTCGAACCCAAAGTGAGAGCTTCATAACTCTATCCCATTCGTCATAATTTTCTCCTTGCAACTACACTAGTGTGCGCTCAACTCAAAAGGAAAATGGGTTTTTTACTAATTGTTGTTGTTTTATCCTAAACTAGAATAGATATAATAATATATTGTCTTCGTATAACTATATCTTCTAATTATATCTTCTGTCATTAATTATGTATAAAATTGATATCATTTATATTTAGTTAAGATATCTATCAAGATACATAACAATTGATAGTTTAAGTAAATATCTAATTTATTCATTAAAAATTTTCACTTAAATTTGATGCTTGAAACAAAAATAAAACCATCAAATAATCTCTTTTTTTACTTTTTATAAAAATTTTAAAATATAAATAATTTTTTTATATATTTTAAAATTTAAGTATTGAGGCTCATAATTATTTTAAACATGTATATTACTTTTGAACATTTTTACCAATATAATGTAATCCCCTTAGAAATAAATAAACTAAACTAGTATAGTTTTTTTTTTTAAAGAAAATTTAACTTTATATAATAAGTTATATGCAGAGTACAATTTTTTATAGGCAAATCATTTGTGGCTGTCTATAAATCATAAAAAAATATTAATGGATAATTAATATCATAAAAAATACTATATTTTAGAAAGAGAAAAAAAAAACACTACAATAACATGTATACAGTCTTAGTATTTATTCCCTCTTCGTTCAAAAAAACAAACACTTAAATATATATTTTGAGTATAACTAAAAATATTGATAAAAAATAAAGTAATGGGATAGAAGGGTGTTGAAATTACTCTGTTTTTGCCTCTACAACTTCGTTTGTTCTCCATTTGTTTAGAGCAATTTTACAAACAGTTGATGTTGATTGAAGACAACATTACCACTGTAATCTTAGCAGAGTTTCTTTTTGTCGTCATTGCTGTTTCGAACCATCTTCAACAACATAGAAGTAGCGTCACAGACCACCACTATTGATAACATTGCTGGTCTTTTTCCTCTGCTTCAAACTTTGTTCAGCTACCAAGTTCTCCCACCATTGTCATTATTGTCTCGGATCACGGTCACCAAGAACGTCTCCATGCTAAAAACTATCCAATACTGCAACATCTTATGCTTATCTTCCTTTCCCATACTCCTCGTAGCAGAGCCACTCTCTCTTTTTGAAACCATGAGATGAGAGATATAAGTAGAAGAGAGAATGAATAGATAGAAATAGAGAGAACTAAACTGCGAATGTGCATCTCAACAAATTGGAAAAGATTTTATAAACTCCTGTTTTAGTCGAATTTCTAATATATTCATTTTATCTTATTAAATTACTTCTTAAATATTATTAGAATTTTAATTTTTTTAAAATATTTTAACAATATAATTCAATATTTTAAATTTAAAATTCTTTTAAAAATTTAATTTTCTTTGGTATATTGAAATAAGTTATACTCATGCTACAACTTTTATATTTTTTTACGCATGGCATTTGTGGTTGTCTATAACCACCAAAAATGCTAATGGAGAACCAATATTATAAAAAATTACTATTATCTATTTTATATAATTAATTTGTGGAAGTCAATAATTGCAAAAACATTAATCGATAACTAATACCGTAAAAAATTACTATTTTAAACTACTATAAATTAGTCAAATAAAAAAATAAAAATATGAAATAATACTTCTATATTGATATAATTTTAAAAATTCACCTTTATAATATAATTATGAATACATTTGAATAAAAATGTTTTTAGGAGCTAGAATTATTTTTACTTTCATTTACTTATTTTTTCATTTAATTTTTTTTATTTATAATATCATTTTTAAATAATTTGTAAATTTTAATTTAATGTAAATATTGAATCTTAATACACTATAATAAAATTAAATATATTTTTTTTAAATAATTTTTTTTTACAATTAATATAATCTTCATTTAAATTTAAATTAGGTAAATTATATTGCCATTTCCTAAGTTTTAACATTATTATATTTGATACCTATCTTTTGTGAGTGTGACTACCTTAATTAGGTAAATAAAAGCTAATTATGTATCCTTCACATGCTTATTAATAAAATTTTGTTAAAAAATATTTCTATTGTCAACCTTAAACATCTCTCTTTGCCCTATCCTCTCCAACCCTCCATCTTCTTTCTCTTTTTACCTTTTGTCTTTTCCACCATCTTCTTATCTACTTTCATCACCATAAATTTAAAGTTCTATAATCTTTTCCAATTCCTAATCTCTCTTCCAAAATCATTCTCATCACTTTTCTAAACAAATCAAAACTAAGGAAGAAAAACCTCTTATTTGTATTATTTTCTTACATCTCAATATTGTGTTGGGTTGGATTGATATAGGATTAAAATATTACTTGGTTTATAATGTTTAATGAATTTTTCCTTTTGTGGGTGTTGCTATAAGTTCTGTCTATCTTTTATTTGGGGTAATTTTGACTATTGGATTCAAAGAGCTTTCTAAAATGTTCTTTACTTCTTCTTTTTCATTTCACCCATTTTCTATTATGCAATATTTTTTGTAAATAAAATTTAATTTAAATTGAGCTCATATTTTAAAGGATTCATTTTTGGATGCAAAAACTATATTTAAAATTAGGTCTCTTATCATGTTGTTTCTTTGAAAAAGTTTGACCTATAATATAAAAATTCACTCTGAATGAGAGCTCATGAAAGATTGGTGAAGGATTGTTTTTTGTAATAGTTTAAAAAGGCAAAGGTTATTTTGTAATGATCAAAAATGGTACTTTAGTATTCATAATAAAACTTAACATTAAAACCAAACAAGGTCACTCAAGGGATAATTTCTATAATAATAAAAAAAATGAGATATATTATATGTAATTACGTTAAAATATAGAAAATTTTAGTGTAATTTATCCATTTAAGTTTTAAATTTTAATCCATTATATTAATAAAGATAATAAATATGTTTGGCTAAATATCTTAGTTAGCTAAAAGCTAAAGTTACTAGTAAAAAAAAATTATTAAAATTATTTCAACTCTATTTAATAAAATAAATATATCAAGTGACTTTTAAACTTTTTAGCTCCTAGCTAAATTTTTTTTTTAATTTTTATCCTTAATATGTTAATAATTCAATTCCTTATTTATTCATTTATTTTCATATTTATAATAGTATGTCATTCTTTTACGATAATATTATTAATTTTGATTTATTTATTTTTATATTATTATAAAATATTATAATTTGAATTATCTTTTTAGTATATACTATTTATTTTAATTATTATATTATTTATCTTATTTTAAAAATGATGAAATTTTTTTATAAAAATTAAAATTATAAAAATGCTTATTTTTTAATTTTTAAAAATTTTATATGAAAATTTTAAAAAAATTTAAAAAGAAATTAATATTTTAAAATAAAAAATATATCACACTTCTCAAATTTTAAAATGTCATGTTTTTTTTAAGGTTGGCATAAACTAAGTTGAAAGCTCTAACATTATCGTGATGGTCATGTTGTAATAACAAAGAAGTTGAAATTGTTGTTGTGAATGGGAGAAGATTAGTCAAGTCCATTAATAAAATTATTTATTTTATTAAATATAATTGAAACTATTGATTAATAACTATTATTTGCTAGTAAATAGCTAGCAAGCGACAATAATCTGTAATAATAAGTTGTTATTAATCTTTATTTATTAGTCATTGTGACATTATTATTGAACGTTACAGTATTTTCTGATCGGATGCAACTTTCTATCTTTTATCTTTCCAAAGTTTCCTATCTTTTATCTTTCCTATCTGTGTTATATATAAGATACGCTTCTAAGTATCAAATACATATCTCTAAGCTCTTCTATTCACTTTCTATTCTCCTCCTAATTTTGGGCAACATTGCTTGAAACTCCAGCACGTGTAAGTCTTGAGTGTGTTCTATGTTCCTTCAATGCGTAAAAGCTTGGTATCTGGGGCATTACTCAATAGGGAAATTCTAAATATTGTGATAGAAGTTGACAAAGTAGTCATTACCAAAAACGAGGAATTTGTGTGAAAAGGTTATTTGAACGGAGGTCTATTTGTGTTAAACACCATTGAGAAAAATAATAATGTTTTTTTTTTTCTTCTATTTATATCGTGTAGTCTATTGATATTTGACATGATAGATTAGAACATCTTAATTTATCTTCTATGAAAAGACTTAGACGCATGAACTTCTTACCACTAATGGGTGGAAAGAACAATTCAAAATGTCCTATATGCGTGGAAGCTAAGCATGCCAAAAAAAACCTTTTAAATTAGTGAATAATAAACAAACTAAACTTTTAGAATTATTGCATTTAGACTTGGAAAACTTTAAAAGTACAATTAGTAGAGGAGGAAAAAAGTATTATATCACTTTTGGAGATGATTACTCCAGTTACACTAAGATTTATCTCCTAATATCAAAAGATGAAACTAAAATAACCTTTTTTAAAATATAAGGCTGAGGTAGAAAACCAATTAGACCGTAAAAAAAAATTCAGATCATATAGAGGTGGTGAGTACAATATAACAAGCCTTACGAAATTTTTTTAGAAAAATGAAATTGTACATGAGTTCACTGCACCTTATTCACCTCAACAAAATGATATAACTAAAAGAAAAATTAGAACATTGAAAGATATGATGAGCCATGTTGCTTAATTCTGATATGCCGAATTACATGTAGGGGGAAGCTTCTTAACTGCATGTTATATTTTAAACAAAGTATCTCATAAATATCTAGACAAAACACCTTATGAATTATGGAAAGGTTATTCACCAAACTTACAACTTTTAAAAATATGGGGGATGCTTGGCTAAAGTTGGAATATCAGATTTTAATAGAACATACATTGATGTGAAGATTATTAAAACTATTTTTATTGGTTATGCTCTTCATAATGTTGCATATATATTTATGTGTATGAATAATAATAATACTATTATTGAATCTAGAGATGTTAAATTTTTTGAAAATACATTTCCCTAGAAGAATAATATTGCTGCATCTATAGATACTTCTTCACCTATATTTTTGGATAATTTTATTATTCTTGCTTCCAGTTCCAAAATAATTGAACTTAGAAGTAAAAGTCAACGAACTAAAACTAATTTTGGACCATACTTTATAACTACTTTTTAACTGAAATTAACATATTGTCCAATGAACTAATTTTTTCTTATTTGGTAAAAGAAAATCCTAAAACTTATGAAGAGGTAATAAAGTCCATAGATTCTTCCTTTTGGAAAAAATGAATTAAATTCTATCGTGAGTAACAATACTTGGGAACTAGTAGACTTACCCAAAGGTAGCAAACTAATAGGAAATAAGTGAATTTTTAAAAAGAAAATGAGACATGATGGTTCTATTGAAAAGTTTAAGGTGAGACTTGTAATTAAAGGTTTTACTCAAAAATATGGTATAGACTTCTTTGATACCTATTTACCACTTACTTAAATATCCACTATTAAAGTGTTGATTGCTTTGACAGTAATAAATAATCTTTTAATACATCAAGTGGATGTAAAAATTGCATTTTCATGAATGAAGATTTAAATGAAAAAATTTATATGAAGCAACCAGAAGGTTATGTTATTCTGGTCAAAAACATAAAGTTTACATATTAAAAAAAATCTTTGAATGGATTAAAACAGGCACCAAAACAATGGTACAAAAAATTCAACAGTGTTTTAATTAAGTATGAGTTTGTTGTGAACATGTTGGATACATGTGTATGCACAAAACTATTTGAAAATGATTGCATTATAATATGTTTATATGTAGATGATATGTTGATATTTGAAACTAGTTTGAATGTGATAAATAAAATAAAGTCTCTTTTAAGTTCCAAATTTGAAATGAAAGATGTAGATGAAACTAATGTGATTCTTGGAATTAAAATAAGAAAGACAAAAGATGGATTTTCTCTAAATCAATCACACAATATTGAAACGTTGTAAAGAAATTTAACAGTTTTGATGTAATGTCAGCAAAAACCCCCTATGACACAAGTGTGTGCTTGAAAAAGAATATTACTAGTAAGGGTGTATCTTAATCTGAGTATGTGAAAATTATTGTTAGTGTCATTTTTAATGAATTATACTAGACCTGATATTGCATATGATGTGAGCAGATCAAGTCGTTATACTCATAATCCTAGTGATGAACATTGGATTGTTTTGTATTGTCTTCTAAAATACTTGAAAGGTACTATAAAATTGAGTTTGCATTTTTTCTACCTTTCATTTAGTGTGTTAGAAGGATTTTTTTATGCTAACTGGGCACCAGATAATGATAAAGTAAGCTCTACCAGTGGAATTGTTTTCATCTTAGGTGGAGCTGTTATCTCTTGGGAATTTGCAAAGCAAACTTGCATAGCATGATCCCCTATGGAATCTGAATTTATTACTCTTAATTTAGCAGGTCAAAAAGCAGAATGGATAAGAAGTCTCTTAGCAGAAATGCCTCTATAGAGAAAACCTACACCAACAGTATCACTTCACTGCAATTTGCAAGCAACCATTAAAGTAACTAACAACAATACTTACAATAGAAAGAAAAGACACATATGTGTTAGACATAATGTTGTTAGAAAATTTATTAAGAATGATGTAATTAATCTTGAATATGTAATAAGTGAAAGAAATCTTGTTGATCCTCTTACTAAAATATTAAATAGGAAAATGGCCCTGCATTCATCAAGGGAATGGGCCTTAAGCCTTGAACATGAGGAAAAGGAAAGTATGGTGGATACTTGCGATCACATCAACACTTTGCTCAAGCTAGGTTGCAATCACATCAACACACTGCTTATCAACATATCAACTAACAAAGAACGTCTTGATGCTTAACATATTTCTGTAGGAGGAATACATGATTCCATGGAAGAATTTCATGGATTCCATTGAAGAGATTCTTAAGAGGATGCCCACTAAATCAAAGCATAGACATCACTCATCATCATCAACATCGTTCAGATTTACAAATTCTAACAATAGAAGTAAAAGCTCAAATTTAGATTCGTTGATCCAAAGTAAATTGACAAAATTAAATGGAGAAGGAAAGAAGAATCAATATAAAAATACTAGTAGGTTGGAATTCTCTAAGTTTCTTGAAGAAATTCCTCAAATTTGGTCAGATCAGACAAAAAAAAATTGTTTCCCATGACATCCATGGCTCGAAAATGGTAAATTTAGCCTCATTCTACCTAGGCAGTGAAGCCAACTAGTGGGCGCACTAGTTCTCACATGTAAACAAGAAAAGAAAGATTACATAGAAGTTGTTCATGGAGGGTTTATTACAACGCTTTGGAGAAACTGAGTATGAGGATGAAAATGAGATAATTAGTAAACCACATTAAATAGATGACGAGATCTCCCATCACTTGCTTGAATAAGGAATTACCCACAACGAAGCTAATATATTATCACAATGTTTACTGACCAAATCAAATTTGAGCCAGACTATGACTAAGTTGTGCTTTGGAACAACCAAGTACGAGGATAAAAATGAGATGATTGGTAAACCATGTTAAACAGACAAGAAGATCTCTTATCACTTGCTTAAACAAGAAATCATCCACAATACGACTAATACATTATCATCACGTCTACTGACCAAATTAAATTCAAATATGATTGTGACCAATCTATACTTTGAAAAAATTAAGCACGAGGATGAAAATGAGATAATTAATAAACCACGTCAAACAGATGAGAACATCCTTTGTCACTTACTTGAATAATGAATTATCTAAAATACAACTCATACATTATCAAAACGTATGCCGACAAAATTAAATTTGGATGAGATTGTGGAAAAGCTGACTGTTATCTCACATCCTATATGGACCTTATGCAAGGACATGATGCAATTTCAATAAGGAAGGAATGATGAAATTAATGTGCAATACCATTATCTCCAATTACACCTTGAGGATAAGGTGCAGCTTCAAGGGGTAAGGAATAATGAGATTATTCTTCAATGCTATTCCAACATATTCCTTGAGAACAAGGTGCAACTATAAAGGATAGAAATGATGAGATTGTTATTCAACATCATTATCTTAACATATGCCTTAAGGATAAGATGCAGCTTCAAGGAGGAAGGAATGATGAGATCATTATGCAATGCCATTATTCCAAATTATACATTGAGGACAACATACAACTTCACGAAAAAAGGAAGAATGAAATTATTCTACAACATCATTATCCCAACATATATCTTGATGATAAAGTGCAGTTTCATAGGAAAAGGAATGATGACATTGTTATACAACATCATTATCCTAACATATGCCTTGAATACAAGGTGAAACTTCAAGGGAAAAGGAATGATGAGATCGTTCTGCAACATCATTATCCTAACATACACCTTGAGGATAAAGTGCATATTTAAGGAGGAAGGAATGGTGAGATTGTTCAACAACACCATTATCCCAACATACACCTTGAGGACAATGTGCGACTTCAAGGGGAAAGAAATGATGAGATTGTTCTTCAACATCATAATTCTAACATATACTTTGGGGATAAGATGTAACTTCATAAGGTAAGGAACAATGAGATCATCGTGCAACACCATTATCCTCAATTACACCTTGAGGATAAGGTGCAACTTCAAGGGGTAAAGAATGATAAGATTGTTCTCCAACACCATTATCTCGACATATGCTTTGAGGATAAGGTGTAACTTCAAGGAGGAAGAAATGATAAGATCATTCTGCAATACCATTATCTTGACGTAGACCTTGAGAATAAAGTATGACTTTAAGAAAAAAGGAAGGATGAGATCATATTATAACATCATCATCCAAACGTACACCTTGAGGAAAAAGTGTGGCTTTGAGGAAAAAGGAAGGATGTGATCATTTTACAACATCATTATCCTTACCTACACCATGCAGATAAGGTTCAATTTCAAAGGAGAAGGAATGATAAAATCTTAAGGTGCAACAGCAAACTTTCCAATGTCAACTTATACCTTGAGAACAAAGTGTACCTTCAAGGAGGAAGGCATGATATGATTGTAAGGAGCAACACTAAAGTTTCCAATATCAACATACATCTTGAGGACATAATGTACCTTCAAGGAGGAAGAAATGATAGGATTGTAAGACATATTGCCAAAGTTTTTACTCTCAACTTACACCTTAAGAACAAGGTGTATTTTCAAAGGGGAAGAAATGATAGGATCCCACGACGTAGCATGAAAGTTAACATGGTCAAACTCGCAATACATGTGATGAATAACAAGCATCGATGGATATTTGAAAGGATTAGGCTGATAGTTTGAATAGTTTATTTCTATTTGTTAGTTTTAGCTTGATCTGTTAGTTACCTACTTTCTTGAAGTTGATAGTTTCTTTTATCTATCAGTTGGTTTCTCAAAACTGAAAACTTCTTTTATCAGTTAGTTTTATTTATTATCTTTTAAAATTAGGAATGATATTATTTAAGGAATGAATGTATAACATTTGAGGATATTGAATAATATTTGTTTTAAACATTTACATTTATTTCGTGAGAATTATCTCAATATTATGTGATCGTATCACCATCTTCTGTCAATTGGTTTTTCTTTAATAGGAAATTACTATATAAGAAAGGACAAGAGTTAAATCCTGTTCCAATAGCACCAAATGGCACAACCTTCCTCAGGATTCTAACAATGATGGTGCTTATTGGGTGGAACTACCTGCTGATTTAACCATCAAACAAAGGGTCAAGAAAGAAGATTCGCGAAATGCCAATAGTTACGTACACATGAAGCCAATGCTTGGAGGAACCTTCATTGACATTGCAATATAGGTCTTCTACCTGTTAAAGGTAACTGGAAGAGTAAAACTTGAGTTCTTTACAATTAAGTTGGGAAAGAAAGGTGAACATGTTGGTGATTGGGAGCATGTGACATTAAGGGTAAGAAACTTCAATGGTCAATTATGACAATCTATTTCTCACAACACAGTAAGGGTAATTAGGTTGGTTCTTCTTAGCTTTAGTTTCAAAGTGGCAATAAACCAGTGATTTATTTGTTTCATGGTCATGCATCATGCCCACATGCTAGCCTTTACCTACATGGGGTAGAGATATATGTGTTAAATAAGATAGGTGAAAGGAATGATACCACTATAAATGATATGGTCGTGGATATGGGGAATTTGAATTGATTTTTGCAGAGTATTTCGAGTCTTCAAATATAGAGCCACCATGGTTGAACTATTTCGGAAATGGGATCCTAAAATTGATTATAAAATAGATAATACGTTGAAGGAGATTGAGAAGTTGTTGCCTAAAAAATTAAAATCTATTTTTGAAAAGATTGTAAAGAGATTTTCAAAATGATGTGCTCAGAGAGAAAGGACCATTGGCCCAAAAATGAAGAATAATTGGAGTGGAGATGAAGTTTGAAGATTGTATATTTTGATTCTTAAATACATCAAATTAACTTAGATGAAGGTTAATCATTGTCTACAAAAGTACAATTGTACAAGTGATTATAGTTAATTGAAAAAATAAAATAAAATAATCAAAGAAATTCAGGTATATATTTTATTAATACTTATTTAAAAATATTTTCAAATATAGTTAAAGTAAATCCACCTTATTATACCTTTATTTTTATTCAGTAATCAAGTAAAACAAATATTGTAATTAATAATGTAGAAAATGATGGTTAACTCAGTTACATACGTGGTTATTAATCGATTATCACTCCTGTGTAATCAACTACTATAATTGGTTAATTGATTACCATATATTCGCAATCGATTACCATATATTCGCAATCGATTATCAAACTGATTTATGGTAACCACATTTATCATTCTCAAGTAATTGATTATCGCAGATTGTTAATCGATTACCACATATTAGTAATGAATTACCAAACTAATTTATGATAATCATACGTATAATTAAGTTAATCATCATTTTTTTATTAAATTAATTATAATTTTTTGTGGTAATTGACTATCCTATTTTGGTAATCGATCACCAAGAAAAATTTTAAAATGTAAATGAATGAATCTACTATGTGTATGTTGAAGAATCAAGACCATTACTTATGCTAAAAAAATATAATTTATTAAACTTATATGCCTCAAATAAAATAAACTTATATATCAATTCTCATTTAGTTTCCCAAACTTCCAATCTCATGTCTTTTATATATATATATATATATATATATATATATATAAAAGATCAAGTTAATTTAACAATAATTTATGTTAGAGTTATTTTATTTAATAATTTTTTTGAATGGCAAGATTTCATCATTCCAACCGATAAATTAATAAATTTTAAAGAAAATTACATTGACATCCTTGAAAATATATCGAAAAAATATTCGATATCCATTTGTTTATAATAGTTCTTTGACCTTCCTTAAGCATATAATATCATAAGAAATTAAAGTAGGTTTGTGTAGGATAAAAAATGGAAGGAATATTGGGTACCTTTTCAATTAATCTCAAAGGATGTCAATGTAATTTGTTCTAAATTTTATTGTATAGATCATTTTTAAAAATGTTCATAAAATTTAAAATAATTTTAATATTTTATTAAATAAATTTAAATTATATTAAAAGAGATATATTATTCTAAAAAATAAAATTATATAATGAAATGTTAAATCTTTTTTAAATTTTTTAAAATTTTATTAACATAATTTACATAATAAAATCTAATAAACAAAATAACTTTTAATATAAATTACAAATAACCTAATCTCTTTTATGGTAGTTTCTCTAATATCTTTATAAATTCAAGGATAATGTAACAAACCATTTAAATGTTGACATTATCTATCCATATGCATTTAATGTGATTAATATCTTTCTTTTACTTTTTATAATTGTTATTCTCATATGTTAAAATTCAAAAGTAGTACATAAGTCCTTCCATTTATCCTATGTATAAAATTTCTTTTTTTTAAAAAAATTTATTGTTTAAATAATTAATATATCTAATATATTTTTACTTTTAAATATTTTAACCATAATTAATCTTCCTACCTACCTACATCCATATTTCTTAATAATAAATATTAAAATAGCTTCTACTAACTAATTTACATACTTAATAGTAAATATTTTCATATACTTAGTAGTAAATATTTTTATATGTTTATTTATTAAACAAAAATAATTTTAAAAAATATTGGATCTTCAATTTTAATTTATTTTCATTCTATAAATTTTTATATCTTTTTTTAATTTTCTAATTTTATCAAGTTATTGACTTTAGTAAAGATTAAAAACTATCATAATGAAAATATAAAATTATAAAAAATTAAATTAAAACAAAATATAAAATAGAAGATGAGATCAAAATAAAAAATATTTAAGATTATAAAAATTAATTTTAAGTTAAAAATTTATATAAAAAATTTATTATGATTGTCCTCAAACAGTTATAAAAAACATAGTATTAACAAAAGATCGTTTATCATTAAAACTAAAAAAATTTGTAATATAAGAATAAAAAATAATTTTTTACATTAAATAATATAAAAGGTTATATAAATCAACAATTAAAATAATATTATGTGTACAAATTAGTTATAAATTTATATAGATATTAAAAATTTTAAAATAATAACTAAATAAATTAAAATTTGATTTTAAATAATAATATTTAAAAATATAAAAATAAAAAAATACAAAATGGTTAATATAAAAGAAACTAAATAGTATATTGAAATAATCATTGTTTTCAAAAATTAAAATTAAAATTTATTATAAAATAATTGATAATTAAATTCATAAAGTATAAAATTAGTATATTCATATAAATTATCTTTATATTTAATTCTTAAAAGAAAATGTATAGGAACCTACCTAACTCCTTTGTATTGCACATATGTTTACCATTTTTATATAAAAAATTTATAATCAAATGTTTTAAAATAAAATAAATTATATATATTATAAGGAAAAAAATTAAATTTATTATTATAGGTTATACTAAATTTTATATTATTTAATAATTTATTATTAAATAATTTTATTATAAAATCAACTGTTAAATTCATAAATTTTACCATATAAATTATATTTATAAATTATATATTAATTTAAATATATATTAAAATTAACATTATATATTTATTTTCATAATATATAAATATAATAACATTTTAATTAAATTTATGTAATTATTTAATTTTTATAAAAATTGATACAAAATAAAAGAAATATATAATTATAAATTTGCAATTAAATTAAAAAAATTAAAATTTATATTAAGTTATTATCAATGTATAACTTTGCATGATTTATACCGCATAAATTAATGATTTTTTATTTGTTTTTATAATTCATTTAAGGTTAAATTTTGATCATTTAAATTTGAATTGTTTAAGAAAAAAATGTATAATTATAATTCTCTATATTTATGTGTAATTTTTAAATGTTAATAAATGAGAATAACATTTATGAAAAGTACAAGGAAGATGTTGACTATGTTAAATACATGGATAAATGTCAATATTTAAATGACTCGAAAGAGAGTTAGGATTGGTTGAGCACAGAATTCAAGGTAACAAATGGCTACTCAATAAATTCTTATGTTCCAAGTAGTATCAAAGGTGGATCGACCACTCAATTGATCCCACTTGGCCCTTGCGCAAACTTAAAATATATTTTTTTTCCAAAAGAATGATAAGAAACAAAAAAAAATAATGAATCTAAACTAAAAACAATATTAAAAACAAAATAAATAAAATAAAATAATGAATAATAAATATTAAAAAGAAAGAAAGGTTAGCTGCACTTAACTGAGAAAAAGATTTTGAACCCATAAGCTTCCCTCCTTGAAACGAGGAGGTGACCCATAAGCTTCCCTCCTTGAAATGAGGACTAGATGGGCTTACGCATTTCCGCGTATTCCCAAACTTAAACTATTACAAGGGAATAAAATTTTATAAATGATGGGCTTACGCTTTAATGCGTACTCCCAAACACAACACGAGCCTTGAAGCTCAAATGTTCCTCCTTTTTTTCTTGGGAAATGCATCTCCTTATATAGTAGAACGAGAGACTTCTGAAGTCTGTCTTACCCAATGTGGGACTTGCAACTCCTTATATAGTAGGACGCAAGACTGAAAGAGTCTCACTCTTCCGATGTAGGACTACCAAAATGATTCTTAAAGTTTTAATTCTGTCCGATGTGGGACTTTGTATTTTTCTATTTCTTTTTCATTTTGTTTTTATTTTTTGATAATACTCGGACAAAATTGGGTATTCACAGTTGCCCCTCTTTAAAATTTTTTTACTAAATAATATGAATAATTACAATATTCTTATTATTTTTATAAGAAATTAGTAAAGAAGTGAATTAATTTTGTCTGAGTATAAGTGGAATCCTTAGAATGAAGACCCATGAATTTGCTCAGGGTGCATGGACCCTTTGAATGGAGAGGGCACACATGGAATGAAGTGGGTGTGTGAACCCATGGAATACAAAGGGTGCGTGCACCCATGGAATGCAGAGGGTGCGTGGACCCTTGGAATGCAGAGGGTGCGTGGACCCTTGGAATGCAGAGGGTGCGTGGACCCTTGAAATGCAGTGGGTGCGTGGACCCTTGGAATGCAGTGGGTGCGTGGACCTTTGGAAATGCAGTGGGTGCGTGGACCCTATTAATGCAGTGGGTGCGTGGACCCTATGAATGCGGTGGGTGCGTGGACCCTATTAATGCAGTGGGTGCGTGGACTCATGGAATGAAGTGAGTGCGTGGACCCTATGGATGAAGTGGGTGCGTGGACCCTTGGATGAAGTGGGTGCGTGGACCCTTGGATGAAGTGGGTGTGTGGACCCTTGGATGAAGTGGGTGCGTGGACCCATGGATGAAATGGGTGCGTGGACCCTTGGAATGGAGTGGGTGCGTGGACCCTTGGAATGGAGTGGGTGCGTTGACCCATGGAATGGAGTGGGTGCGTGGACCCATGGAATAGAGTGGGTGCGTGGACCCACGGAATGGAGTGGGTGCATGGACCCAGGGAATGGAGTGGGTGCGTGGACCCATGGAATGGAGTGGGTGCATGGACCCTTGGAATGGAGTGGATGCGTGGACCCTTGGAATGGAGTGAATGCGTGGACCATGGGATGGAGTGGAGTCGTGGACCATGGGGATGGAGTGCGTGGACCACTTGGGATGGAGTGGAGTGCGTGGACCCTTGTGATGCGATGGATCGTGGACCCTTGGGATGCGGTGGGTGCGTGGACCCTTGGGATGCGGTGGGTGCGTGGACCCTTGTGATGCGATGGGTGCGTGGACCCTTGGTGATGCGATGGGTGCGTGGACTCTTGTGATGCGGTGGGTGCGTGGACCACATGGATCTTTGTGGGTGCGTGGACCCTATGGATCTTGTGGGTGCGTGGACCCTATGAATGCGATGGGTGCGTGGACCCTATGAATGCGGTGGTGCGTGGACCCTTGTGATGCGATGGGTCGTGGACCCTTTGTGATGCGTGGGTGCGTGGACCCTTGTGATGCGGTGGGTGCGTGGACCACTGTGATGCGGTGGGTGCGTGGACCCTTGGGATGCGGTGGGTGCGTGGACCCTTGGGATGCGATGAGTGCGTGGACCACTTGTGATAGAGTGGGTTCGTGGACCCTATGGATGCTGTAGGTGCGTGGACCCTATGAATGTTGTAGGTGCGTGGACCCTATGAACGCAGTGGGTGCGTGGACCCTATGAACGCAGTGGGTGCGTGGACCCTATGAATGCAGTGGGTGCGTGGACCCTTGGTATGCAGTGGGTGCGTGGACCCTTGGAATGCAATGGGTGCGTGGACCCTTGGAATGCAGTGGGTGAGTGGACCCTTAGATTGAAGTAGGTGCGTGGACCCTTGGAATGAAGTGGGTGCGTGGACCCATGGAATGCAGTGGGTGCGTGGACCCATGGAATGGAGTGGGTGCGTGGACCCTTGGAATGGAGTGGGTGCGTGGACCCTTGGAGTGGAGTGGGTGCGTGGACCCTTGGAGTGGAGTGGGTGCGTGGACCCTTGGAGTGGAGTAGGTGCGTGGACCCTATGGATGAAGTGGATGCGTGGACCCTTGGGATGCAGTGGGTGCGTGGACCTTTGTGATAGAGTGGGTGCGTGGACCCTTGGAGTGAAGAGTGGGTGCGTGGACCCTTGGAATGCAGAGGTTGACCCTTGTGATGCAGAGGGTGCGTGGACCTTATGAATGAAATGGGTGCGTGTACCCTTGGAATGAAATGGGTGCGTGGACCCTTGGAATGAAATTGGTGCGTGGACCCTTGGAATGCAGCGGGTGCGTGGACCCTTGGGATGAAATGGATTCTTGGAACCTAGAGATGGGGAGGATTCTTGGAACCTAGAGATGCAGAGGATGCTTGGAACCTAGAGATGCAGAGAATGTTTGGAACCTAGAGATGATGAGGTGTGTAAACTATAGATGTTGGATTTTATTTTTTTTATATATATATTTTTTATTCAAATCTGGGTTAGAGTAAGATCCCTATAATGCACAGTTTAAGCTTGACATCCTAAGAAACAAAGACTTGCCCTTATGTATCCCAAACCATTTAATAATATGAATGCATAATATCTTTTTAATGTATGAATGCATGATAGAATTATAATGATGTAATAATATGATGATATAGGATTAAATAACGATGCACTGATTTATGAAATTAAAAATGATTAAATAATGATGCAAAATGTCATGATATCAATTAGGAAAACTGATATGTGAAAAAAGTTGGTGCAATATATTGTTTTTTACTCTTTTTTCTTTTTCTTTTTTTTTGAATTCTCTTTTTTTGCCTTTGTTTTCATTTTTTCTTTTTCTTTTTCTTCTTTTTTTTTGTCTTTTTTTTTGTGTTTCCTTTTTTATCCTTGACCCTTATAGTTTCATGTTGAGGATTTCAAGGATGAGCAAAAAATTGTTGGTCTGTTTTGATTGTTCAGCTCGAACAATTGTTGGATGTATGACCAAAGTACCAGTCAGAAAATATGGTTGTCTAAATCTCGGTAAATTGCAAATGACAATATTCTTGCTCTATGTTGTGTCAATTGAGAGCTTGTTGAGTTAACATGATTTTTAAACCATCAAAATAACCGTGATGCTTTTATTTTTAGTGGTAACACATGTTTTCTTTCGGCATATATGATTATTGAAATGCATGACAAGGTTATTGGTGAAGGGAATAGAATTATTCTATGTAAAGAAGATGAGGTCATATCTACAAAGACAAACAAGGTATAAAGAATAATGTTTAGAAGAAATGGAAGGATTTACAAAAATAGAGTGATTTTGGTATTAGGTAGAATGATATATACATAGAATAATGTTTGGAAAGAATGAGAGAATTTACAAAATAGAGTGATTTTGATTTTGTGTAGAATGATATATACATGAAGTAAATTTTGGGAGGAAGAAAAGGATTTACGGAATGGTATCATGTGTAGAGAAATTTGTAATTTGAGTCATGTTTTCTAGATGAACAACGCTAGTACCACACTCTAGTAACCTTGAAGATCCATCAATAAGCTTTAGAAGGAAATAAAATTGCCCCGGTTTGAACCTTTAAGCACATCGTTCGCCTTAGTCTATAACTGCAAAGACATTTTTTGCTCCACTTTACAACCAGAGATGTCATTTTCCTCTTACAACTGTGAAATTCTTTTGTGATTTCCAAAGCATCATTTTCCCCAGTTTATAACTTTCAAAGCATCGTTTGCCCCAGTTTTACAACTTTCAAAGCATCGTTTGCCCCAGTTTACAACTTCCAAAGCATCGTTTGCCCCAGTTTACAACTTCCAAAGCATCGTTTGCCCCAGTTTGTGACTGTTCAATTGCCCCAGTCTGTAAAGTCTAACGCATTCTTTGTGTTCGTTCATCTTCTAGACCGCCTATCCCGGTTTTCAGTCTGGTGATCACTTTATTTGACCCTAATTTTTTCCTAGATCGCTCTTTTCGAGTTTTCAATCTAGCGGGTCGCTCTAACTTTTGCCTAGATTGCCTTACAGGTTTTCAATCTAGCGAGCATTTTTTTTATTGCTCTAACTTTTGCCTAGATCGTTATTTGAGATTTTCGATCTAGCGAGCTTTTTTCGATTGCCCTAACTTTTGCCTAGATTGTTTTTGAGATTTTTGATCTAGCGAGCTCTTTTTTTTCAATTGTTCTAACTTTCGCCTAGATCGTTTTTTTGAGGTTTTCGATTTAACCGGCTTTTTTTCGATTGCCCTAACTTTTGCCTAGACCGTTTTTGAGGTTTTCAATCTAGCGAGCTCTTTTTTTTTTTTTTAAATACCTTTCATCATGAGGCTTTTGACTATGTAGAATTTCTCTTTCAATGAAAGTTGACTGATCAAAAATCAAATTGAACTCATTCTACTTCCTCCATCTTGTTTTCTTAAAAGAGGATCTTCCACTATCTTTTGTATGTTGGCAACTCCCAAGATTTCATTATCGCTTTAGTAACCCATTCCTAATATCTTCATCAGCTTGATTGATAGAGTGAGCAAAGATACTTCATATGGTACTATCGTTTTCATTGTCAAGCCTATTTCTTTCAAACATGAATTGTTTAGAATATGAAACAAATGAAGAATGAAGGAGATCAAGTCAAAATGGGTTAAAACGTTGGGAAAATTATTTACAGAATGCATTTCAAGTATATTACAAGAAAACCTGTGTGCCCAAAATTTTTGTTCTTTTTTTTTTGCTTTTTATTTTTGTTCTTTTGTTCTTTCTTAATAATTTTATCACTTACACTAACTTAATAATTTTATATAAAATGCAAAATTTATCCATCTAGTCGTTGATTTAAAAGGTATTATTAAGTAAATTATGTATATAAAATTTTATAAAAAATAAAAAATGATAAATACTTCATTTTATGATTTTATTTTAACAGTTCATATATTATTTAAAGATATATAAATATTAATAATTAAATAACATATTTACACATTTCTAAAATTTTTAAAATATTATATACAAGATTATAAAAATATTATAACATGATTTAATAATTGGATAAGTGAATCTTGCATTTTACATAAAATTATAAAAAATTTATTAAACTTATACTCCATCTATTCTAACAAACGAAGGAAGATAAAAAAATTTAAAATCACATAATTCTCTAAAAAATAAATATAAACTAATTAATTTTAATTTTTAAAATTATTAAAAGATATACACAAATTTAAAAGTATTAAATTATCATGTTACAATTTAAATATTTTAGTTTAAAAAAATGAAATTTTTATTTTTTATACAATGTAAAAAGTAATGAAATATGAATATAGAATTTTTATATAAAATATACTTTAGTCTCCAATCTTTTATCATTAGATTAATTTTAATGGTTTAAAATAAAATTTTTATTTAAATTATTTATTTTATGTAAAATTAAGTTAAATTATTTTTAAAAAATTAAATTAAAGATTTTCAAACAATCACAACTTAATTAAATATACTTTTGATATTATCTTTTGAAGAAAATTTTTAAAATTTAAAAAATAAAATAAAATAGAAAAATATGATAAATACCATTGAAAAAGAATAAATAAAAATAATAATAAAAAATAATAATAATAATAATAATAATAATAATATCAATACATAATAATAATAAAAAATAAAATTATATTTAACTATAATTAATAAAAATAAAAAATATTTATAATAAAAAAATTTATAGAGAATAAACTTAATAAAAAAAGTTATAGAGAATAAAATTAATAAAAAAATTACGAATAATAGATATCACATAAAAAAAAAATTATTACAATAATAAAAACTTATATATGGTATAATAAATAAAAAATAAAGAATAATAATAATATCATGAAGTAAAAATAGTAAAAATTCATAATAAAAAAAATTAATGTTCAAATATTAACTAAAACATAATAATAACAATAATAAAAATAATAAGTAAAATCAACTTACACAATAATAAATAAATGAATAATGTAAGAAATAGTAACAATTTATAGAAATATAAATTAATAATAATAATAATAATTATTATTATTATTATAGCTAATTATAATAATTAAACATATGAAATAACTATTAACAAATTCTTAAAATTAAACTAAACTTCAAATGACGTACACACACCGTTTTAAAGCATTATTTAAAAAATGTTAATTTTTTTTTCTTAAAATGATAAAATTATGTTTAAATAAAATAATATAATGCTGGTATATTAATTGGATCAGAATACTCTAGGATTCCAATCTTAAATAAAATAATTCTTCTGCTTATAAAAAAGAATATAATGCTGCTATGTATTTTTAAATTCTCAGTTTAGTCCGATCAGCAATCTTAAAAAATAATAAAAGTAATACTAATGATGGAGGAATATATTTAGAGATTATAAAGCGGTGGGAACTTATTGCATTGTTGTATATTACGATATTGTTTAATATTCTTTGTACAGATAAAGAATTAATGACTGACACGAGGAAAGGAGAAGCGCAATATAACCAATGCTATCTTAACCTTGACACATAAAACAGAATTAGTTATTGTAATTGGATAATAAATAAATAAAAATAAAATAAAATTAATTGTAATGGATGATAAAAATTAAATTTTAGAAGGATTCTTTTTCGTGTAAATTTAAGATACTAAATTTTAATTAATGTGAATCAATTAAATATTATTAAATATATATTTATTTAATATAGTTAAAATATTAATATTTAAATTTTTTCTATTTAAGGGTTTGTTATTATGAAAAGTTGTTGTTTCTTTCTTATACTTTGTTATTTGATCATTTATTTTTATTGTTAATGTATTTTACCATATTAAATATGTTTTTAATTTTTTAAAAATATTTAAATTTTATTTTTTATTTTAATTTTAAAATTTTTAGTTTAGATTTTTTGTTTTTTAAAATATTTTGATTATTATTTTTTATATTAATTTAAATTATATTAATTATTATTAAAAAAATTTAATCATTTTATAAAATATTTTGATTATAATCCTTAAATCATGATTAATCTATTATAATTTAATGTAATTTAATTTAATATTAGGATTATAATTAAAATATTTTAAAAAATTAGAAATTAAAATAAAGGTTTTAAATTTGAATGATGAAAATCAAAATTTAAATATTTTAAAGAAATTAAAAGTATATTTAATCCTATCTTATATCTAAATAAATTATAGAATTTTTTAAAATATTTTATTTAAAAATTATAAATATATTATATACGTTTATAATATAATTTGTTAAAAATATAATAAATATTTAAAGAAATTAAATTTTTTATTAATTAAATTATGTTTTAATATAAAATCAATTTTATTAAATAATTATTATAATTGATAAAATTTATTCCATATTTTTATTTGGTAAATAATTTATACAAATAAAATAATATTACTGTAATTTTAAGATTTAATAAAGTAAAACCAGATTTTGATCTTTGTTAGTGATGCAAATGCAAGATAATATTCTACTTTTGTAATTTTTAACTTATTTAAATATTAGATTATATTTTTTTAAAAATATAATTATTAACTTTATTTTTTTTAATAAAAATTATATCTATTATATATTATTTATTTCAATAATGTTTAGATTGATTGTTAAAATAATTATTGATTTTATATATAAATAAAAAATAATTTTATAAATTTTTAACAAAAATAATATTTTTATGTTAATATTTTTTATAATAGAATTTAGAAAATTATATAAAATTATTTTATGATATAAAATTATAATTAATATATAATAAAATAGGTTATAGTTAAACTATTATATATATATATATATATATATATTATTTAAATATTAGAGTTAATGTAAGAAAAAGCAATCTAGATTTTTAAAAAGAAATGATAAACACATTAGTATTTTGTAGAACTTAAATAATTTTGATGAGAAATAAAACTTAATTTAAGATTATTAACTATAATTTATTTTATCAGTTAAATAATATTTTATTAATTAATAAATATTATTTTAAAATGTAATTAATTTTAAGTAAAATATGTAAATTATTTTTAATTTTATTTATAAAAATAATTTATATAATTCTTTTTAGAGTTAAAAATTTATTAAATAATTATAAAACTTAAATTATTTTAAAACTAAAATAAAAATCATAAGAACTATAATTTTATATATTTTTTATATTATTCAATATAATGTAAAGCTTAATAATTTTATTTAAAAAATTATTCAATTATTATAGGAAATAAACATAATAACTTAATTAAGATAATAATTTAATTTTAAAATTTAATTTAAATATTATAGATAATTTAGATTATAAGCTAATTTAAAATTTATTTTAAATATTATAGGTAAATATGTAAAGTTTTATTCACATATTATAGGTTTAAGATTTTAAGTTAATTAAGGTAATAGGTTTAGGATTTTAAATTAATTTAAGATAATAAGTTTATTTAAAAATTAATTTAAATATTATATTAAATTAATGATTAATTTAATTATGGTAATAATTTAATGTAAAATTTAATTTTAATGCAATTAATAATTAAGAGAATAGGTAAATTTTAAATTAATTTATAATTTAATTTAAACAGTGTAAATAAATCAGAATATATAAACTTAAAAATTAATATTATACGTATTAGATAATTAAGGTATTAAGTTAATTTTAAATATAATTTTCAATTGAATTTAAATAATATAAAAAATTTAAATAATAAATCAATTTAAATTTATTTAAATACGTACAATTTCATTAACGTATTATAAATTTAAATTTTTAAGTTAATTAAGATAATAAGTTAATTTTAAATTTTATTTCAATATTTTACCTAATTAAAATGGTAATATATTTTAAATTTTAATTTAAAAATTATATCTAATTTTGATGATAAATTATTTAAAATTTAATTTAAATTATATATAGAATTAACGTATTAATATAACATAATTATGGTAATAAATTAATGTATAATTTAATTTAAATATAATAAATAATTAAGATAATAATTTAATTTTAAAATTAATTTAATTATTAAATGAAATTAATGTAATAAGTTAATTAAGATAATAATTAAATTTAAAATTTTATTTAAATATTTTAGGTAATATTCAAAAATTAAATTTAATTAAAAAATAAAATAAATAATACAATATTTATTTATTTAAAATTATATTATTTTTATTTTTATTTGCTTATATAAAAATATATGTTTTTAAAAAACCAATGTGTAATAATAGCATTTTAAAATCCTACGAATCAAACTTTTAAAAATATTAACTAAAATTTGATACATTAATTACAAAATCACACCCAATATTATTTTATTAATCTAAATCAATCAATATTTAGTACACTCAAATTTAGAAACTTACCGTAGTAATCACCTTGTTAGAATAATAAGTGTGTGTAAGATTACAACGTAGATATATATTTTAACAGCTTATGTTTCTTGCTTCTACTAGCTTAAAGTTATTTATGCTATTTGGTTAACTTAAGCTATGGTACTGGTGCAATAAGCATGTGGTTTATCTAGTGTTTAGAGCTTTGCGTCTGAATTCAGAGATTGTATGGATTGGATGTTGGCGTGACAGCAGTTTGAGCACTAGAACAATTATGTTATGATAAGCTTCAAAGTTAATTAAAAAATTAGTGTATAGATTAACAAAAATGAAAACACAGAAATTCCAATTATAAAATGACTCGCTGATAGATAATCAATCATATATGCGATTAATTTTACATCTTAAACCTACAATTTTCAAAAGAATAATTGAGAAATATATATATATATATATATATATATATATATATAGCAAAGATGGAGATGAAATGAAGCAGGTAGTAATTGCAAAAGCATAAATTGCCAAACACACAACAAATAAATAAATAGAGATAATACATCACAAGCAATGAAGTTAGGATATAGTTGAATCAAGATTTGCAAATTGAAGGAAAAAAAGATCAGGGTTCATTGTTTGGTAGTTTTTCAATAGCGTTGAACTAGAAAGAATAGGAGTGGATACCAAATGCATAAAGAAGAATATCATTGGATCGAAGGAATTAATCTTCAAAAAAGTATCAATGGAAGAAATCAACCTTAGACAGAGTGTTAATAGAAAGAATGGAAGTTAATCAAGCTCTCAAAACTTAGCTCGAAGGGTGGAACACAGAACATAGAAAAAAGAGGAGTGAGTGAAAAGTTATAAGGTAAAAAAAGCTAAGTTCAATCCATTTTTTGAGTTAGGATAAAAGCGTGACTTTAAAGTAAAAGAAAAAGAAAAAAAGGAGAAGCATAAAAGTAAAAAAAAAACATTTTCCAGAAAACTCAAAACATAGTTTTATTGCATTTACATGAAATGCAAAAAATTATAAAATTTACAGCATTAGTTATGACCACTAAAAAAATATATCAACAAAATTAATATATTTACAATTAAAATATATAAATTGACATTTTTAGAAATTAAATAGTTCCTCAAAAGTCTAAAATATGAATAAATAAACAAATGTAATAATCAAATTATGAAGAATCTTCTATAAAGATCAACTTTAATGATTTACTTTCTTTTATTCACTTTAAATTGTTATTTTGTAGGATTTTTTTATAAAATTCTTTCACAACAAGTTTAATGATATTTAATATAAGATCTTTTGCAAAGTTATAAAAGAATTTATTAATTTTTTTATTTTTCCCATCATAACCGTGAAAGAGGTAATAAATTAATTAAAATTAAAATTAAAATTATCATTCTCTATCTTTTAAAAGTCATGACTAAAATTAATTTTTATAATATAGGTACAATTTTATGTTGATTGAGTTATATTTTGATTCTTTGTTTTTTCATAAAAGATGTGAAAAATATAGAAGTATAATTAGTATATTTACAATCAAAATATATAAATTGATATTTTTTAGAAATCAAATAGTCTCTTAAAAATTTAAAATATGAGTAAATAAAAAATCCAATAGCCGAATTATACACATTCATAATTTTAGGAACTAAAAATAAAAACAATTAATTAAAGAAATCAATATCTTCTTATAAAATATGAAACCAACATCATAAAATATGATAAAGAATAAAATCTTAATCACATTGTTTAATTTTTTTATAAAGAGAGATTTATTAACCTTTTTAGGTGGAACTACACCCTTTAATTCCTATCTTCAAAATAATGTTACTTTAGGAAATTTTAACTATAAATAAATATATTCTCTAGATTATTATTGATTGAAATTTTTTAACTCATGTTGTTCATTAAAAAATGGAAATCCAATATATTAAGAGAAACTTATTTAAAAATTTAAAAATAAATAAAATATTAAAAAATCATAGTAGAAACAACAAAGGAAAAAAAATCAATTTTGAAAAGAAAAATAAAAAGTACGGAAAAAAGAAAAAAAAATCATTGTCAAAGAAAAACCAACTACTAAAAGTTTATATAAAAAAAACTTAAAAAAAACTTCATCTTAAGATAAAGATAAAAATTTTAACTCCGTGCTTGGAAGAGAGATTTGAAAATTTTAAAATACATGTAACTGGAATTATTTTTAATTTTAACTTTTTTTATTTAGATAAAATATTTAAATTTTTTAAAGTTCAATTTCTTTGTTTAAATCTAGCCATTTAAAATTTATCATCTAAATTATAATATTAAATAAATAATAATTTAGTTATACTTATTTATTGATAGTTTTAATTTATAGATTAAAAAATGTTTTTCATATAAAAATTTAAAATTATTTTATTGATGTGAGTAATATAAGAAAAGATGCGATCAAGATAGAAAATGATAGAAATATAATAAATCCTTATCTAATTATTTTAATTTATGTTGAATATTACTTATCAAAATAATTAGGAAATAATTATAAATTATATGTTAATATATAAATTATGTTAAAAATAATTTTTAATAGAATTAATATATTTTAAAAAATAATTTATTTTCATTTTTTTAATAGAAATATATAAAAAAATAGTAAAAATTTGGATGTTTGTTTCCTATTTGTGAAAACAGATTTCTGTTTTTAAAAACTAAAATAATCCAAAAATTTATTAGAGGGATGGAAGATTTTAAAAAACATTTATTTCAATGCTTAAAAAATAATTATTTGATTTAGTGTTTTTTATTTTTAAATTTTTTTCCAAAATAATTTTCAAAAAGTATTTTGATAGAGAAAAAAATAGGACCAAATAAAGGAAAAAGATAAAGTAGTATACAGAACATAAATAATAGAAAATTGAAAATAATAAACCAAAATAAATTAAATATAATTTAATTTTTTATTTTTGAAAATTGAAAAATATTATTTTTTAAAAAATTAAAAAAATTTCATTTTCCAAACAAGTTTATATTTAATTTGTCAGTTATAAAAAAAATCTTTTTCAAAACAGAAATTAAATGAACCGTACTTTTATATTTTCTATTTTTATTATTCATGTCCTTTCATGTATTATTTTTTTTTCCTTTAAAAAAATTAAAAAAAATTTAAAACTAAAAAAGAAAATACAATCGAACACGTCCTTTATTGTATAAAAAAAATTCTTTTTTAATAAAAATAAAATAATTATAATTTTTTTAATATAATTAAAATTTAAATTATTTTTTATAATAAATTCTCATTAAATTTACTAAAAATTTAAAATTATATATTTATAAAAAGAGTAAAGTGCTTTTTATAAAAATTATTTTAAAAATATATTATTAAAATATTTTTGATATGGTATTTTTAATAAAAAGGTTACGAGATACATAGATGACATGAAAGGAATCCAAATTTTTACTATTTCAGTATAATTTAAAATTTTTTTATTTTAATATATTAAATTATTAAACTTTATAGAAAATTACTTAAATAAAATATTTTAAAATTTTATATAAAATATTTTATAAAAATATATTTTTTTAGAATTTTCCAATCCAATATAAATAAGAAAATAAATATCGATGATATGTAAACTACAGTTATCTTTTTATAATAAAGGATAAATTTGAAATGAAAAGGTTAAAAAATAAAAGTTACCTAGAATTTTATAGAACATATCTGTGGCTTTTATATAAATAGAAGAATGGCTTTTATATAAATAGAAGAATTTGTAAGTTTATACAAATTTTCTAAAATAAGAGGATATTACACAATCCATTCGATTTGAACTCATATGAGTAGAGATGAAAGTAGGTCGAGCCAAGTTAGGTTTTGAAAATATGTATGTCTGATCTGTTTAAAAATTTTGAGGCCTCAGCTTGGGTCTGTTAGTTTTTTTTTTTTATCAATGTCTGACCTGATTTAAAGCTACAAGATGTGCAAATCTGTTTAAAAGTTTACATTATAAAAAATATCAATAAATAAACTTAAAACTTATATAAATAATTAATTAAAAAAACTTGCAAACTTAAAACTTAAAACTTACAAGATAAAATATCATTAAATAGGCCTAAAACGTATATATATATATATATATTAATATTATATAAATATAATATATTAAAATAAATATAAATATATAATATATAAATATAAATAGGTCCTTGAATAGATTAAATAGATTTTTTTATAAGCTTAGATCTGATTTATTTATTAAAAAAGCTTTTTAACAACTCCGAATCTATCTATCTATTAAACAAGTCAATTTGTTGAACAACCTTATTCACTTACGTTCTTTATATTTATAAAACAGGACATTAAAAAAAAGAGAAAGTTCTCTATGATAATTTAAGTTTGAAAAAAAAAAAAACTCTTATTTGATTATCATATAAGGACCAACACGTCAAACATTGTTTTTTAAAGATAGTTTATTTTTCTTCATCTTCTTGATATAATTTAAAAATATTTTTAAAATATAGAGATTATTTCTGTAAGATCATTTTAAAAGAAAATTATTTCTCTCTAAATAATTAACATTTTGGATTATATTTATTATTTTAAAAATAAAAATTGGAAAGAAATTAATTTTTTATTATTTTTATAAATTATTTTGAATAGATTTTTTTTAAAAGTTCAAATTATTACTATTTTTATAATAAAAATAACTTTCATGATTATATATAATTTAAATATGTTTTTATTTTTTAATAAATTAAAATTTAAAATTAACAATATTGATTTAAATTTAATTTTAAAAGTTTAAAATATCATATTAATAAATATTATATGTTATAATTTTAATAATTTATTTTCTTGATTTCATCTTCAATTTTGAAAATTTAATTCTTTTAGTTATTTACATTAAATAGTTATTATTAATTATTAATAATATTTATTATTATATTTTATATTTTAATCCTTTTTATTTAAGTTGATAATTTGATCCCTTTAATGTATTCCTTTTAATATTCATTATTTATAATAATATTTATTATTTTATTGAATTAATTTTGAAATGTTTTTATTTAGATTAAAATTTTAATCCATTTAATTTGTTACTATTATATTTATTATTTATTATTAATTATTAAATAATAATATTTACTATATATATGTAAATGAAACCTAAATAGTGAGCAACAACCAAAACCAAAATTTTCTTGGAACTATGATGAATTGGCACCAAACAGTATGACTTTCCAACGAGCACCTTAAATGTAGATTTTCAGATATTTGAGCTTGCGGAAGCTATAACAAAGCCAAATCAGATTATATGTATCAAAATTATATTATATCTATTTTTATTACAGTATAAATCACTATTTATACGTAAAAAAGTATAGATTCAATATCACAAAAATGGATATGAATGCGGGAATTATTTGTGCTGTGCTTCTCTGGACAACTCTCCCAGTAGGAATTCCTGCAGCTGCACCAACGAAGCAGTTTTCAGGTACTTAATTCTCTGACATTTATATTATTATTATTATTATTATTGTTGTTTTTCGATTGATTCGTTGGTGTTTGTCTACTCTAATCTACACATAAAAGATTAACAAATGCGAAAACTATGATGATACATGGATAGCACATAAAAAATTAATAAATATGTAACTTTTTTATATTATGAATGAATTAAATCTAATTTAAATAAAAAATATAAATAAACATATCATGGATTTAAAATAAAAACAAATAATAAAATTTATTTTATATTATAAATTTAAATCTTGGTTCTTGAATGAAAATAAGTTAAGAATGATGTTTATTCTTATTAAATAATATATATTTTTAAAAAAATATTTAAATTTTATTAATAATTTTATATATAAATTTTATTTTTTATTTAACTTAAAATTTTTAATCTTGATTATTGATTAATTAAAAATATTTTTTAATTTTTAATAAAAAATTTTAAGATTTTATAATATCTTAAATAATGTTGATTTGAATTTGATTTTTGAATTTTAGTATATCACATAAAATAATATATTTTATTTTAATAACATTTTATTTTATTTTCTTTAATTTAATATTTTTATTTTTTAAATTTATTGTCATTTAATACAATAAAATATTTATTTCATTTCGTAATAACAGAATATTTATTTTCCTTAAAACTAAGATATCTGTTTTTATTAAAATGAAATTTTATCATACATGTGGATAAATTGACAACGGGTATAACTTTCTTCTTTCTCTGTAATTTGTTAAGATATGTCCTTTGTGTTTCCTGTAAAGTTATCTTTTATTTGATAACATTTTTTATGAGAAAAGAACCGTGAAGGCCTGGGAGACTGAACAGAAATGTTTATTACACATAACACGTACCTGAATTTATCTCATGAAAGATCGTGTCATCCAGATTTAAAAAAAATAAAATAAAAATTTATGACTCTTAAATTTAAGGTATATACGGGTGTAAATTACTCTATAGATATACCAACATCAATTTTCGGAATTCAAACAGTTTCCTTTAATATTTGAAAATCCATATTCGTACATTTTAGATCGCACAACCAAATGAACATATTTATTCTATCCGTATAAATTTCAAATCTAACGAATATAATTTTATTTAAAATTAAATATACTTTTAATTCTTTTAAAATATTTAAATTTTAGTTTTGATTCTTTAATTTTAAAATTTTTTATTTTTAAAATATCATGATTATAGTTTTTGATATTAAATTAAATTAAATTAATCATTATTAATTTTTTTTAATATTTTATAAAATATTTTGATTATAATTCTCTGATTATGATTAATTTATTTTAATTTATATAATTTAAGTGAATATTAAAAATCATAATTAAGATATTTTAAAAAATAAAAAATTTTAAAATTAAAAAATCAAAACCAAATTTAAATACTTTAAAAAACTAAAAATATATTTTAACCTCTTATTTATCTAAAACAAATCACTCGGACCGTACAACATAAATGATGAATCTGGATGTAATTTACTAATAGAAAGACATTTTCTATCTCCAAAAATTATCCTCAAAAGAACTTACAATTCGTCAACTACTATATAATAGGCATATTCTCCGCTCATGATAATCATTTATCTTAGAAAAATTTAATAATAGATAATTAATAAATTTATTACTATTTTCATTTCTGATTTTTTTAATTTTTTAAATTTATTTTTAAACTTGAATATAGTCTTTCATTTTTTAAAATCATAAAGTTAATCTTCTCACTTACTAAACATAACATACATTAGTTTACAATAAAAAAACTTTAAAAATAATGTTAAAAGTTGGAGCTAACGAATTTTTTTTAAAATAAATAATAAATTAGTAAAAATTAAATAAATTAAGAAGGAAAATACTAGTAAATTTCGATAATTAATTACCGTTTGTGCAGGGAATTTCCCCACCAAAAGTGAAGGTCTCTCCATTGACACCATTTTCCAGCTTCCTAGTGCATTACCTACATGGCCTCCAGGTACACTATCCTGTTATGTGACTATCATATTCTCTCCTAGCTGTGATATAATATAATGTTGAATTGTCAAATGCAGGTAGTAAATTTTCAAGTGGAATAATTGATCTGGGTGGGTTGCAAGTGTCTCAAGTATCAACATTCAACAAAATTTGGGGAACCTATGATGGTGGACCGGAGGATCAAGGATTCGCCATTTTTGAACCATCAGGAATACCTGAAGGATTCTCTACATTGGGTAGCTACGCCCAACCCAATAACAAGCCTTTTTTTGGATGGGTTCTTGTGGGAAAAGATGTGTCTACAAATAGCAGCAACCCCAGTCTAAAACAACCAATTGATTACACACAAGTATGGAACAGTACATCTGATGATGGTCTTATCTTTTTTTGGTTACCAACAGCACCTAATGGTTATCAAGCAGTAGGCCATGTTGTCACTACCACACCAGATAAACCTTCCCTTGACAAAATCAAATGTGTCAGATTAGACCTCACTGACCAATGTGAGACAAATTCATGGATTTGGGGATTCAATAGCTTCAATGTTTATGATGTTAGACCAAGCAATAGAGGAATTCAAGCTCCTGGTGTTCCAGTAGGAACCTTTGTTGCACAGAATGGTGAGAATACTGGCCCTCTATCTATTGCTTGTTTGAAAAATAACAATTCTCTCTCAACATACATGCCTAATTTACAACAAATTGAGGAAATACTCAAAGTTTATGCTCCAACTATGTACTTACATCCTGATGAAGAATATTTGCCATCTTCTGTCAATTGGTTTTTCTCCAATGGATCACTATTATATAAGAAAGGGGAAGAGTCAAATCCTGTTACAATAGCACTAAATGGCACCAACCTCCCTCAGGATGCTAATAGTGATGATGCCTATTGGTTGGACCTGCCTGCTGATGATGAAAACAAAGATAGGGTCAAGAAAGGAGATTTGCAAAGTGCTAATACTTATGCTCATGTGAAACCAATGCTTGGAGGAACCTTCACTGACATTGCATTGTGGGTCTTCTACCCATTCAATGGTTCTGGAAGATTAAGAGTTAAGTTCTCTTTTATTAAGTTAAATATTAAATTAGGGAAGATAGGTGAACATGTTGGTGACTGGGAGCATGTGACATTAAGGGTAAGCAACTTCAATGGCCAATTATTGCAAGTCTATTTCTCACAACATAATAAGGGTGTTTGGGTTGATTCTTCTCAGCTTGAGTTCCAAAGTGGCAACAAACCTGTGGTTTATTCTTCTTTGCATGGTCATGCATCATACCCACATGTTGGCATGAATTTGCGTGAGTCATCTAAGATAGATGGTATAGGAGAATATAAGATAGATGGTATAGGTGTAAGGAATGATACTGATAAAAGTGATCTGGTCATGGATATGGGGGCATATGAATTGGTTTCTGCAGAGTATTTGGGATCTGCAGTTGTAGAGCCCCCATGGCTAAACTATTTCAGGGAATGGGGTCCTAAAATTAGTTATAAACTTGATGATGAGTTGGACAAGATTAGGAGGGCATTGCCTGGAAAGCTAAAATCTCTTGTTGAAAAAATTATAAAGAGTTTGCCAAATGAAATATTGGGACAGGAAGGACCCACAGGACCAAAGGTGAAGGATAATTGGAGTGGAGATGAAGTTTGAAGAATTTTAACATTGATTCTTACAAAGTACTTTTGTATAAGTGACCACAATTAATTGAAAAAAAAAATCAACAAAAACCAGCAATAGCTGTAAATTAGTTTATCGAAATAGTTTTACAGAAAGATCTCGAGTTAAATAATTTAATCCCTTCTTTTGTATAAATATATCATAAGATATGAAGGATGATAAAAATTTATATCCTAAAAATATAACAATTAAATTTGTTGCTTATTATTCTCTAGATTATTTTTTAAAATTAAATAAAAGATTTATATATAAAATTTATTTTTACAACTTCACCTAGATTTAATGGTACTTGTATCTTTTATTTTTTAATGAATAATTTCTTTTAAAAGTAGGTCAATAAAACTTGAACAAGAAGGTTAATCCATTGTGTCGGGTAATTTATCAATTTCACTTAATGCATATTTTTTTATATTATCTAAATATTTTCATTTATAAATTTATGATTTTTATTTGAATTAGTCATATTATTTTTATAATCTGACATATTTTTATCTTAAATGTTTTTATTTTTTATATTTTTAAATTATATTTTACAAATAATGTTCAAATTGGATATTATTAATCATTTTAATATTTCTATTGATCCTCTTATATATTTTTTTTAAAATTACGGTAAAACTATTAATTTCCTTAAAATAGGAAAAATAGAATAATTTATTTAAAAATTCTAAAAATATTATTATAGTAAAGATTTTAAAAGATACATAGTAACAATTTTAATTTTCAAAAATTTTTTACTGACAAATATATATTTATTAGAAATTATCCATTAAAAAAATAGTTTAATAAAGATTTAACCAAACGATGGTATAATTGATGAAAATTATTAACCTCTAAAAAATTACTTTGTGAAAGATAAAATCAACACTAATTGATTTGTACTTAACTTTTAATCATATATTAGTATCAATTTTAACAACCAAAAAGTTGTTGTTAATTTTTTAAAATATTTTTCATAATTTTTCATTCATGATAAATGTATAAAATATTTAAAATTAAAATTAAAATTAAAATATTAACAATTAATATTATATGAATTTTTAAATCAACATATAAATATAATTATTTATTTTAGTAAATAAAAAAAGAAATAAAAAGAATAATTAAGATATATAATATAAATTTTTAATAGTTTTATAACATGCATAATTTGGTATAAAAAATAAAAACAGAAACTTAGAACGTACTGCAAGTTTATTTAAAATGTTAATAAATATTATTAAAATAAAAAAAATATATAATTCTCTCCACAGGTTATTTTTAATGTTGAAACAAATTTATATGTCATTCATTTAAATGTTTTTTATCACCCATGTTATGATCCAGTATTCTTGTCTTTTTTATTAATCTCATTCCTATCCTCACAATCATCTCAAAATAATAATGTGTTTAATAATAAAATAATTTTTTAACAAGACAAAAAATATTTTTTAAAAATAGTATAAAAAATAAAAATATGATAAATAATATAATAAAAACAAAAAAATAAATATATGATAATAATAATTTTTTTTAAAAAATAGATGTATAATTTAAATATACATAACAAGCATGAAATACATGAATTTATTTGAATAATTCTATTTCAAATTCAAATTTTTTGAAACATTTTTTTCTCTATCTTTTTCCATGGTATAAATAATCTTATCCCACATTTTATTTTATTACTTTAACTATTATCTCTTCTGTTGTCTTGACCAACTAGCTACAATTTAATTTGTAAATGCAATATATGATTTTTACAATATTAATTAAGTTTGCGTATAACCTCCTAAAAATGGTACTATCTATTTTTGTCGTAATCTTTAGAAAATTGTGTATTAGCAATTGATGGTGGCCTTTTATTTGATTTCATTGGTGAGAAGTTACATCATGTTATAAAAAATCTTGAAGCTTATATATGCAATAAAGTTATTTTACAAATTAATAATCTGCTTGGCCTAATATATTGTCATTAGTTTTAAACAACATTGCAATCTTAATTTTCATGAACAAATTATATCATACGTTATTTTGTTTGTGTGATTTTGATAAAAAAAATAATCATAATGATTATAAAAAATCTATTCATATCAACTTATATTAATTTCTCATTACTATAAGTTACATACTTATAAAAGATCATCTTAATATATTATGAAATGCTCTATCATCATTTTTCTTATCTTGCACCTAATAAAATAAAAAATAAAAAATATTAATTAAAAAATGAAAAATATATTTTAATTTCTTAATCTATATGCATGAAAATAATTATAAAATTAAAATTAATTAATTCTTGAGGTGTGAAAACACATAGCAAGCAACTAGCACAATATATATAAGTTATCTTTAACACTTAGTAACTTGTTAATGGTATTTTTAATTAAATATTTATGAATTATTAATATTTTTAAAAATTTATATATAATTAAAAAAAACTCTTTTGAAATATTCCATAAGATTGTTACATAAGATCATCTTAACATATTATGAAATGCTCCGTTATCACTTCCATCATCATTTTGCACCTGAAAAATAAAATAAAAATCATATACCAATACTCAAAAGGCTCCGTTATCACTTCCATCATCATTTTGCACCTGAAAAATAAAATAAAAATCATATACCAATACTCAAAAATAACTATTATGTAGAAAAATAATAATAAAATTGAAGGTAACTCTTGAAGGATAAGAATTTAAAATTGACAAGTTCAGCAACTCTTCCCAATATATCCTCAAAAGTATATACCCATGCTCCCTGCAAAGCATTTCTTCTTTCACGCTTTGCATCCAAGCTTGATTGTATAATTTTTAATTTTTGTCTTTCAAATTTTAATTCAGATTTCAAACCCTTTACATTCTCAAGCATTTGAGGATCATTGGAGGAACTAGTATTGCTAGAATAAGAAAATATATTACTAATCTCCTCTGGGCATCCCAAAAACTCTAGATGGTATTGGATTAAATCACATACTTTGAACACATTCTGGATGCTTTTTTCCAAGCATCTTACCTAAGGCATCATCTTATGAAATTATATCATATTAAGTAGGAGGATTTCGAGTCAAGTGCGGTCTAATTTGTTCCTAAAACAATCACAACATATATTTTAGTTCATTACTTTTCATATGATGCAAATTTACTATTTTACTTTTTGATTAGGATAATAAAAAGAAAACTGATAGAAAGAATCTTAACCTCTTCATTAACAAATATGACATCCTTTTTATGAGTAATTATATAAAGCCCACCACGGTCCACTAGTTGTGCTCTAACAGTTTCCTATGAATATTAAAATTTTATTAATCATAGTTATTACAATACAAATGATGATAAATAAGTCGCCATCTCATGTCTTCTTTGAGCTAAATTTTGAACCTCCTGTATGTGGAATCTTTGACTTCTTTTGATTTGCTTTATTTTTCTTACATACTTTCTGCAATGTTTAAATTTTAAGTTATAAATCTAACTCCAAATATACTTAAACAACATAACTCATATAACTAATATAACTTTTTTCTTTTCACTAAAGACATAATTCACCTAATATGCCCATTGATCCTTATCAACTCTAGGTGGAACATTATTTTGCAATTCTTCTCTAGACAATAAAGAATCATTGTTAACCTCTCATAAGTCTAACTTATAGTCATGTCTCCTTTTTTAAATATATTTTTTAGAGTAACTCGTTACTTTCTCTAAATCCATATTGTCAAAATAGAAATTTGGCTGCAAAGATTAAAAAATAAAGTTACACATATACATATACAATTCTTAGAAACCATTGTATAAGATGCTATATTAAAAAAAAGATACAATAAAAAATTACCAAGATAGTATCGTAGAAATGTTTATTCTTCCACATCTTTGGTAATTTTCTCCAATCCTCAAAGTAATTGAAAATGTTGTTGTATCTCTACTACAAATGCTAAGAACTAGTGATAAAGAGCAACTCCATGTCCAAAAGGAGTTTTAAAACGATCAAAAACTATCACTACCTTTTGTCCAAGAAGGAAACTCCATACATCATGCAACTTTAGCTCTCGTGTATTCCTAACTCTTTGATCATCTATTAAAAAATTATGTTAATAAAAATATCTTACAAATTAAAATGTTAAATATATTTATCATACCTATCACATCAATCATCCAATACACCATTTGTTCATTTGTTGATGTTAAAGGATGATCCCAATATAGAGGTTATTCTACTACATTAGGCTTAGTTTGATTATCCTTCATAAGTTATGTAGAATCTAGTGAAGCTTGAGTTGAAAGTAAAATCTCAGGTTAGTGTGAAGTCTCTAGTTCAACTAAGTCAACAGGTGCATGTGTGGTAGTAGAAGAAAATCTTGATGTACCTCCTAAGCACTTTTTCTTAGCCATAACTGAAAAAATTTTAAAGAACAACACATTAGTTAGTAAGATTAAATAGATACAAATAATATAATAAAATATACAAAGCAACAGTAATTTTACCTTACACATAATACAACAAAAGTAATAATAAATTAGTTTAGTTCTCCAAACCTACAAGTTCATATGATCCATATCAAGTGGGTCATTTTCATGTTCAAGTAATATTGGTGACTCATCATCTATATCATATTGTGCATTTGTGCTAAATTCATTTCTTCTGTGTCAAAAGGAAAACTTTTCTCCATATCTTTTTCACAATGTGAAGCATGCTCATAAAATTTGATTTCTCCATCTATGCCTATGACAAATAAGTTTCGTGGCTTTAAAGGAATAGCAATGCTTCAACCTTTGTTTATCTCCTTATCCATATAATAAACCTGTTGAGCTTCTGAAGTAAATATATAAGGTTCATCATCCACACTTTCTTCCATGTGTATTAAATCAGAAAAGTTAACAAAAATAAAATGGAAAGGATCTACACGAATCTTTTTATTAGTAGTAGTATCATCTCATTTGCATTTAAAGAGAGTAATTATGAACCATTCGTAATAGTTTAATTCAATAACGTCAATCAATTTTTATAATATGGAAATACTACATATTTTCCATTTGCATCTACTGCACTAGCAACACTGTACTCGAGTAGCCAGCTAAACTTCACTATTTTAAGTTTTCAACTCTTACTTTTTATCTATAGTTTGAAATTTAAAACCATTACCATTATATGCAATAAGTTAGGTGTTTCTTAGATCGTAACACATATTCTATCTTATATTTTTTTTTTCTTTTAGATTATGAAATTTAATTTTAGATCAAGTTGAGTATAATCATTTTATATTATGTGTAATTGATGTTTTAGCTTAAAAAATTTGATTGATTATTTGATAAATTTTTTTAATTTTTTTTTTAATTTTTTAATTTTTTTATAATTGTGTTTATCTTATTATTATCATAATATTGTTGAAAATTAATAAATTTAACAAATTTTAGTTAATCATTGATCTGTTATTTGATTGAAAATAATAATGTAATAAAAATACTGTTATTTCATTATTAATGAATAATAATAAAATTAAATAAATAGGTGTCAATTATTTTTTAAATTATTAAATATTAAAAGATAAAAATTAGTGTAATCAAAATTATTATAGTTAATTTAATGATAAAAAGTTTAAAATTAAAATAATTTACCTAAAGTCTTGATTTTGAACTGAATCACTTTCTATTTTATAAAATAAAAAAAAAAATTAAACCTAGCGTTAGAATCTCTTGTCCATAATCAATTCCATGCCTTATTTTTAGGATCCAAAGCTAAAGGATCATTTTGGTGTGTCTATCCATCCGTAAATAAGAAAAACTATGTAAAAGATAATTTTATTTTTAACATCAAAATTATGTATTTTAAAATTTTTAATTTTTACATTTAACCATTATTATTATTTTAATTTTAAACATATTTATTATTTATTTATTACCAATTTTAAAATATGTTAATTCTCTAATAATTACCAAATTTATCTATATTTATCAATTACCTGATTTAAAAATATTTATTATTGATTACCAATTTTAAATGTGATTACTTTTTATTGTGCATTTCATAATAATTAATTATTTATAACAATAATTCTAATTATTAATAACTATAATTACTAATAACTATAATTACTAATAATTATAATTTTAAAATTAAAATGTTGAATTAAACATATTTAAATTCATAATTAAATTATCATTTATTTATATTATTTTTATTAATGTGTAATTAAATTACTATTTAATTATACAATTATTTTTATTTAATTTTATATTTTAATCATATAAAAATTTAAATAAATAAAATGATAAACTCTTATTCTTTCTTTTTCTCTGTGGCATAAAATTATTCTCTTTCTTATTCAATTATATCATAATATTTTTTATTTTTAACTCATTTATCTAATGAGTTTACTAATTTTTTGTGTTAGCTCTATATTTGATTTATATGAAAGTAACTGTTAAATCTTAAGGTTTGCAAAATTATAAAATTTATACAATTTTTTTTATCATTTTTAAAATTTTTTATTTTTATTTAAACATCATTTTTAATCTTTTTCATTAACCTTTTCTTTTTAGATTGTGCCTACTACTTCTTATCCCTTTTTTTCTTATATTTACTAAATTTTTTAATCTAATCTCCTCTTGTAAGATGTTCTTATCCTCATTAATTTTTCCATTTTTAAAATATACATAACAAACCTCTTCTTTTTAAATTTTTTTCATAATCAATCTATTATTAATATTATTATCTAAAGTTGAATTAGAAGATTAACTTAAAAAAATCTTTTTATTTCTGGTCTTATTGTTTCTTTTTCCTTTAAAAATTTGTGTCTTTGACTTTACTAGTAGTACTAGTGTAACACACTAAATCTTTTTTATTTTATTTTATGATTTAAAAATTAATAATTTTAAGTAAAAATATAAAATGGTTATTCCAAATCTAGAAGTTTTAGAGAAATTAGATTTTTTTAAAAAATAACGGAAATACTACTAGGTTGAAAATAATAATAAATAAAGTAAGTATAAGTAGCTTAGAAAAAGAGATTAAAAAACCTTTAAAAAACATAAAATCTAAAACCTAAAAGTATTTACTATAATATCATTAAAATAAATTAGTGATACACAAAAGATAGGAACTTTACCGTAAAAATCTAGAAAACTCAAAGAATCCTAGTTGTGTATACATTAAATTGTCCTAAAAAAATAAGTAAATAATTTTGAAATGAATTCAGAAGGACTAATTAAGGATTAGAAACCTTAAGGATGAAATTTAGCATTTTTTCTAAAAAATGACTAAAATGCCCTGACAACCCGAGCAAGGTAGAAATTACCAGCAAAGACCCATGACCTATGTTTATTCCCAAGCATGAATTTCTAGGTGATTATACAAGATAAATGACATGTCATTTTGAGGCCGATGAGTCAACATGCACTAAACACACAAAAAGACAAAAACATTTATGAAGAAATAGAAAAATTAACTATAGTTAAGTAAAGTCTAATATGGTTAGGTTACATTAATTATAATTATGTTAAGTAAACTATGATTAGGCTGAGAAGATAAATCTTCATAATTTACAATTAAATTAAATAAAAAATTATAAATGAAATGACCATTTTTTACTTAGTTAAAAATTTATTGCCTAGAAGGTCATAGTGGTGAATTCACTAAGGGAGAGTTAGCCATGTTGTTGTCGTATAAAAGACTTCTCCTAAACATTTATCCAAATCTCCAAAAGCAATATTTCATCTCTAGACTTTCCTAAGCCAAAACTTAACTAGGTTTAAGCTTCCATCTTTGAAGCTTAAATTCAAACACTAAGCAAGCAAACCTCCCCCCTTTTTCTCTTGAAGAAAATCATGTGGGACCATCAAGTGGGTGAATCTCCATCACTAAATCCACCGAGTTTCCATTTTAAGGTTCAACAAGTAAGATGTTTTATCCCCTTTTCTAAGTGTTTTTGTTAAGTATTTTTTCCTAATCTTCTTCATCTTTGTGGATCTTTTCTTTAAACTTCAAGATCCAACATCCTTGATTATTGTTTGGCTCAAAAATTCCCTAGGCTCTTAAAATAAGTCTTTCTAATTTTTAAATAATTTCTAAGAGTAAAATGAAGCTTTAATGGTTTAAAGTGATTATTGGAACTCCTTAAGCATTTTAATTGGTTAAATCTTCTTGAAAATGATTTTTAAATGTTTTGGGGGTAGATTTGAGAAGTTTTATTTAAGTCTTGAAAGGTGCTCAAGTGATGGTGGATTTAGATTTTTGAGAAGATCTTGAAAGTCTTATCTTATATGAACTTAAACTTGTCCATGTATTGTCTTATTTCTTCCAAAAGTTTAAGCTTGTTACTTTCCTTATGCTAAATTAAAGTTTTGACCTTTAAATGCTTAGAAGTCTTAGATCTGGACTTTTATGAACATAAACTTAAAATTTTAAAGAGTAAGACACAAAGATTCAATTTGGAAAGTTAAATATTGAATCTTTATGAAAAAAAAAAGTAAAGTTGAGGACATGTGGACTTAAGAGGTAGAAGAAAATTCACTAAATTTTATCCAAGAAAAAAAAAAGGACTACGGACAAAGACTTGTAAGGATTTTATGGACTTTAGTCAAGACCAAATATAATAAGTCTCTTGACTATGAATCTAAGAATTATGATGGTGAAAGTTAATAGAGTGGAATTTTTATGGCTAAGGAGGTCATTCGACCATGATCCAAATAATAATCAAACAAGAATCTAAAATTCACTGGGACATAAAAATCAACTCCTTCCCTAAATAGTAACATAACATATATACACAAGGAGATAGGAAAGGGAAATTTGGAGACTTTGATAGACAAGAAAATTAACAAGTTTAATTACTTTGATTACCTAAACGTAATTTTCAAGAAACAATTTTTATGAGTAAGAAAGATAGGCTACAAAGACTTAACAATGACCATATCACCTTTCAGCCAAGTCTTGGAAAAATTGGGTAAGAATGGTTATTAAATTTTAGTTTAAAATTCATTAGGTATTTTATAATACAAAGGTGATTTTAGGTAAATGGATATGATTTTGTAGAAAAATATATGGATAATTTAACCCAAATTAGTAATCAAGTTAGTAAAATAAATTAATGGCAAGGACTAAAGAATTATTGTCATTAGGCTTTGGATTTAAAAGTTTGGGCATAAAGACTTAGCAAGACGGACACAAAAGTTTGTGGGGTTAGAAGAGGCCATTTGGCCAAGAGAGATTAGAATTGGATAAGTAAGATATAATGCATAAGAGTCTACATGATCATGTCTCTTAGGAGTGGATTTGAGAAATAAAAGTAGTCATGAAGTTTAGATGAACAAAAAATTTACTTGAAAGGTGAAAAGGTCATTCTGTTAACATAAACTTAAAGATTAGAAAAATGGCAACAAAACATTTGAAAAAAGGAAAAGATAAGGGAAACTTAGAAAGGTTAAGTAATGTAGGTTTCACTTGAGAAACTTATCATAAATAATAAAGAACAAACTCAAGTTGAAAATTTTCAAAAAACAAAATGCATGTTTTTAAAAATTATAAGGACCTTGCTTAAGTAAAGGTTTTCACTAAGTATGAAAGCTTTTGGGTAAATATAATTGCCCTAGTTATTATGACTATGCTTAAGTATGATCACTTATATTTAATTGTCATGCGATCTCTTGAATGGTATGATGACTTGCTTATGTGTACATGGTTTCATGTTGTGCTTAAATGATTATGTGCTGATGAATGGATTAGATGCTATATATGCATGACATTTTGATTGAATATTGAGCATGCATCATATTTTAAAGACTTCAAATGCAACCTAATAAATCAAGGAGTTACTAAAAAAAATCTATGTGAAAACTTAACAAGCACATACTTGTAAAGTGCTAATTCTAGGACTTGTAAAGTGCTAATTCTAGGACTTGTGCATGTGTGGAAGTCTGGGACTATCCATGTTAGAGGTCATAAGACTTCAAGTTAAGGTGGTGACAGCCATTAGGAATGAAATTATCCTAAATAAAGTTGAGTATGTGTGAATTTAAAAAGATATTTCTTAACAAATGTTTAATAATATGTCATTAAAGCGTAATAGTGTTTCGTATGTTAAAGTGTCATTGAGAGGATGACCAGTGAATAAGAATGTTACGAGTATGGAAAAAGATGTTAATATGTTAAGTAGTATCTTTGATGTTATTATTTATCATGTTAATATAGACCCAATGAAAGAATGAGCTATATATGTATAGGGTTTAATCTTTGCATTTAGTAAAAAATGAGTCATATGCTTGGATGTCATTGTTAAAAAGGATCCACTTCAAATAAGTATTGTTTAGAAAGAAAAATTAGACTTATATGCTTGTCACACTTTTCATAAATAAATTGAGGTGACTGTGTTAGAAATGATGACACGACCTATATGATAGATGCCTATTGAGAAATTACGATTTCTCACTCTCTACCTCTCATTTCTCTCCCGTAGTTTGATCATACTCTTCATGAAGCCAATGGTCTATGTGGAAACAAATAATACGTACTAGAGATTAATGTTCACGGAGTATAATGCAGGAAGAGTTGTAGAGGACCGTATTTTGGTTTATAAAACTTTGTACTTTCTACTTTGGATGATTGTAACTTATGAAGGGCATTGAAGTCTTCGTTTGGTTTACAGGACTCACTATGAGCCTTTAGTTTGTTGTTGTCTATATGTTGTATTACCTGTATAACTAATAATGTAAATATTGTTGTAAAAATGAATGTATAAGATGGCAAGTAAATAAATGGAAGTCTTCAAAATTAACTAGAGTGACAACGTCATAATGTTTATTTTCTACTACATTAATTATTATGATGAGGCTCGCATTTTCAACGAACGTTTTAAAAAAAATTATATCGTATTTTCAATACAAGTGTTTTATAAGAAGAGCTCCCCATCATGAAGTAATAAGCTGATAATGAACCTATGATATGACTTAATGTAACACCCATAAGATTCCCCTAAGGAACCCTTAGGGATACAAATAACCTTTATAAAGAAACAAAGTAGGAATAAGAGAAAAAGACATAGAAATTAGAAAGTTTGATACAAATGACGAAAATGACCCTGCACTTGAGCAACCCAAATAATATGCCGAGAAAAAAATAAAACAAAAGGTAAAAAATATTCTAAGAGGTTAGATAACATTAAGAATGGATAAAAAGTCATGAGAAAATATTATTAACAAAGAATGGATGAAAAGGTTGTTAGAAAACTCTAAAAACACTTAAAGCACCCCTAGAAAGGTTTGCTTTCTACAAAGGGCTAAGTTATTCCTAGAAAAATGCCAAATGACATTAGATTGACTTAGGAAAGAACGAATAAGCATTAGAAATATCGGAGGAACAATTTTGAAAACTTTTTAGGTAAGAAAGTGTGAGAAAGAAGCCATGTGAATAATGAGGTGGTGACTTACCATATGAGTCATTATCATATTTATGACATATAAGACAAAAATCATAAATAAAAAAATTCTTTTAATCATGATTAAGGTTAATTAACCTTGATTAATTAAAGTTAACCATACTTAGGGTAAGTTAAACTTGATTAGTGATAAATCAACCTAATTAACATTAATCTAATTCTAAAAAGATAATTTCTCACATTTTGAATTATTTTAAGAAAAATTTCATACAAAATTATCAAAATGTCCTTAAGTGAAAATTATTCCTAAAATTTCCTAACTTGGCCGAATTCACTAAGGACCATTGTGAAGCTCATTTGTTTTAGATTTCACCTCCTAAACACTTATAAAAATTTTTCCATACTCTCTCAAAGTTAAACCTAATACAAAAACCTTAACCTTTCACCTTAAACTTAAGTTTCCATCTTTCAAATTTAAGTCCAAATCAACCTCTAATCACCAAGCCCCACCACCATCACTAAGATCTCTTTGTGGACCATCAAGGGAGACCAAGTTCATCCACCACAACCCCACAAAAATTCCACACCAAGTCTCCATCAAGTAGAATTTTTTTCTTTATCTTTAAATTTTTAATTTTATGGTTGATTTTTTTCTATTTGTGGATCCTTTCTCTAAGATCCATAGATCTCCTTTTGTTAGAACTCATGAGAGCTTAAGGCTTCCTTTGAACGGTTGAAAATAAACATCACCCATTTTTAGTAAATTTTTAAAGTTAAAGTAAAGTTTGGATGAATTAAAGTATTTCTAGTCACCTTAAATGCAATTTAATCAGTTAAAATTATTTAAAAATCCATTTTGATGCTTTGAAAAATTTTGAGAGGCCATGAGAAATTTTTTTGAAGTGTTCATGATATGTAATGGATGGATTTAGGAGTAGATCTAGTATATCTACACTTTTTTTTTTAAAAATAATTTAATATTATATACAACAAACTTTAGATATATACATGTAATATATCCTACCGTATTATATTTAGAGAATCATAAAAATTCATAATGCAACCATCGTTTACATTAAATTTTATATAATATAAATATTCTATTAATTATTAAAAAATAATAAAAGAAACATAAAATATTATTTATTAAAATTTTAATTTCTTTTTCATAATTTATATTCAAAATAAGATATTTTCAATTAAAATTTTCAAGATTTTTTAAACATTATTTTTTGTTAAAAATATTTTTTAAATCAATCAAATCTTTTTTAATTAGAATTATGTTGATTTTGAATTTCTAGAAAAACTTAGAAATATAATGGCGCATAATATTTGTACAAAATAAAATTTTGTAAATATTTTTTTATTTATTTCATTTCTCTTAATTTTTACTTTTTTATTAATTTTATTATTTATTTATAAATATTTATTTTATTATTTTTTATTTATTTAAAAAAATTAGGTAAGACGCTTTTCTTATTTATATTTCATTGCTTTGTGAATATTTATTTATTCTAATATCTGTTCAAAAATATTTTTATGTTCATTTTATTAATAAAATATTATATATATATATATATATATTTATATATTTAAATAAATACTTTTAAAATTAAGATAAATTTATATAATTAACTTAATGTAACTATTTATATAATGGATTGTGTAAGGTGCTTATATTTTTCATATTTTTTCTCAAACTTAATTTTAATTTACATACTAATTTTATATATTATTTTCAATAAATTTTTATTTTTTTTAAATTAAACAAAATTAATGATAATTTTACATTATTTTTAAAACTATGCATATAAATGTTGGTTTTTAATTTAATTTTATTTATTTTTTATTTATTATCTTGTTATAATTACAGTTTCAACAAATAACAATTTCATTAAATATTTAAGAGCCAAATTTTTAAAATAAATATAGAAATTTATTTTTAATTTTTAATTTTGATTCTAGTGAATGTTCATGCACATGCATGTATTTAAATAATTTTTATTTATTCTATAGTTAGAATATATATATATATATATATATATATATATATAAAAAGATAAAAAATAAAAATTTGAAGTTTTATTTAATGTTAATAAATGTAATTTTTTTATTGTTTTATTACTTAATATATTCTCTTCATAAAAGAAAGAAAGAACATTATAAAATAGACAAAAATTTTCTACGTCTATCTTCTGTCTATCTTCTATATAATACATGACCTTATTATTTGTAAATTTTTTATTATATTTGCAACTATGTAATGTTAGAGTTACACTTACTATTGATAATTTTGCCCTATATCTTGTTAAAAATATTTATTAAAACTATAAAATATAGTATAAAATTCTAATAAATACTAAAAATAAAAATACAATATGCCTATTGGATATATATATATATATATATATATATATATATATATGTATATATATATATATATATATATAACGATCAAGGCATTATAAATGAAGAAATGAAGATCAATGATGTTGAAGAGTGAAAAAAACAAGTTTCACATTTGAGTAGTATCTAGATTTTATTTAAGAAATTAGAGAGAAAGCTCAATCTATAAATATTATTATTAGATGGGGACCAAGTTATTCTAATTAATATTATTATTCGAAACAAATATTACTCTATTATTATTATTATTATTATTATTATTATTGTTATTATTATATAAAAATAATAAATATAAATATACATAATTTGCAGATAAATAAATATAGATACTATAGTATTAATATTTATAAAATTATATATATTATTCCATTTATATACGTAATTTATTCAATAAATATTTATCATCCTTATTATAAATATTTTTTGCAGACCTGGTTAGTGAGCACTAACCACCACAACCAAACTTTTCTTACAATTACGGGGAATTGCCACAGAGAGTAGGACTTTCCAAGGGTCACCTTCTTGATCTTCAGAAATTTGAGGTTTTTGAAGGTATCACAGAATGGTTGTCAATGTATACATTATTTGTGATCTGCATCTCTGGGCAACTCTGCCTCTGGGGGTTCCTGTAGGCTGTAACTGCACCAAGCAGGAAATTTCCAGTACTTAATTTTGGAGAACTGATATTTATACATTTCAAAAGAAAAATTATATCTGTATATATTTTAAATTTAACGGTTATAATCTTTTTTTATTTTGTTTTTGGATTGGTTGGCTGGTGTTTGTCCACTCCGGTCTAAACGTAAAAACTAAACCCATACGAAAACTATGGTAATACATGAATAACACATAAAAATAATAATAAACATGTAAGGCTTTTAGATTGAGTGAATTACCTTACACTTATATAAAAATATAAATAAATATGTCATGTATTTAGAAGAAAATCGAGCATTATTAAAATTTATTTTATATTTTAAATTTAAATCTTTATTCCCAAACGAAAATAAGTTTAGAGTGATTTTTATCCTCGTCAAAATTATATAATTTTTTTTACAATGAATATTTAGTCTTTTAAATATAAATTTTATTTCTTAATTTTAAATCTTGATATATTCTATTATTTAAAAATATACTATTATTTTTCATAAATAAAATTTTAATTTTTTCTGGATTTTAATTTGATTTTTCAGTTTTAATATATCTTATTAGATAATATGTTTTAATTTTAATATTTTTATAATTTGTCTTTGATTGTAATAATTTACTTTTTAAATTTTTTCATTTAAAATAATAAAATATTTATTATATTCCTAATAATCATATAATATTTAGGGTTTAGATTGACAACGTCTAATTTATTTTTGAAAAATTATCTAATATATAACTCAACAGCTTAGTTTTACGAAAAAAAAGTTACCCTTATAGAATAAGTTATACTCATAGACTACGATTTATATTTTTGTAGTCAATTCATTTGCGACAATCTATAACTACAATAAAGGAGATAGATCTAACATTGTGGAATAGTATTATTGTAAACTAATACAAATTATTTAAATAAAAATAAATATAAAACAAGTCATACTCTTATATTGAGATAGCTTTAAAAATTCATTTATATTTTATAAATTTGAACACTATTAAATAAGAATATTTTTAGGATTGAAAATTACTTTCATTTTTATTAATTCATTCTTAATCATTTAATTTATTTTTATTTATAATATTTATCATTTTCAAATAATATTCTTATTTTTAATTAATCTAAATTTTAAATCTTAATACATTATAATATATTTAAAAATATTTTCCTTTTTTAGATAAAGTAATTTTACACCTTATCATTTATGCATTTATGTCATTCTCGTCAAATTAGGTGACTTAATTTGGTAAAATATTTATTACACTTAATTTTTCTTTCTCCTATAAAAGATATTTGCTCTATTATTTTTTTTAAATATGAGGATATTAAATCTTAACTGTTTTGGATTAATAAAATAATATAAGATATAATTTTATAACTAATGTACTCAAACTTTAATTAATATTTTTAAAAGTTTTATTTTTATAATTTTAAAATATTGTTATTATATATTAATTCTTTTAAAACATATATTTTATATAAGTAAATAAAAAATAATTTAAAATAATTAAATATTATATTATTTAATTTGTTTTTAATTAAATTTAATTTTAATTATTATCTAAAAAATATATTAGTATAATAATTAAATTAATTTTAAAAATAACTTATTATCTTAATTATTTATTATATTTAAATAAAATTATACATTAACTTATTATCATAATTACATTATACTAATAGTTAATTCTATATATAATTTAAATTAAATTTAAATAAACTTATAATTTTAAATACTTTATTATCAAAATTATATATAATTTTTAAATTAACATTTAAAATATATTATTGCTTTAATTAGGTAAAATATTGAAATGAAATTTAAAATTAAATTATTATCTTAATTAACTTAAAATCTTAAATTTATAATATATAAATAAAATTTTTTATATTCTGATTTATCTTATTACTTATTATTTATAATATTTAAAATTAACTTATTATCTTAATTATTTAATACCTATTGTGAACACTAAATTATGTTTAAGAGTAAATTTAAAACCCAAAATAAATCATTTTATTTTTTGTCTAAAATCGAAAAATAACAAAAAAAAATAAAAAATGAATAAAAAAAGAAAAAGAAATTTTTAATTAAGAATTTAGTTAGAAAGTTAGCTAGATTAGTTAATGATGGTTAAGAATTAGTTAGAGACAAAAGGAAAAAAAAAAAGAAAAAAAAAAGAGAGAAATCAGAAAATAAAAAGCAGAAGTCCTGCCAAATTTTTTCATTTTTTTTTTAATTTATCTACAAATAGGGACTTTCATTTAGTTCAAGGGACTTCTTCACTTCTAAAAAATTTCAGAATTTCTAAGGAGGGAGAGAGACGAGCACTTGGAGTCATTGAAAGGGGATTTTCATATATTTTCTAAAAAGAACAACTCTTTACTTCTACATCCAATTTAGTACCTCCTTAACCTCCATGGAACCAGTTCTTCATCACCTTCCAAAGTGCTATCAAGGGGCATTCAAGAACATTAATAGAGGTTATATCCAGCTTTTATTTCGCTTAATTTTCTTGCTTCTTCTCGAATTTTCAAATTAATCTTCGCCTATGTATTTTGTTTTTATTTTTGATCAGTCAAATGATCTCAGATTTCGGTGATTTTTATTATGTTATCTTATTCTTTCTCTCTAGTTTCTGGAATGATATTATTTTTCTAATTTAGATCTAAAATGAAATTTCTATCGCCTGATTACCGAAGCATATTCGTCTAGGTGCGCAAATGAACCTAGCTTGTTTGATTTATACATAACTTGCTCATTTCTGGTTTGGTTTTTGTAAAATTTGTTTTGTTTTATTCCTATGATTCCTATATTTCAGTTGGTTGGTTTTAAGTTTTCGGATCTAACAAAAAATATCTTTGAAAAAATTCTGAGATTTGAATTCAAATTTTGGTGCCAAAATCTCTTGTGTTCATCTTCCTCTCTATTTTTTGTTTTCATTTTTGATCGATCAAATGATCTCTAATTTCGGTGATTTTTATTGTGTTATCTTTTTATTTCTCTCTAGTTTCTGGAATGATATTATTTGTCTAATTTGGATCTAAAATGAAATTTCTATCGCCTGATTACTGAAGCATGTTCATCTTGGTGTGCAAATGAACCTAACTTGTTTGATTTGTGCATAACTTGCTCATTTTTGGTTTGATTTTTGTCAAGCTTGTTTGTTTGATTCCTATGATTCATATCTTTCAGTTGGTTTGTTTTAATTTTTTAGATCTAACAAAAAATATCTTCAAAAAATTTCTGAGATTTGAATTCAAATTTTGACGTCAAAATCTCGTGTAGATCTTATTCTTTTAACCTTGTTTAGGTATTATATTTTTGCATGTATTAATCCTTCTATATGTATTTATTTCTTATTTGTTTCTGTTTATATGTCCTCCATTGAAAAAAATTCCTAAGAGTGCATGACCATGTGCATGCATCCTATATGCTAAATCTAGCTTAAGTGATGCATGATTAAGTCATTGAACCTAAAGAGTTAAGTATATGCTTGAATAAAATAAAATAAAAAAAATACTTAATTCTTACCTTTGAACCTTAGGACCTAACCTGGATTGGAGACAATTGAACAAGGAACATCAATGGAGGTTAGATCCAGCTTTTATTCCACTTAGTTTTCTTACTTCTTCTCAGATTTTCAAGTTCATCTTCGTCTCTATTTTCGTTTTCTTTAAATTTGTGCAACGAATTCTAATACGGGCAAGTAACATTATCTACTGTTTGGTATTTTAATTCGTGCGAATTCAAACACAGCATATGACGGTTTGAATTTTGCAAGCACATCTATTTCCAAATCATTGTTTTCCTAAAAAACATCTGTTTCAATTTCTCCTAAACTGTGCAACGAATTCCAATACGAGCAAGTAGCATTCTCTACTGTTTCGTATTCTAATTCGTGCAAATTCAAACATGGCTTACGACGGTTTGAATTTTGCAAGTACATCTGTTTCATAAAAGAATGTCTGTTTCAATTTCTCCTAAACTGTGCAACGAATTCCAATACCAGCAAGTAGCATTCTCTACTGTTTCGTATTCTAATTCGTGATAGTTCAAACACAGCTTACAATGGTTTATTTGCAAGCACATCTTTTTCCTAAAATATGTCCAAAAACATCTGTTTTAATTTATTCTAAAAAATGTGCAACAAATTCTAATACGAGCAAGTAGCATTCTCTACTATTCTGCGTTTTAATTCGTGTAAATTCAAATACAGCTTACGACGGTTTGAATTTTGCAAGCACATCTGTTTGTTTTTCTAACAAAACGTCTGTTTTAATTTCTCCTAAACTGTGCAACGAATTGACAAGCAAGTAGCATTCTCTATTGTTTCGTATTCTAATTCATGCAAATTCAAACACGGGTTACGGCAGTTTGAATTTTGCGAGCACGTCTATTTCCAAATCGATGTTTTTTTCTAAAAAACGTCTATTTTAATTTCTTCTAAACTATGCAATGAATTCAAATACGAGCAAGCAGCATTCTCTATCATTTCGTATTCTAATTCGTGCAAATTCAAACACAGCTTACGACGGTTTAAATTTTCCAAACACATTTGTTTCCAAATTGCTGTTTTCCAAAAAAACGTCTGGTTTAATTCTTCCTAAATTGTGCAACAAGTTCTAAGACAAGCAAATAGCATTCTCTACTGTTTTGTATTCTAATTCGTGCGAATTCAAACACGACTTAAGACAGTTTGGATTTTACGAGCACGTGATTTCAGGAAATAACTGTTTTCATTAATTTGTCCAAAAAATCACTTTTTACCTAAGATTACTCTTTTATTTTCCAAGAGATAAAGTCTCTTGACCAGGACTACGTAGCCTTGAGTTTCCATTACACCAGGAAATACGTAGGATCAGAACTAAGTCCTGTCAGCCTATCTTCCACAAACCTATTTATTTTTATTCTAATCAAAGGTATCAAATAGTTTTGAAATAAATCACACACTCGGTTTAAGGTACCGTTCTTTGGAAAGGACGAGTAGGGTGTTTAACACCTTTCCTATTCGTAACCGGCTCTCGAACCTAGAGTTTCATCTTCAAGTTAGGATTTTTTCCAAATATTTTTCCTTAAAATAAAATTTAGTGACAGCTCCACAATTCATAAATATTCTTTTTCAAATGTTCAGGGAGTTCGTCATCTCGTTGTAATTATGGTTATGACACCTATAATATTAATTTTTAAATTTATATATTCTGATTTAAGTATACTATTTAAATTAAATTATAAATTAATTTTTAAATTTACTTATTCTCTTAATTATCTATCACATTAAAATTAAATTTTACATTACATTATTATCATAATTAACTCAATCATTAATTTGATATACTATTTAAACTGATTTTTAAATAAGTTTATTATTTTAAATTAAATTATTAACTTAATTAATTTAAAATTTTAAACTCATTATCTTAATTAACTTAAAATCCTAAATCTATCATATGTAAATGAAATTTTATATATTTATCTATAATATTAAAAATAAATTTTAAATTATCTTATTATCTAAATTATCTATGATATTTAAATTAAATTATTATCTTAACTAATTTATTAGATTAATTTTGTATAATAATTAAATTTTTAAATTAACTTATTAATGTTTACATGATATTAAATAATATAAAAATATATAAAATGATGGTTTTATAATCATTTAATAAATTTTAACCCTAACAAACAATTATATAAATTATTTTTTATAAATAAAATTAAAATAATTTATATATTTTACTTAAAATTAATTTTATTCAAAACAGTATTTATTAATTAATAAAATATTATTTAACTGATAAAGTAAAGTATAGTTAATAACCTTAAGTTAAATTTTATTCTTCATCAAAATTGTTTAAATTATACAAAACATTAATTTTCTTATCATATCTTTTTAAAAATCTAAATTACGTCTTCCTGCGTTAACTTTAATATTTAAATATATATATATATATATATTATAGTTTAATTATAACTTATTTTGTTATAAATTAATTAGAATTTTTTTATCACTAAATAATTTTGTATAAATTTTTTTAATTTTATTATAAAAAATAAAAAAAATATTTTAATTAAAAATTTATAAATTATAATATTACATTTTATTTACATTTAAAATTAATAATTATTTTAACAATCAATCTAAAATATTATTGAAATCAATAATACATAATATGACATGAATTTTATTAAGATAAATTAAAGTCAATAATTATTTTTAAGAAAAAATTTAATCTAAAATTTAAATAAACTAAAAATTACAAAATTATAATATTATTTTTCATTTGTATTATTAACAAAGATTAAAATCTTGATTTACTATATTAAATATTTAAATTATTATAATATTAATTTATTTATATAAGTTATTTATCAAATCAGAATAAGAAATAAATTTTATCAATTATAATAATTATTTAGTAGAATTAAATTTTACATTAGAACTAATTTAATTAATAAAATTTTAATTTCTTCTAACCTTTAGATATTTTTTAACAAATTATATTACATACATATATAAAATATTTACATTTTTTAAATAAAATATTTTAAAAAAATTCTATCAATTATTTAGAAATAAAATAAATTAAAAATAAAAATAAATAATCAAATAATAAATTATAAGAATTAAATAATAATTTTTTACAATAATAAATTCCTAAATAAAAAATACAATTATATATTAATTCTTTGACTATATTTTATGTAAGTATATGTCAATATTTAATTATTCCATATCAGTTAAGAGTTAATATCCTTAAATTTAAAAAAAAATACTTAAAAAACACCCTATTATAATCTAAAAAAGAAATTGACTTACACATGCTTTACGTTATTATGTAAGTTGTTGAACTTTTTTTTTATTTTTTTAAAAATATTGAGCCATACGTACAAAGATATGGAACAAAGTTAGGGTATTGGGAGTATTCGGTGCGGTTTGGTTGATTTTAAGACAAAAACCCATTCAAACATATTAAAATATAAAGTAATAATATTTATATTTAAATAAACTTCGGCATAAAGTTAAATAAACATAAAATTTTATACGCTAAAAAGAAATTAAAAAATATAATAATTATTAAAATTAAATAAACATAAAATTTTATATGCTAAAAAGAAATTAAAAAATATAATAATGAATAATAAAAATTATTAACAAAATATATAAATTTTAAAAATTATATAATTTTATGATTCAATTCGATTTTGTAAGAAAGAATGGTAAAATAAACTAAATCGTACAAAATTTTATAATTTTAAAAAAATTTAATTTTTTATTCGTTAGAACAATTCAGAGCAGCTTAGTTCATTTCTTCAACATCCTTAACTGAAGTTTAATTAAACAAGCTATTGTAATATTTCTTTTATATTTATAACTTAAAATGATTTTTAATATATACTTTAAGATAATATATTTATAAATATTATAAAATTTAATATATTAATAACATTCAATACTATAGTTTTTAATAAAAACTTATTATACTTTTGGATATATATATTTTGTAAAAATTTATCTATTTTTACATGTACGTGTATAATAATTTTAATTTAATCATTATACCTAAATGTCCGTACCCATCCTCTTACCTATATTTTAGTCGATTAAAATATAATATTTTTGTACTTTTATATTTTTAACTAATAAAATATTAGTATTATAATATATAAATATTTATTAAAAAATAAAATATAATATAAAATTATATTCCTACCTTCATTTTTATCTATCCATAAAAAAATGTAAAATTTTATTATCTATCCACTTCAATTTTTAAAAAAATATATTAATTTTTTATATATTTTTATATTTATCAACTATAATAAATAAAATAACTAAATTAAATTTTATATTAAAAAATAAATTATAAAAATAAATAATTTTTAAAAAAAGTTAATGACATTAATTACATTGATAAAAAGCACGAAAAAAATAATAAATATTACAAATATACAAACACTCAAGAATTATGAATGAGAAAACGAGAAAATAACGTGAAGAATGAAGAAAAATGAGTTTCGAATATAAGTAATATCTAATTTAAATTTAAAAAATTAAAAAGAAATCTAAAAATTGAAATTATTATTATTATGATAAAAATAACAAATATAAATATACATAATTTTAAAATAAAGAAATATAAAAACACTAGTATTTATTTTTATAAAATTTTATACATACTTATCCATTTATATACTCAAATATATTAAATAAAAGATTTACTACCTATTATAAATATTTTACAAATACTCAATAATTAAAACATCTGTTATCAGTCCTATATCAGTATTGTGCTGATCTTTTGACTAAAAGGACAACATAATTAGCGAAAAAGTCTTCTATTAAAAACAAAAACTATCATTGACTTTGATAATTTAGTTGAGGGTTAGTTTTTATTTTATTATTTACGTTGCACGTTAGTCTTTGACCTGCATGTTAAATGCTAGTTAACTATCACATAAACATAAAACATCATTTTTTTTTTAATAATAATTATTTATTTATATATATTTTCTTTCTTTTTCTTTTATCTTTTTCCGTTGTTGTTGTCCCCCGTACCTCATTTTACTGCTGTATGTTTTTACTTCTTTTGTTATGAAAAATATCTCACCTACATCCGTGATTCATCTATGAATACTCTTTCCTTGATAATAGGCAGCAAGTACTCATGTTTAACATACTGATACTTTACTAATTCAAATGGCCACATGTAATTGATGGCCTTGAATTATGTTGTTTTCAACAAATTTTCTTAGGGATGTTACATGTATTGTTGGCTGGCACATGCACGAATTAAAGATTATAAATTCCAATATTTCTATTGATTTTTACTGAACTTTTTTTTTTTTTTTCTTTCTGCTGTCCTAAGTCTCGTTTTTATCTAATTTCATAGGTAAAGCTTCCAAATTTCTCCACATTGAAGTGCACTACACTCCATGAGTCTACCATTCCGAATGGTTCCAGTTGGGCTTACTCCATATGCATGTTCTGTTTTTCACAACAAAAAAAAACAATGTTTAATGATCGAATAAATTTGTTATTAATATTAATAAATTGGTTGTTAAAAAAATTTATGATCGAATTAGAAACGGAATTAAAATGGTGGCTAAAATCCTAATCGCAAATTTATTAGCGACCGAAATCGTACATAGGCCGTAAAAATAATTAATTTTGTGACCGAAAAAATCGGTCACAAAAATACAAAAATTCGGTTGCAAATTTAGTCGCATAATTTGTTATAGGTAACCAATATTGCGACCGGAAGGGCCGTTGCAAAATCGGTTGCAAAATGTTGGTCGCTAAGTTGGTCACTAAAGTATGAAAATAGAGACCAATTTTTCCATCCAAAAATCGGTCGCTAATTTGGTGGCTAAAATTTGGTGACTAAATTCGGTCACTAAAATGCACAGCGGAGACCAATTTTGCTACCAAGAAATCGTTCGCTAAATCAGTAGCTAAATAATGGTTGCAAAATTCGGTCACTAAAATGTTCAAGCAAATACCAAATTTGCTACCAATCTGTTGGTCGCTAAATCGGTGGCTAATATTATTTTATTAAAATTTTTCAAATCTTTTTTTATTTATATAAAAGTTAATTGAAATAAACTTGTTTATATGAAATATTTACAGAATAATTTTAAGAAAATCATAGATTCCAAAATCATATATCATCAAAGAAAGAAACTAACATAAACAAGGTAGTACAAGTATAAGTTCATACAAAATTGCTACATATGATTAAAATACAACTAAAAATGTCTATGTGTAAAAAAAAAAAAGTCAAACACTTGGATGACTAGGAGGTTCATTGTCATCTTGTCATCATGATCATCAACATCATCATCATCATCAAAATCATCAGTGGAGCTCATAAAATTAGAGAAAGATGGTAATCCTAAGTGTTGCACTATTTGTTGAAGAACTTGTTTAGTTTGAGCCAACTCGGTTGTTTGCCTATCCACTATTTTTTGAAGAACTTAATTATTTTGGATTAACTCGATTGTTTGCCTATCCATCTTTATTTTTGTCTGTTCCAATTCTTCACTAAGGCTGGTGATGATGTGGTGATAGTCGGTCCCAACATTAACATTAGGCTGCGTACAGTTAGTAGACGAGTATATGAACTCATCACCTAGTTGACCCAAGCCATATACATGTCCCTTCTTGCTCCGTCCTCCAACAACATCCAAAAAAATAGCATTGTCAGATGCTACAGAATGTTCATTAGAGCCTTGTATATTATCTTGAAGAGATTCAGCTCGACGACGAACAAATTCCTCCTACAAAGTATAACTACATATAAGTGTTTAAAATAAAAAAGAATAAAAGAATATCAAAATGAAAGTTTAGTTGAAATATACATACAGTAAAATTTTTGCCTTATCATTGACCCATTCTCCAGCTTTATTCTTTTTAGTCCTTTCCATAAGATCAAATGAACTTGCAAAATTCGATCACTAAAATGTTCAAGCAAATACCAAATTTGCTACCAATCTGTTGGTCGCTAAATCGGTGGCTAATATTATTTTATTAAAATTTTACAAATCTTTTTTTATTTATATAAAAATTAATTGAAATAAACCTGTTTATATGAAATATATACAGAATAATTTTAAGAAAATCATAAATTCCAAAATCATATATCATCAGAGAAAGAAACTAACATAAACAAGGTAGTACAAGTATAAGTTCATACAAAATTGCTACATATGATTAAAATACAACTAAAAATGTCTATGTGTAAAAAAAGAATAAAAAAGTCAAACACTTGGATGACTAGGAGGTTCATTGTCATCTTGTCATCATGATCATCAACATCAACATCATCATCAACATCATCAATGGAGCTCATAAAATTAGAGAAACATGGTAATCCTAAGTGTTGCACTATTTGTTGAAGAACTTGTTTAATTTGAGCCAACTCGGTTGTTTGCCTATCCACTATTTTTTGAAGAACTTGATTATTTTGGATTAACTCGATTGTTTGCCTATCCATCTTTATTTTTGTCTGTTCCAATTCTTCACTAAGGCTGGTGATGATGTGGTGATAGTCAATCCCAACGTTAACATTAGGCTGCGTACAGTTAGTAGACGAGTATATGAACTCATCACCTAGTTGACCCAAGCCATATACATGTCCCTTCTTGCTCCGTCCTCCAACAACATCCAAAAAAATGGCATTGTTAAATGCTACAGAATGTTCATTAGAGCCTTGTATATTATCTTGAAGAGATTCAGCTCGACGACGAACAAATTCCTCCTACAAAGTATAAGTACATATAAGTGTTTAAAATAAAAAAGAATAAAAGAATATCAAAATGAAAGTTTAGTTGAAATATACATACAGCAACATTTTTTGCCTTATCATTGACCCATTCTCCAGCTTTATTCTTTTTAGTCCTTTCCATAAGATCAAATGCACTTGGATCCCGTTCAAGCTCTTTACTCTATATAAGCAATATTAAATTAAACATTAAAATAACTAAAATTAATAAAAATAACAAGTACTATTTAACTACTATAATTACCATCCTATTACGATGCACTGCAACAGATACAGAACCACCAGTATATAAGGAGGCTCCACTATCACAAGCTCGATTTTGCTTGGCAATAGTGCTCCTCTTTTGGAAGTTCTGCCCAGCCCAATGAAGTTCCAATCGTTGTCTAACCTTAGGAGTAATCCAAACACCTTTATCCTTTCCAGTCCGCACCTTATTCATTGTATTCTTCATCATCACCGAACCTTTATGCTCGAAGGTTGCTCTAATGGTAACATTATGTTGTGGTAGCCACTTATAAATTTTCTACATTACAATAAGAAATGTATAGAAAAAAAGAATGATTAGTTGGTAGGTAACCATAAAAAATTAAAAAATTTAAATGCTTTGTTACCTGAAATTCTTCAAACCACATGTTTCTAACTTCTATAGGGACAAAACTCCAAGTAGGCCAAGAATCATCAAATTTAGACTTAATGATTTTTGTAACATCTCTACTACATACATCTGGAGGCAAGAAACTATTAAAAAATAATGTTAATAGTCATATTGATTTAAGTAAACTAGCAAAAACACAATAATCATATTAAGTGTAAGAAAAATAAAATACTTACTCATGTTTAGCTCCTGGACCAATCCATACCCTTTTATCAGTGGGATCTTTAGTTTCAAGCTGGTAAATGGGAAGTATGTGATAAATGAGAATATGCGGTGTGGAGGAAGGATGTGTACATGATGTAGGGAGTAGATGCACTGTGTGGGAGGTGGATGGAGCCGATGTATTAATGTGTGGCAAGGATGATCTGATCTAACATGCACTCTATACTTGTCGAAGTTGGTGTAGGAGGCATGTGTACAGATCATGAGATGCTTGCATGTGATGGAGATGTCCTACCATAAATTCTGCCTCGACCTCTTAATCGGCTTCTACCTCTACCTCTAGTTGTGTTGTCATCCATCTATATGCATTAAATTGTTAGAAATAATGATAACGTAGAAGGTTAAATACATTAAAAATGCAAGCACAGAGTATATTCAAAATTACCTACTTAAGTTGAGTTATCGTCATTTAAATCACTGTCACCCCCACTATCATATTCATTATCTGTTGAGATAAATGTACTATCACTATTATCATCCAGATCTGGTTGATTAAGTAAACCTATATCAACCACTTCAATCGATGAGTTGATATCAACAAGCTGTCATCATAAACATCTGGATTAATATTCAACATCACATGGAGATCATGAACCGGTGACATCTTGATACGCAATGTCATTCTCAACTTGATTAACTACATTATTTGTGATCATACTACGCGTTTTTGTCTTAATGATAACTAACCAACCATGATGTCCGTTTGGATATGACGTATAATAAACTTGCTCAGCTTGTTAAGAAAATATGAATGGATCAAAGTTTCTATATCTATCTGATTGTTTGACTTGAACAATTCCATATTGATTGTCTATTTTCGTCCCACGATTAGGAGTATTATCAAACCAATCACACTTAAAAAGAACTATTTTTTTTGTGGGCATGCCAGGATATTCCAATTCAATAATATCTGTCAAAATTCCAAAAAAAATCATCTTCTAATTGACCATTAGTGCCTCGTACACACACACACCATAGTTAGAAGTTTGCATGCCTTCACTCCATGTCTTAGTGTGAAATTTATATCCATTTATGATATAAATAGGCCATGATTGTACCATTCTTAATGGCCCCCATGCCAAAGAAATCAAGAGTGGATCTTGAATTTGATTTTGTGGATTTTGAACCTATAATAAAGAAATTTACTCACTATTAAAATTATAAATTATATTATAAAAATATAACTTCATTTAAATAAATAAAATAATAAGTGACATACATATTCTCTAAACCATTTGGAAAAATGAGAAGCAATTTCCTTATCAATTTGGGAGTTGGAAATACCAAGTTGAAGCTCTTTTAAAAAATCAACATACTTGCTACAAAATAAAACGAACATATGAAAATTAGACAATAAAACATGTTTCAAAGATTATACAAATATTTAAAGTTAATTTAACCATGAACGTACTCTAGATATGGTTCAACTTCTTCACAATTTAGAAGAACGTACAAATGGGCAGCTGCCATGTCACGTTCTTCTAAGTAATATTGAATAGATTTACCGCTACCATGTCCTGGATAATTGAAAATTGAAATTGGAGGATTCAATGAACAACCTTCGCCTCCAATGTTACGTGGCATTCGACTTCTTCGCGTATTTACATGTGATGGATAGTAAAAAGAAGCAAAAGTAGATGTTTCTTCCATTAAATAGGCTTGACAGATAGAACCCTCTACCCTAGCTTTGTTCTTGATTTTTTCTTTCAATGAACGTAGAAATCTAAAAAATAAAGAAAGTAATTAAGTAAAACATATATTAAAAAAAGTTATATGAAATTAGTAATGTATAAATAGGTTTATATGAAAATAAGTAATACCTCTCAAATGGATACATCCAACGATATTGAACTGGACCTCCAACTCGTGCTTCATAAGGTAGGTGAATTGGAAGATGTTCCATGGAATCAAAGAAGCTTGGAGGGAAGATTTGTTCTAACTTACACAATAATATAGGAATAGCAGATTCCATATCCATCAATTTGTTTATGTGTAAAGTTGTGCAAGTAAGTTCTCTAAAAAAGTGACTAAGCTCAACAAGTGGTTTCCAAATAGAATTTGGTGAAGAATCAAATGCAATAGGAAGTAATCGTTGCATAAATACATGACAATCATGACTTTTCATTCCATGCAACTTTGCTGACCCTATGTCAACACATCGACTTAAATTTGAAGCATATCCATTGGCCAACTTAAGTTGTTTAACCCACTTGCAAACAGCTACTCTTTCAAACTTGTTAAATGCATATTTAGCTTTTGGTTTGACACATTTTCCACCTCGAACCTCTTGTAAGTGAAGCTCCGGTTGTCTGCATATATTGGCTAAATCTATTCTCCCTTTATCTGTATCCTTTGTCTTACCTTTAATATCCATCACTGCATAACAAAATCGTCTGCATTGACATTTCCTACAAGGACACCTCAATTTTGGATATCTTTGAAAGCTTTCTTGGTTAGTTGCAAATTGAATGAATTCATTTACTCCCTCTACAAATTCATGCCTCACATGTCTATTATGATCCAACCTACTATACATCCATCGTCGATTTTCAGGAATTTCCATCGGTTGTAACTATATCAATAAAAACAAGTATTATTCAAAAGTCACCATCTCATTCATATCCTATACAGAAAGAAAGTTTTTCTACATTTGGTTAATGGTTAATTCTTAAAATGATCTTATATTTAAATAAATTTCGACATTTGCATTAATTTCTAAGTAACACGACTTAAATATAACATTATTTACTCTAATCAAATATGTACATAAATAATAAAACGAAATGTAGTCAATAGAAATCTATTTAACTATAAAAAAATTGACAGAAATATTTTATTTAACACAACAAGTATATATCTATACATATATACAAAATAGAATTTCACACCAATCCAAAATATGTATTTGATAAAAAAAAAAGTGATAGATATATAATTAAGCATATATTTCCAATAAAAAGTAAAATAATAAATCAGAGTATTATCCAATTATATCAATATGACATAAAAAATGACTAACAAATACTGTACGATCAAATATGTAATTCTATTGTTTTGAATTATATTCATGTATTTAAGTTAATTAGAAAATCCTCTAAAAAGACAACTAGAAAATCTCCTAAATAATAATAACATATTTATTCATCAGCTCATATTCGTAAGTAAATCTTAAACAAATAAATATAAGTATTTATTTTTTATTTATGTTTCTTGGGATTATGATAACTATAAATAATAAAAAGTGACAAAATTTAAAAAGTGAATACTGAAAATTAAAGAAAAGTTTAAAAGAATAACTTGATGTCTTGATCCAATAGGTTAGCTCACCCATTTAGTCATAGCAAATTGAACTTTATTTATTTGTGTTTTGATCATGACAACTTCCACTTTTTCTTTCATCATGACAACTTACAGCTTCACCAACAAATAATGTACTGACCCAAATGGGCTTGGTCGGCCCGAATTAATTTCTTCAGTTAATTGTTCAAAATGTAAAAAAAAAAAATAGAAAATTTTCGACCATATTCACCGTCATTTACATCTAGATATATCCAGAATGTCAGTTTTTTTTTTTAAGAAAAAAATTTCTTGACCGTTCCAAAGAAGGTGTAGAATGATGGTGCCACCCTTTCTGTGTGGTTTTATCACCGTTTAAAAAAAAAGTACTACAAAATATTAATGTTATGAGTAGAAGCTGGATCTGCACAGAATATTACAAATCCATTTTTTATGTATGTTATATATTGATTGATTTATTCCTTAGTTTTAATTTTGTACCTTGATCATCGCTTGAACACTTTGAAAGAGATGAATACGCATCGGGTTATAGATATGGTAAATGAAATGATAAAATATGATAAGTATTAGAACATCAAAAGATACATATAAAAGAGATGCAAAATATTAAATAAGGACTAATATTATTGGATATACTAAAATTTATAGTTGAAAAAAAGAAAATAAATGAAAAAGGTTTAGTTATACTTTTTATTCTCATAAACAAAAATTTATGTGTAATTTCAATTTTCTTAATTTTAATTGTTTATATGTAACCTTTTGAGTTTTACAATTATTCAACTTAAATCTATTTTCTTGAAAAAAACTTATCGAATAGTTAACATATATATATATATAACAAAGATGTGACATATTAATTATATAAATTAGCAACCGAAAAGTGGATAAAATATTTAAATAAAAATTACAACTAATATATAAAATATAATGAATGCTATTTTATGTTTTCATTTTAATATTTGACATATTTTTCCTTTTTAATTTTATATAAATAAATGATTTATCACAACAATAATGCATTTCTATTAATTATTATAAATCACATTTTAGAGATTAAAATTTAATCTGAATATTAAAAAAATTATGATAATTAAATGAGAATAATTAAAATTACAAGAACTAAAAATCTATATAAATTAAAATACACGATTACAGTTGTAATCAAGTAAATGCAAAAATAGAAGGGTTACATGAAATAATTAGAGATAAAAATAAATTAAAAATAAAATTTAAGTGTTTAAGATTAATTGGTTAATTTAAAAATTTAAATATATTGTTTATTATCATTTTTTTAAAGTTTGATATATTTTAAAATTTATAATATAAAAAAATTAATAAATGTTTTAAAATAAATATAATTATACAAAAAGAGATTTTTAATTTTAAATAATTTTATTTAAATTTTATAAAATATATCAAAATATTAATTAACTATGAATTAAAATTATTTTTAAAATTAAGATACATAAACAAGAAATTATAATAAAAATAATATTAAATAATTCAATAGTTACATTATTTACAATTTTATTACAAAAAATTTATTAAATAATAATCAAGTAAAAGATTAAAATAATATATTAAATTAAAAGTACAAATTCAATGTACTAAAAAAATATTTTGTATATATTAATAACCAGTCCAACGTATTAATAATATATTAAATTATGTTTATTTTGTGGATCTCTAATTATATATTTATAATGACTATTCAAATTTTAATGGGCCTATATATACTAACACACACCACAATAACATTACACCAATAAAAATAAAATAAAAATATATCTAGTTTTAAAAATAAAGTAAATAATACATACCTTAATAAAAGGTGAAGGAAAAGTTAAAATAAAATCACCACACAAACTTCTTTACTCTGTCTCTGCTTCTGTAATCACAAGAAGATAATGAAAAAATTATTAGTACTTTTAATTGAACACTAAAAAATAATTTTTCAATACATAATTTTATTTTTGAAAATCTATAGCAGTCATAAGAAATAATAAATTGATAACATAACTTTCTCAAAAGATAATCTACTAAAAGGTAAGCTATAGGATTTAGTTAAACTATGAGAATAATGCTTCTTACTTCTCCTTTCCAGTTTTATGCATTTATTTATAGAGATTCCTAAAAAGTTATAACTTGTTGTCAGCTAACAGGCTCTCAGTAATACACTCATTTTAGTGATTGTGTGATTATGCAGGTAATGCACTCTTAGTAAAAAAGTGTTACAAAACTATAATTAGTTAGTAAAATAAATAGTTGGTGGCTGAGATAATTACAGAAATAAAGTATGTTGCCTATAAATAACAACGGTGACTATTGTACTTAAATCGTTTAGGTAACAACTATGACTACACTCCTACTAGATTACAATTTAAATTAGTTTGTTCCAAAACCCCTTCAAGTATACAAGCAACAACAATAATACTAAAATACAGTCTAAATTAAACTATGGAAAATGTTAATCAACATCCTAAGAATACTGGTTCAGAAAGTAAAAGTAATTTTTTTTATAAAATATTAATGTATAACTGCTATAATTTTCAATGAAACCCAAAATTATTCTCAATAAAATTTTTACAATTTTTCTTCCTTAACCTGTGGTGTAAATGTTTAGCAGTTCCTTTAAACTATATAAAACTCATGACTCTACATGTTAAAAAGAAAGATAATGTGGCTTTATTTTAAATTATTTCCACTCGTTTGCATCATTCTTATGCTGTTAGAGCAGTTCACTGTGATGAAAAACAATTATTCACACTTTAGAGCAGGTGACAGGCCAAAACCAAATCATATTCAATGATACAGGTTTGCAGCAGGGAACATATCAGACAAAGGGGTGAAGGAGAATATAGTTATATAATGCTTAAGCAAACTACATATAACTTAACATTTTTCTTTCATTATGAGTTTCAGTTTCTTTTATATTAATTGCATTTTATTACTCTTTTAGGTTTTAGAATAGTAGTATAGTACAATATATATAGAATTTTGTGTCTTCCCCTATAAAATTGGTCCATTTTTACCCTCCAAAAGCTGGAGCAATAAGTGAAACTATTTGCACCACCTATGGAGAAGACATAACCAACCAAGCTCTTCCTTTATTTGGGCAATTTAGAATCCACATGCTAGGTGTAGCAGGTCACCAACTAGGACAAACACTATGGTCAAAATAGTAAAAGCAAGATTAAAGATGATAAAAATAAAAGCTAATCTTCTCGTTTAAATATACGTTACTAGTAACATAATTAGTAAACAAACAAAAAATGTTGCTGATCACGCAACCAAGAAGCAAGCCTTAGCCTTATCTTGCAATTGTCAAACCAATCAAAATGTAGTACGATCACCTAACTGTTTCATATTAAAACTAAACATTAATAGCCCAAACCAGCCATAACATGTCATAAAAATCAGAACAGATTGCAATAGAACTCCATATAACTCTTGGCCAAAGTCAGTAAATATTGACTAAATAGTTGACGATGACAAACTTAGGTTGAAAAGTCATTCAACCAGAAAAATAGTCAATCAACGTTCTTAAAGCATGTTTGGGAAATAATAGTTTTTGAAAAGAATTTTTTTTCTTCCAAAAGCTTCAGTAAGAGGAACTTGCAAAGAGATAGAGGGATGTTGTTTCTCCAAAATTAGCTAATCTAAAAATATAATGAAAGTCTGGGACTGGTCAAGTTGGCACACTATATTCACAAAGAATGGAACATGTAATCATATCAAATACTTGAAGTCATAATTCTTTGAAATGGAAGCAATTATAATGGGTATAAGATGCATTCGATGATCATAGTAGTTCATTTTTAACTATGCATAATGTTTGGTTCATACCAGAATATTTTAAGGTTCTTCACTCTATCCTCATGTTCATGTAGCAATACTTTCCAAGAAAGGCATGCATTTTCTGCATTCTAAAACTAGTTGAATATCTCCCCCTCACCCCAAAATGTCACCAAATGTGTTGTGATAATTTGAGCACAAATCTCTTACAAACCCATAACAGAAATAGAGAAACAAAAAAAAATGATTTAATTGTTTTCCTGAAAATGAACAAAATAAGGAGAAAGACCTCCAAGAATTTTCCTTTAATAAAGGGTTTCCCAGAACACATGCTCACTTCCCAAATACTAATTATTCCGAATATGACCACTCTTCGGTATTTTCCTCATATTTAAGCTAAATCTTCTCATATGATTTGAGTTAATTCCTAACCCCTAATATTTCAACCTCCTAATCACATCTATTTTAACTAATTACTTAGGTTCTATCAAAACCCAACTACAAACTCATATATGACTTAAATAATAAATAGTTGCAAGAGCAAAGTGCATCACCTGCATCCATTCTAGCATTTTGAAACCACATATATTATCATGAAAATAAATATTTATTGTAATAAAATAAAAAACCCAATAATACACTTCTCCATAGGAATACAGTTTATAAGGATGTAATATCTTAACAATTTTAAATCATTCGATTAAAAGTATGGTATGAAATGAACTAAGAGAAAAATTACCATTTTAAAAATAACAGAAAATAAAAACAAATTTGTGAAACTTGCCCATTGAAATTTTAGCTTTATTTCAATATTAGTTCCCAATACCAATAATATTAAATTTCAAATTACTTTTAATAAGTTGTACGTTAAATAATACAAATCAAAGTGACTATAAATGCATAATCACTGCTTAGGCTTCTATACAACAAAAACAATACAATACCTTTGCAATTATATCGGCAGTCTCTTTGAAATCAACGCACCTCCAGACATAAGATTTTGCTAAAAACTCATCAATCAAACGGATTCCAATGTTATAGCCCCTGAAAAACCCAACCAATCATCAAAGTTCATCAATAAAAACAAGTAACCTAAATCTGAATAAAGAAACTAGAAAGTAGAAACCCCCAATTCTAATGAGTCTCGGGATTGTACATTTGATCAAACTGCTTGTTAACCTCATCAACCTCATCGTAATCCTTGTCCATTTTCACATCCCACACCCAAAAGGTGCCCCACACAGGTTTTTCCCGAAACCCCAGTAACTAAGATAAACATTTCTACATCTTTATCTACAAGGGGTTGTGAACCTGAGAACGTGTGTACCTGAGGGATGATGTGAACCTGAGAACGTGAAAAGTCTCGACGTCGCCAGAGAAAAGAAGGGGTTGCGAACGAAAGGAGAAATTTTTTTTACCTAACGTGCACATTAAAATTTAAACGAGAAAGAATATAAAAACATGAAAGCGGGAATCCAAATTTTGCAACCGCTTATATGGTCATAAAATGAAATAATAAATGTTAATATATTTAAAAAGGATTTAGCTATCATTTTTAATTTATTATTTTGCCATTAATATTTGGATTTAAATTTGGTGGCTAAATAAAATTTGTTATTTTTTTATTGTACTTCTTGTCAATTATCAATTACTGTATCAGTCTCTAATTATAATTAAATTTTAAAAGTTAAAAAAATTCGGTGTAAATTTTTAATTTTCTAGTGCTGTCTGGTGGTGCTGTGGATATTCATGGCGTCAGGGCAAGGAAGGCAGAACATGGTGTCAAATTCTGGATGTTGCCATGCCAGCACCTGCTTTAACTGGTACATGTGAATAATATTTTAGGTTATTCTTGATAAGAAATGTATTTAATTGGTCTTACTCTTCAAATTTAGGAGGATAGAGTGATCTGTCTTTTCATAGATGAAACACAGATTGAAAAAGGTAGTTCTTATAGCAAAAGAAACATTAAAAACTATAGCAGCGAAGGAATGACGACAATCGAAAAACATAAGAAAAAGATAAAAATATGTAAATAAACAATGATTAATAATAAAAAAAAATACAACGTTTTATTCTTACCGGACAGATTATTTAAGATGAAACGTTATCATATTATTAATAAAAAATAAAATTAAAGATTAATGTGTAATATAAATACCGTTTAAAAATTTTAAAATTTAAATATAAATTTAAAGTTTTTTTTTATCCAGATCTATTTAAAAGTTTACATTTTAAAAAACAATAAATAAATTTAAAATTAATTAATTAAAAAGTTTACAAAATAAAAAATTTAAAAAATATATATATTAAAATAAATATAAATATATAATATACAATATATAATATATAAATAAGTTTTTGATAGGTTAAACAAATTTTTATTATTTAAAAATGTTTTTTAATATATTTAAATTTATCTATTTATTAAATAAATCGAATCAAATAAATATTAAGTGATAAATTCTGTTAAATAATTTTATTTATTTTTATCCTTACCAACAACTTAATTTTAAAAAATTAGTTATAAATAAAATATCTTAATAAAATTAAAAAAAAAATATTTATTTAATATAAAAAAATATTAAAAATATCTTTAACTAAAATTGAAAAGAGATATTAAAAAAATAATGCTAAACACTTTTAGAATGCTTAATTTTAATAAGGAAAGACGACGGACAGATTTCAGTCAATCAAAAGCAAGACAATGGATCCAACCCTATGAATCGAACCCCATTATATATATACACGTAGAGAAAACCTGATTAGTGAGCAGTAATAACCAAAATAAAACTTTTTTTTTTTGGTACTTACGGTGAATCATCAAATAGTATAACTTTCCGACTGTCACCTCTGAGAAGAGTTTTCACTCAATAAATTTTTTTTAATAACAGTTTTAAAAAATAAATAATATCAATTTTAATTTTTATTAATCTAACAAATTTATATTTATCATAAATTATTTATTAAAAAATATCATAACAACGATTTAAACGGTATGATAGCTAAAATCTAATATATTTTATATTAATTTAATATATTTGATATAAATTTATATAACTTACGAAAGATAACTATTGAAAAAACCTTTTTTCTATGCAGTGACTATTTGGCAAAGGTGGGAATTTTCAGAAAGTCAAGGTTGTGAAAGGTATCACAAAATGGATGTCAATGTGGGCATTATTTGTGTTGTGCTTCTCTGGGCAACTTTGCCAACGGGGGTTCCTGCAGCTGCATCAAGGAAGCAGTTTCCAGGTACTCAATTCTCTGGCATTATTTGTTATTTATTTATTTATTTTTAATTGATTCTTTTGGTCTCCGGTCTAGATATGAAAATTTAACGAGTGTAAAAATTATGGTGATACATGGATAAAAAAAATAATAAGTATATAATGACTTTAGATTATAAATAAATTATAACATGTAGTTAAAATTTTAAAAATAGAAATAAATTTATTATGTATCTTTTTGTACAATATAAAATATGAAAAATGATGAAATTCAAATCCATCATTTCATATAAAATTACAAATTAAATATATTTTTTGTTTCTTTAAAATTTTAAAATTTTAATTTTAATTTTTTATTTTTAAAAATTTTAGTTTTAATTTCTTATTTTAAAATAGATTAATTTTATTTCTTTATTATTAAATATATAACATATTCAAACATGAATTACTTTAAGAATTAAAATTAGTCCATCTTAAAATAAAAAAATCAAAGATTTTAAAAATAAAAAATTAAAATTTTAAAAAAGTTAAAACATATTTAACTTTAAAATTATTCTAATCTTCAATCTATTGTTATTAAATAAATTTTAATAGCTTGAATCATATATTTAAAAAAATATAAAAAATTATTCTAATATTATAAATTTAAATCTTAGTTATTGAATGAAAATAAGTTAAAAATAAAATTTTTAAAATTAAACTGATCGGTCAAATTACTGTTTCAAAATTTAATGACGTAATTATGATCGAACTATAATAAAATTTATATTAATTAAATATTATTTTTTATAATATTTTAATATATAATATATTAAAAATATAATAATATATAATAATATCATACATATATTAAGAATTTTATATCATTTTAAATTTTTAAATTGAAATTATGAATATAAGATTAAATATAATATAATGTAATTTTAATTTTAATTTTTCTTTAAAAAATCAAAATAATACATTCTGGAGATGTGATTAATTTCCTATCCAATTGGCTGGTGCGGTTCAACTATAGTTGAGAGTGATTTTTATTCTCATTCATTTTTCATATTTTTTTTATGAATATTTAATTTTTATTTATAGTTTTGATATATGAATATTTTTTAATTTTAAATATTTTGTAACTTAATTTTCATTTTAAAACTTGAGATATTCTATTAATACAAATATTTTTCATAAATAAATTTTTATATTTTTATAATCTTAAATAATCTTTATTTGGATTTAATATATGATAAAATAATATACATTTTCTTCTTTCTATAATGTATTAAGGTCTGTCCTTTTGTGTTGTTCTCTGTTTCTTTTTATTTGGATTTAATAGATGATATATTATATTAATAAAAAATTTCATAAAAAAATTTTCAATTTTTATAATCATAAATAATCTTTATTTGGATTTAATATATGATATAAAATAATATACATTTTCTTCTTTCTGTAATGTATTAAGGACCTTCCTTTTGTGTTTCCTATTCCTTTTTATTTGTCTGAGGGGGCCAAAACAGCTTTCTTTTATATTTATATAAAGTCCTTTTATTTCTTCACAGTTATCCTCGAAGGAAAATACAATACCACTTGCAAAAAACCGCTATTATTATGCAATAGTCATATTCTTCATATATTGACAATCATTTATCTTTGGAAAACTCATCAATGGATAATTAATTAGCGTACCATCTAATGTTGTTGTGCAGGGAATTTCTCCGCCAATCCTCAAGGTCTCCCCATTGAAACAACGTTCAAGCTTCCTGGTGTAATACCTGCTTGGCCTTCAGGTACATTATCCATTAATTATGGGATTGTCATATTTTAGTAAATGCATGCTGATTATTGCTAGTGTTGAATTAATTGTCAAATGAAGGTGGCAATTTTTCAAGAGGAATCATTGATCTGGGTGGGTTACAAGTGTCTCAAATATCAACATTCAACAAAATTTGGGGAGCTTATGGTGGTGGACCGGATGGTCAAGGATTCACTATGTTTGAACCATCAGGAATACCTGAAGGATTCTCTACGTTGGGTAGCTATGCTCAACCCAATAACAAGCCCCTTTTTGGATGGGTTCTTGTGGGAAAAGATGTGTCTACAAATAGCAGCAACCCCAGTCTAAAACAACCAATTGATTACACACTTATATGGCACAGTATATCTCTAGATGGTCCTATCTATGTTTGGCTACCAACACCACCTAATGGTTATAAAGCTGTAGGCCATGTTGTCACCATCACACCAGCTAAGCCTTCCTTTGACAAAATCAAATGTGTCAGGTTAGACCTCACTGACCAATGTGAGACCAATTCATGGATTTGGGGATTAGATACCTTCAATGTTTATGATGTTAGACCAATCAATAGAGGAATTCAAGCTCCTGGTGTTGAAGTAGGAACCTTTGTTGCACAGAATGGGAATAGTAGTTCCCTATCTATTGCTTGTTTGAAAAACACCAATGCTCTCTCAACATACATGCCTAATTTACAACAAATTAAGGCAATACTCCAAGCTTATGCTCCAATTATGTACTTGCATTCTGATGAGGAATACTTGCCATCTTCTGTCAATTGGTTTTTCTCCAATGGAGCATTACTATATAAGAAAGGACAAGAGTCAAGTCCTGTTCCAATAGCACCAAATGGCACCAACCTCCCTCAAGATCCTAACAATGATGGTGCCTATTGGCTAGACTTGCCTGCTGATGATCACAACAAACAGAGGGTCAAGGAAGGAAATTTGCCAGGTGCCAACAGTTTTGTACATGTGAAGCCAATGCTTGGAGGAACCTTCACTGACATTGCAACATGGGTCTTCTACCCATTCAATGGACCAGCAAGAGCAAAAGTAGATTTACTTAATATTAAGTTGGGAAAGATAGGTGAACATGTTGGTGACTGGGAGCATGTGACATTAAGGGTAAGCAACTTCAATGGTCAATTATTTCAGATCTACTTCTCAGAACACAGTAAAGGTGTTTGGATTGATTCTTCTCAAGTTGAGTTCAAAAATAGCAACAAACCTGTGGTTTATTCTTCCTTGCATGGTCATGCATTATACCCACATGCTGGCCTTAATTTGCTAGGGAAAAACAAGATAGGTATAAGGGATGATACTGATAGTGGTGGCAAGGTCATGGATTTGGGGGCATTTGAATTGGTTGCTGCAGAGTATTTAGGATCTGCAGTTATAGAACCACCATGGCTACACTTTTTCAGGGAATGGGGTCCTAAAGTTGAATATACCATTAATGGAGAGTTGAAGAAGATTGGGAAGTTTTTGCCTCGAAAGTTAAAAACTGCTTTAGAAAAGTTTGTAAATAGTTTGCCAAGTGAAATACTAGGAGAGGAAGGACCCAATGGTCCAAAGGTGAAGAATAATTGGAGTGGAGATGAAGTATGATAATTGTAACCTTTCACTGTTAGAATATAAGTGATAAGCCATAGCATCTTTTTTTGTTAATCACTGGCTAATTTTTTCTGTAATCATTTTTATAAAAAACTATTACCTTTCAATTGTTATTTTAAAAAATTTAAAATATATTAAGTATTAATTAATAAGATAAATAAATTAAACAAAAGAAATTAAAAAAATAAAATATATGTTTAATTTTAATCTAAACAAGAATATTTATTACTTTTTTTAAGGAGGAGTGATTTTCTAATACATCCTCATCCTTTTTTAAGGAATCAGACGGCCATTAACCGAATATATTCAGATGTGCGTTTTTAATTTCTTAATGTATGGAAAATTTTTCTATTTTTAAATCGACTTACTATAAATGATGTGATACTCATGATATGGAGCATTGCTTGGGAAAAATAACAGAAAATGAGTTGAAACACATGGTGACATTGGAAGTGTAGTTATGATCCAACAGATGAAAGAATTGCTATTAAACTCCCAGTTCTTGCCATATCTGGGAAGGATCAGTTCGTTTGAGTAGCTCATAGTTTTTATATGGATCATATAGTTGCATTCTTTTATGATAATACAATGGCGTAATTCCTTGGTAAGTGGAAATACTATGTTGTGTTTGTGGGTGTGCGCAAGCAAAATGTCATTTCAGGGAATTTGTAGACAAAATATCTTTGCGTCTTTCAACTGTTTGATATATGTACTCAAACAAAAAATAGGAAAGATGATACAGATACTGGGAATCTAAGAGCAGCCCTTTCTGATATCTTTGGGGATGTTGCTTACAGTGAAGAGATTCACGAGTTTTGGAGGTGGTGAGAGTGAAAGACATGTTGGAAATTTTGGATCGATGGTGGGTATGGAAGGTATATATGCTGGTGCTAGATCAACCAAAAGTACAACCTTCTGGATTTTGGAATTTTCTTGAGCGCTTGCCAGAGTTACCAAGAAGTTAAGGAACATGATTCTTTTGGAAACAACCTTCTGAAAATTCTCCTAGTTCATGGAACTGGAGAATGTGTAGTTGACAAATCGCAGTCGTTGGATGAAGATTAGAAGGTTAAGATTTTAAGTTTTGTTTGTAATGTTAAAAGATTTATATGAATCTTTTTTTACACGTAGAAAACGTAGAAAGCGATAAGGTTCGAATCAGAATTATTCTGTAAAACTATTTTAATTTTCAACTTCTTGTCACTGAATCAATCTAAACTATCTACTCTCCTTTTAATGAATGTAATTTCTCAACTGCACGCTCTTCATTTTCTCAACTTTGAAGGACCCTGGTTCTGTTGCAATGCTATAATTGTGAAGATTGGTGGTGAAATTACAAACAAGGAACATGTTCTAGCCTCTTTACAAATTAGGAACACGTTCTGAAAGGTAGGAAGACATTGCAAGAAAACCGGAGTTCATAAGATACTTGGTGGAAGAAAAAAAATTCATTTGAAATAATCATTTAATCTTTTCTTATATTTAAATCAATTTTATAATCAAAATTCATTAAACAATAAATTAATAATATTCAAATTAATTACTTAACTTTCCACTCTTTAAATTTTGAAAAATAATTTACTAATTAAAATTTAAATAAAAATCAATTATGCATTCAACCATCAAAACATGTCAATGAAACATATTTTAATTAAGAAAAAAGAAAATAAAAAAAATAAAGTAGAGTAGAAATCATCTATTATACTTATAAATGAATATCAAAGGTAAAATAAAAAAAATTTAAAATTCTTAAATTAATAATATAAATTTATCCTTCTATGAAAAAGATAACACTAACAATGAAAAATAAATAAATTTAGAGTTAATATCCGTGTCTTCTCCTGAAGACTTCCTATTCAGAGGGGATTTCGATGCATATAATTCAAAAGTACTTCCACTATTTTCAAATCTTTCGATCCTTTTATTCTTACGTTCACATACATTTTGAAGGAAATTTAGAAAGCATACAAAGACTTTTTATTTTTTCGTTACCAACCATCACCCATCTTTAACTTCTTTTTGTAGCGAAAATTTCTTATTCAAGTGTCAAAATGACAAACTATTATATGTATTGAAGTCATATATATTATCTTTCCAATAACACTCATTTTAGCTTAAAATAACTCTTATAACTTAATATATGATTAAATCTTTGCATATTATATAGATTTCAACAACATTAACATTGATCTGACTTTTGAAATATTTCAAACCATTAGAAATTCAATCTAGCTTTTGATATTTTTAGAAGAGGTATAAATTTTTTTAAGCATTTTAAAATGTGAATTATATAATTTTCGAACATTTTGAACTCTAGTTAGGTCAAAATACTACACCAATCCAATTTTTGTAATACGATAAAAATCACTTAATTAAATATAAAAGAAGTGAAATTTTGATGTCCAAGTGCTGAAGAAGAGACTTTAGTAAAATGCATTTATTCATAAGTAAAAATATTATTAAAATAAATTAATAACTTTTAATAAAAGATATTGTATATTAAATTTTTATTGTATATTTTGAATATATATAAAAAAATATTTTTTAAAAAATTATCTATTTTTATATCTACATTCATAATATTTTTTATTTTTTCTTTATATTATTGGGTATCTAAATTTTGCTACACATCCTTCTTACCTAGATTTAGTTAACTAAAATATAATGTATCCTTAATACCATTATAACATAAAAAAATTTATTAAAAATATATCAAATACAGTACGAAATTATAATAAATACTAAAATATGAATACAATATTGTAAATATTTAATTATGTTTGAAATTAAATTTAAATTTTTATTTAACAAATAAATAAAAAATAATTAAATTTACTAATTTTAAAAATTAGAAATAAAAAAAATATAATTTTTTCTTATAATATTTAATTGATAAAATTGAAAAAAAAATAAAAAAATTAAAATTAAAATAAAATAAAAAGTTACAACTGAATCTAAAGTTAACAAAAAATATTTTGATTCAAAATCAATTATTTTGAAAAAATAAAAAAAATAATTAAAACTTTAGAAATTTTTGTTACAAGACATTTATTAAAATTAGTTAAAATATGATAGAATTAGTTAAATCTACTAACTTATAAATAATGGGAAAAAAACAAAAATTTGGGAGAATTTTTCATTTTTTAAAATCGAAGAAGTCATAGTAAAAAAATAGACCTCTTTTTTTGGAAAATACTTCTTTATTTTTATAAAATTTTCTTTTTTCTTCTCAAAATTGGGCTTCCAAAAAATTTTTTCTATTCTTTCTGTCATCATCTCTTATGGAGTGTTTATTAAATCTTCAGTGTTGAAGTTAACCTCTAATTAAGATTGCTTCTATTATAAAAAATAATTCTCTTCTAATTCAAATATTTTTATCTTCCACAAGTTTTTAATTATCTTTTAAGAATTCTTTTTTATCTTTTTTTTTTCTTAACCAATTTTTACTATTTATTAGTTTCGATTATTTTTTACTATCACATCCTTTAATATCTCTATCAATAGAGGTTCTATTTTCAACTTTCAATGGTTTAAAAAAATTCGTTAAATCCGCTTATGCTCCATTTTCATAAGTCGTTGTTACTTTATATATGAATTAAATTATGTGTTTTAACATATAGATAGAAAATTTTCGTAAAGTAGATTTTAATAATTATATTTATAAAATTTTGTCTCATCTTTACATTCCAGAAAATAATGATTTAATTTCTGTTTGAATTCATATGCATTCATCGTTTAAAGTTCATTAAGACCTATAAATCCTAAATTCATATTCCTCTATTTAGTATGTTCATAGCGTCAAAAGACACTACTATCCCTTTCCCCATGCTTCGTTAGTGATTATTGGACTTATTTAGGAATGTTAGTCAAAACTTCATTGAAATGGCATTTCATAGCAATAAACTCAAATATATCATGCAGAGCCTATATTTAACACGCATCAGTACAAACTAGTGGGAATTCTAAATGTATCGATATTATATGAGTTAGTATAGATCTAAAAGTGCCCAAAACATTCCTGTTTTGTTGGGATATTCATACACACGCCAAATTACCCCACATGATTCATCACACACTTACAAACCTCCCAATACACATACACTATCTAACCTTATCACAAATATACTGATAAAGTCCATATTAATAATAGTCCAAATTATTCAAAAAAATATAAAAAAAAAAACTAATGTAGGAATTAAGAAATTAACATAGGTCAACCCTTCCTGTAGGATCCATCATCAAATCACCTTCACCCTGTCATACGCACTCATACCTACATAAAGAAATGCATTCTCAAAATATAATTTATATTAAGGGAAACTTAGTATTAAACTTGATCACAAACAAGTTAATAAAAAATTTGCAAGTTTCGTCAATTTCATATATTTTTTCACTCTTCTCCTTGCAAGTTTGGTTTTACCTATGAAAATCTCAATCTCAGCCAATACCACCAAAAACCCATGCATTAGAGGGGGAAATCATGGGGAAACAAAGTTTTAGTTATTTAAATTCAAGAATTTCTAATTAAAGGAATAACCTCCCTCTCCTTTGCTTGTCGTCATCACCAGAGATCCCTATGGACACTTCCATCTTTTATTAGAGCCCTTCACAGTAAACACCTCCTTTCCGTTCTCTAGACTTTCTTCATTAAGTTAGAGCACAAATGGTTACTCTCTTCCTTTATATCTTCTGCACCAAGGTCATTAGCTTTTCTCCTACAATAAAAAAAAAGAATTAGAAAATAACAAATAATAATTTAATTAAAAAGATAATTTTAATTTAATTACCAATTATACTCCTTCCATGCCATTGGTTATGGTTAATAGAAAAATCTCCAGAAGGTTTTCCTTCTCCTGCTCGGAATATTTCTTCACCGTTGTCGAGGGTGATTTTTCCACTTCCTAAGAACCCTTTTTCTTGCCATTATCACGACCCAAACCATCATGTATGGTGCTATTCCTCCTTCCTTGACCTCCGGGACTCTCTCCGCTATAATGGGAAATGATTTTTCCCCAAATGTCTCTCTTGCAACATTGTTCTCCTTTGATTCTCAATCTTCTCCTAGTTGTGGCCACAACGGTGCTACTCCTCTTCCCCCAAACCTTCCACAACCATTACAATGCCTAGAGCCTCCTTCCCTCCCGTTGTGCCTGACTTTTCCTTTTTCTCACCCTTGAAACCCTTACTCCCCCCCCCCTCAAAAGCACCATGTATGGAGACATTTCTCTGTTTGTTCCGAGTCTCACTCCTCATGCCAAGTCAATGCCTTTTCCATTTAAATGCAACTCTTATCCTTTCCCTAGATAGAAAATCACTGTCATTTTTCTCCACTATGGATGGCACTGGCTCTTTTTCCTTTTCTTAGAAGAAGAACCTGCATTCTCCCATTTCTTTTCAAATTGGAAGACTCCTGTTCAAATTAAAAGAGTCAAGCCCATTTTGATCCATCTATTTTCATGTCCTCTCAACTAATATGCGTGAAAATTAATCCTAAATTAGTTTCCTAGTCTAGTAGTACGTTTGATGTCTCTCATACAATAGGTCAGAGGTTTGATTCTTATTGTGATCCTTTTTTTAAAAAAAATCACTAACAACTTCATAATCTCCTTAAATTAAAATTTTGGCAAGTCCTTATTCCAAGTCTAGAGCTTAGCTTAGTGGTTTGCTCATTGGAACTATGTAGCGTGCCCAGGGTCAATTTTCTAACAATTCCATTTTATTTTAACATGATCCAAATATGCTTAATTATAGGCCCAAAATTAATAAACAAAAACAAGCCCAAATGCTGCTGAAAAATATTTAAAAAACTAGATTATTGAATCATAAGCTATATTCTATTTTTGAAAAAAAAAAAAAATCTACAAGTCCATTTGTTTAACATGAAATTTATCATTTAGTTTAAAATATTATAATAGTTGTTGTAACCGGAATCACGACGGGACGGCGAATAAGGAAATTTTAATTAAAAAACAGAGGAGTCGCCACCAAAATTTATTAAAGAAAATTTTGGAAAAACTTGAAATTTTGATCTTTGAAACCAGTTTGGATTCGGGAGTTGTTTACGCATAGGGAAGGTATTAGCACCCTATGACGTCCGTAAAAAACGGTTACCTTCTAATTAATTGTGCAAAATTATAATTAACTTTTAGAAATATTTATTTCATTCTAAATAAAAATTATTTTTAATGATTTATTTAAAAAGTTTTTTTTTTATTTTTTGTCTCATGAAATAAATGGAAAAAAAATGATCCGGAAGTTTATTTGGGCTTGACGGGTCCGGTTCCCGCTCCTACGTATGAAAAAGATTATGATGTTTATGAAAATCAGTTTCAATGTATTTTAAGTTTATGAATAAGATTATGATGTTTTTGGATATTTAGAAAAGTATTTTTGAAAGATTAGAGAAAATTAGTTTTGTGATTTTTATTTCTTGGAACTTTGAAAATATTGAAATTTGAATTTGAAAAAATTGATTATTTATTTTATTTATTTATAAATTTTGAGAAGAAAATTTTTTTTAAAATTTTTTAGAAGAAATAATTTAAGAAGAAAGAAGTTTGCTCTTGCACAGAATTCAAGGTAACAAATGGCTACTCAATAAATTCTTATGTTCCAAGTAGCATCAAAGGTGGATCGACCACTCAATTGATCCCACTTGACCATTGCACAAACTTAAAATATAGTTTTTAATTTCCCAAAAGAATGATAAGAAAAAAAAATAGTGAATCTAAACTAAAAACAATATTAAAAACAAAAATAAAGAAAATAAAATAATGAATAATAAATATTAAAAAGAAAGAAAGGTTAGCTGCACTTACCTGGCCTTGAAATGAGGACTAGATGGGTGAAATGAGGACTAGATGGGCTTACGCATTTCTGTGTATTCCCGAATAAAGTTTTATAAATGATGGGCTTACGCTTTAATGCGTACTCCCAAACACGAGCTTTGCAGCTCAAGTGTTCCCCTTTTTTTCTTGGGAAATATGTCTCCTTATATAGGAGAACGAGAGACTCCTGAAGTCTGCCTTACCCGATGTGGGACTTGCAGCTCCTTATATAGTAGGACGCAAGACTGAAAGAGTCTCACTCTTCCGATGTGGGACTTTGTATTTTTCTATTTCTTTTTCATTTTGTTTTTATTTTTTAATAATACTCGGACAAAATTGGGTATTCACAGTTGCCCCTCTTTACAAATTTCTTATTAAATAATATGAATAATTACATTATTCTTATTATTTTTATAAGAAATTAGTAAAGAAGTGAATTAATTTTGTCTGAGTATACGTGGATCCTTAGAATGAAGACCCGTGAATTTGCTCAGGGTGCATGGACCCTTTGAATGGAGAGGACACCCATGGAATGCAGTGGGTGCAAGGACCCTTGGAATAGAGTGGGTGTGTGGACCCTTGTGATGCAGTGGGTGCGTGGACCCTTGTGATGCAGTGGGTGCGTGGACCCTTGGAATGCAGTGGGTGCGTGGACCCTTGGAATGCAGTGGGTGCGTGGACCCTTGTGATGCAGTGGGTGCTTGGACCCTTGTGATGAAGTGGGTGCTTGGACCCTTGTGATGCAGTGGGTGCTTGGACCCTTGTGATGAAGTGGGTGCGTGGACCCTTGTGATGAAGTGGGTGCGTGGACCCTTGGAATGCAGTGGATGCGTGGACCCTTGGAGTGGAGTGGGTGCGTGGACCTTGTGATGCAAGATGGGTGCTTGGACCCTTGTGATGAAGTGGGTGCTTGACCCTGTGATGCATGGGTGCTTGGACCAGGATGATGAAATGGGTGCGTGACCAGGATGAAGTGGGTGCGTGGACCCTGATTGCGTGGGTGCGTGGACCCTTGGAGTGGAGTGGGTGCGTGGACCCATGGAGTGGAGTGGGTGCGTGGACCCTTGGAATGCAGTGGGTGCGTGGACCCATGGAATGGAGTGGGTGCGTGGACCCTTGGAATGCAGTGGGTGCGTGGACCCTTGGAATGCAGTGGGTGCGTGGACCCTTGGAATGCAGTGGGTGCGTGGACCCTTGGAATGCAGTGGGTGCTTGGACCCTTGTGATGAAGTGGGTGCGTGGACCCTTGTGATGAAGTGGGTGCGTGGACCCTTGGAATGCAGTGGGTGCGTGGACCCTTGGAATGCAGTGGGTGCGTGGACCCTTGGAATGAATTGGGTGCGTGGACCCTTGGAATGAAGTGGGTGCGTGGACCCTATGAATGCAGTGGGTGCGTGGACCCTTGACCCTTGGGATGAAGTGGGTGCGTGGACCCTATGAATGCAGTGGGTGCATGGACCCTTGGAATGCAGTGGGTGCGTGGACCCTTGAAATGGAGTGGGTGCGTGGACCCTTGGAATGCAGTGGGGGGTGCGTGGACCCTTGGAATGCAGTGGGGGGTGCGTGAACCCTTGGAATGAAATGGGTTCGTGGACCCTTGGGATGAAGTGGGTGTGTGAACCCTTGGGATGAAGTGGGTGCATGGACCCTTGTGATAAGGTGGATGCTTGGAACCTAGTGATGAGGAGATGCTTGGAACCTAGAGATGAGGGGATGCTTGGAACCTAGAGATGAGGGGATGCTTGGAACCTAGAGATGAGGGGATGCTTGGAACCTAGAGATGAGGGGATGCTTGGAACCTAGAGATGCAGAGGATGCTTGGAACCTAGAGATGCAGAGGATGCTTGGAACCTAGAGATGCAGAGGATGCTTGGAACCTAGAGATGATGAGGTGTGTAAACTATAGATGTTGGTTTTTTTTTTTTAATCAAATCTAGGTTAGAGTAAGATCCCTATAATGCGCGGTTTAAGCTTGACATCCTAAGAAACAAAGACTTGCCCTTATGTATCCCAAACCATTTAATAGTATGAATGCATAATATCTTTTTAATGTATGAATGCATGAGAAAATTATGATGATGTAATAATATCATGATATAGGATTAAATAATGATGCACTGATTTATGAAATTGAAAATGATTAAATAATGATGCAGAATGTCAAGGTATCAAGTGCATAATGCTTGAATTAGGAAAATTGATGTTTTGAAAAGGTTGGTGCAGTATATTGTTTTTGACTCTTTTTTTTTTTTGTATTCTCTTTTTTTTGTTTTTCTTTTCATTTTTTCTTGTTCTTTTTCTTCTTTTTTCTTCCTTTTAGTATTTTTTTTTTTGTTTCTTTTTTTTTATCCTTAGTCCTTATAGTTTCATGTCAAAGGTATCAAGGATGAGCGAAAAATTGTTGGTGTGCTTTGATTGTTCAGCTTGAACAATTGTTGAATGTATGACCAAATTGCCAATGGTTGTCCGAATCTTGGTAAATTACAAATGGCAACATTCTTGTTTTATCATGTTGTGTCAACTAAGAGCTTGCTAAGTTAACATAATTTTTAAACCATCAAAATAACTGTGATGCTTTTCTTTTAGTGGTAACACTTGTTTTCTTTCGGCATATATGATTATTGAAATGCATGAAGAGATTATTGGTGAGGGGAATAGAATTATTCTACGTAAAGAAGATGAGGTCATATCTACAAAGACAAACAAGGTTTAAGAGAATGATATGTATAAAGAATAATGTTTGGAAGGAATGGAAGAATTTACAACATAGAGTGATTTTGATATTGGGTAGAATGATATGTACATAGAATAATGTTTGGAAGGAATGGGAGAATTTACAAAATAGAGTGATTTTGATATTGTGTGGAATGATATGTACATGGAATAATGTTTGGAAGGAATGAGAGAATTTACAAAATAGAGGAATTTTGATATTGTGTAGAATGATATGTACATGAAATAATGTTTGGAAGGAATGAGAATTTACAAAATGGTATCATGTGTAGAGAAATTTGTAATTTGAGTCATGCTTTTTAGATGAACAACGCTAGTACCACACCCTAGTAACCTTGAAAGTCCATCAATAAGCTTTAGAAGGAAATAAAATTGCCTCAGTTTGAACTTCTAAGCACATCGTTCGCCTTAGTTTATAACTGCAAAGACATTTTTTGCTCCACTTTACAACCAGAGATGTCATTTTCCTCCACTTACAACTGTGAAATTCTTTTGTGATTTCCAAAGCATCATTTTCACCAGTTTATAACTTTCAAAGCATCGTTTTCACCAGTTTACAACTTTCAAAGCATCGTTTTCACCAGTTTACAACTTTCAAAGCATCGTTTTCCCCAGTTTACAACTTTCAAAGCATCGTTTGCCCCAGTTTACAACTTTCAAAGCATCGTTTGCCCCAGTTTACAACTTTCAAAGCATCGTTTGCCTCAGTTTACAACTTCCAAAGCATCGTTTGCCCCAGTTTACAACTTCCAAAGCATCGTTTGCCCTAGTTTACAACTGTTCAATTGCCCTAGTTTGTAAAGTCTAACGCATTCTGTGTTTGTTCATCTTCTAGACCGCCCATCCCGGTTTTCAGTCTAGTGATCACTTTATTTGACCCTAATTTTTGCCTAGATCGCTCTTTTCGAGTTTTTAATCTAGCGGGTCGCTCTAACTTTTGCCTAGATTGCCTTACAGGTTTTCAATCTAGCGAGCATTTTTTTTTATTGCTCTAACTTTTGTCTAGATCGTTTTTTTGAGGTTTTCGATCTAGCGAGTTTTTTTTCGATTGCCGTAACTTTTGCCTAGATCGTTTTTTAGGTTTTCGATCTAGCAAGCTCTTTTTTTTTTCAATTGCTCTAACTTTTGCCTAGATCATTTTTTGAGGTTTTCGATCTAGCGAGCTCTTTTTTCAATTGCTCTAACTTTTTCCTAGATCGTTTTTTTGAGGTTTTCGATCTAGCGAGCTTTTTTTTCGATTGCCCTAACTTTTGCCTAGATCGTTTTTTAGGTTTTCAATCTAGCGAGCTTTTTTTCGATTGCCCTACCTCTTTCCTAGATCGTTTTTGAGGTTTTCGATCTAGCGAGCTCTTTTTTTTCAATTACTCTAACTTTTGCCTAGATCGTCTAGCGAGCTCTTTTTTTTCAATTACTCTAACTTTTGCCTAGATCGTTTTTTGAGGTTTTCGATCTAGCGAGCTCTTTTTTTTTTTAGAATACCTTTCATCATGAGGCTTTTGACTATGTAGAATTTCTCTTTCAATGAAAGTTGCCTGATAAAAAATCAAATTGAACTCATTCTACTTCCTCCATCTTGTTTCCTGAAAAGGAGGATCTTCCACTATCTTTCGTCTGTTCTCCACTCCAAAGATTTCATTATCTCTTTAGTGACTAATCATTCCTAATATCTTCATCAGCTTGATTGATAGAGTGATCAAAGATACTTGATATGGTACTATCGTTTTCATTGTCAAGCCTATTTCTTTCAAACATGAATTATTTAGAATATGAAACAAATGAAGAATGAAGGAGATCAAGTCAAAATGGGTTAAAACGTTGGGAAAATTGTTTACAGAATGCATTTCAAGTAAAGTATATTATAAGAAAACATGTGTGCCCAAAATTTTTGTTCTTTCTTTTTTTTTTGCTTTTTTTTTTATTTTTGTTCTTTTGTTCTTTCTCTTTTTTTTTCTTTTTTTTTCTTTTTTTTTTTTCTTTTTTTTTCAAAATCCCTATAATGATATGATTTGCATCACAAATGTATTTTGAATTAGTTTAAAAAACCATATTAAATTGACTTGGGATACTCTATGATGCCTTATAAAGGGTGCAAGAAGTTTGGTTAAGATGTCTTGCAACTTAATAGAAATGGAAAGGAGAAAGACTGATGGATTTTTGTGGATGCAAATGTTGATTGTTTGAGGTTATGGAATAACTTGTGTTATGGAATGACTTGTAGGTTTGAGGTTATGGAATGACTTGTAGGTTTGTCTCAAGTGGCATGAGATTGATTATTAGCATGGAATTGGGAAGAATAAACGTGTGGTGGGTTGAGGTTAAAGGTAAGTGTTTGAAGGTTACATTGGGTGGTTGGATAAGGTATAGTGAGGTATTGTTTGATAGATTAACAACCATTAGCATGTTACAGTGGTCCACTAGAACGCAAGGATTACAGTGTCATGTTTTTTAATGGTTAAAATCTTGTGATTATGCAAGATGGAAGTGGATTTAGGTAAATGTTGACATTGTAATCACCAACGAAGTAATATCTTGAAGATTTTGACCATTATTTTTTTCTGCTTTACAACTTCTCATTGCATCATCCTATCTCATCCATGATATATCTTTGAGAGTTTTTCTATAAGGAGGATAGAAGAAACATTTTTTTTTGCTTTCTTTTCTCTTTTCTCTTTTTTTCTCTTTTTATTTTTTTGTATTTTTTTTACAACAAATGAAATATTTATTCAAGTGTTTAAAGATTAGAAAGGTTCCTCATATTCTCAATTAAGGACCAATCATCTCAGAAAGAAAATATGGTTGACACTTAATCCAAGGAAGCATCCGCTCCTCAATAGATAAGGTCTTATCAATAGCAATGCGGTATGTACCCTATCTTTTTCAAGATAATGTATGGTTGATAATTTATTGTTGAGAACAATTTATTTTTCAATGAGTACATACCCCACACCTCCAAACAAGGACCAATCGTCTCAAGAAGGAAGTATGGTTAAGACCTATTCTAAGGAAGTATTCACCCCTCAATAGATAAGGTCTAAGTTTTAACGCATTGCTAATATGACCATGAACCTTTCTTCTCTTCAAGAAATGTTTTTTTTTTTAAGCCAGTCAGATGAAAAAATTCATTCATTGTGCTTCTTATATGTCATTTGAGTTTGATTTTGAAAAGATGAATGCATGAATGTGTAACAAAAAAAAAATTTAGTATTTTTTGTACAACATGACTTAATAGTGTCAAATATGGAGAAATGCATGGGATGTATATGTACAAATATGAAAGAAATTTTTTATTATTTTTTAAAAACATGGAACATTATGCTCATATGTTTATGACTATTGTTAGACAATAATGGATATGTACAAAGAAAAAAAGGATGATGAAGTACACTTCATTCATAGTATGACTATGAAGTTATATCATTTTTTTTTACAAATATATCTTTTTTCAAAGCTAATGAGAAGAAAAATTCAAACTATTATGCTTATTATATGCCATTTGAATCTCACATAATTTAAGAAATGAATGAATGAGATACATGTTAAAAAAAGCATGAATGCACACAAATATATTAATGCATGAAATGTATGTTGAAAGAAAGAAAAAAATGGGCTAATGCATGTGTTGTATGTAAAACAAAAATGTTTGCACTTATAAGAGCATGTGGTTTTTTATTTTCCTTGTACAAGCATAATTAAAGTATAGAATTTATTTATTTATTTCTTTTTTTACAAAGGTATGTACATGTTATTTTTTATTTTATTTTTTTAACTGAAAAGTCAAGCTAATGCACATGATATATGTTAAAAAAAATGCTGGTGACTTTTTGTTATGTAAAAGAATTATTTTTTTATTTTTTATTTAAAGATGTAGTTAATACGAAAAAAAAAAAGTATGGACCTATATGAAGATGTTATTTTTTATTATTTTTTCAAAAGTTCAAGCTAATGCATGAGATATGTGTTAAAAATGATTATATATGTGATATTATTTTATTTTTTATTTTTAAAAAGCAAAAAAATGCATGGATCTATATGAACATTTTATTTCATTTTTTATTTTCCTAAAAGTCCAACTAAAGTATAAAAAATAAAAAACAAAGAAGTGTATGTATCATGTAAAAAAACTTTTATGTACAAATGTGATAAAAAAAGTGCATACTCATATTATTTTTGTATTTTATTTATTTAAATGTAAAAAAATGCATGAACCTATATGAAATGTTTTTTTTAAAAGTTCAACTAAAATAAAAACAAAAAACTGAATGTACCCGACATGTGATTTTTTTGTATAATTATGATCAATTTTTTTTAAAAAAAAATGCATGAATCTATATGAATTTTTTTTATTTTTCGAAAACTCAATTAAAACAAAAAAAGTGAACGTACCTAACATGTGATTTATTTTATATATAAATGTGAAAAAAAAAAAACATGAACATGTTATTTTTATTTTCTGTTTATCTAGATGTTCAAAAAAAAATGCATGAATTTTTTTTTTATTTTCTAAAAGTCCAACTAACGAAAAAAATTAAATGTACCTAGCATGTGATTTTTTTATGTAAAAAAAATCTTAAAAAAATGTTTGAACAGACTATTTTTTTATTTATCTACATGTCCGAAAAAGATACATAATAATTTTATTATTTTTCAAAACGTTCAAGTGAAACAAAAAATTGAATGTATATAAAAATCTTTTAAAAATACAATTTTTGACATTTTAATTTTTTGTTTGTTTAGTTAATGTATGAAAAAATGTGTGGACCTATATGAGCATTTTATTGTTGTTTTTTTAGGCACAACTAATGCAAAAAAAAAATGATTGTGCCTATATGATTTTTTGTAAATTTTTTTTAAGGCATGAATATGTTATTTTTTTGGTTTATGTGTATGTCTAGTTAATGCATAAAAAAATGCATGAATGAGCCTTTTATTATATTTTTTATTTTTCTTTTTTTAAAGCCCAGCTAATGTGTTTGAGTCTATATGGGTATTTTATTCTATTTTTATTTTTTTTTCTAAAAGTCTCGCTAATGCACGAGAAATATGCAAAAAAAAAATGCTTAGACCTATGAGAACATTTTATTTTATTTTTACTTTTTATGATTAAAATTCATGTTTAAATTTTGAAAAATTTAGTATTATCTTTCGATGCAAAAATGATGATAATGCCGTGATTTATTATGCTCATGTTATAATATGATTAGATGTGAATATACATGTGTAAGATAAAGAGAACGAAACATTCTCCCCATGTGTCCTATACGTGCATGGTTTCATGGGTAGATCTAGACAACTCAGATTATCAGGGCCCTCAGATTGCCCTTATCATATAGACAAGGACCCAGTTCCTGAACCAGTCATAAGTAGGGAAATACCCTCTCAATATGACTAACTCATGATACAAGTAACACTCTGAGTGGTGACTTAACAATTACCAAGTGGGCATGAAGCCCCTCAATAGCAACTATCAAGACACCCGCTAATCCTAAGCTCGCACAGGCTCGGGTATAGAGCCCAAAAAGGTGTGTGAGGTAAGTGAAAGTGAATTGTATGAAAGGGGAGCATACAAACCTTTCAATCTAAAACTACCCAACCCCACCTGCAAGACAAACAAGCAACCAAAAATATACAGCAGTCTTCTACCTTATGGTTCACAACATTGAATATATACAAACATAATGAACATGAACAAAAATAAGATAAAATAAGCAATATTTACATAAAAAAAAAAGAGTGAAATAAATAAAACATAGTTAAAGAGAACCTGCACAATTAATTAGATTAGGCTTAACTCTCGAAAATGTCCTCAGTGGAGTCGCCATCTGTTGTAACCGGAATCACGACGGGACGGCGAATAAGGAAATTTTAATTAAAAAACAGAGGAGTCGCCACCAAAATTTATTAAAGAAAATTTTGGAAAAACTTGAAATTTTGATCTTTGAAACCAGTTTGGATTCGGGAGTTGTTTACGCATAGGGAAGGTATTAGCACCCTATGACGTCCGTAAAAAACGGTTACCTTCTAATTAATTGTGCAAAATTATAATTAACTTTTAGAAATATTTATTTCATTCTAAATAAAAATTATTTTTAATGATTTATTTAAAAAGTTTTTTTTTATTTTTTGTCTCATGAAATAAATGGAAAAAAATGATCCAGGAAGTTTATTTGGGCTTGTGAATTCCTGATTTCCGCTCCTACGTATGAAAAAGATTATGATGTTTATGAAAATCAGTTTCAATGCATTTTAAGTTTATGAATAAGATTATGATGTTTTTGGATATTTAGAAAAGTATTTTTGAAACATTAGAGAAAATTAGTTTTGTGATTTTTATTTCTTGGAACTTTGAAAATATTGAAATTTGAATTTGAAAAAATTGATTATTTATTTTATTTATTTATAAATTTTGAGAAGAAAATTTTTTTTTAAATTTTTTAGAAGAAATAATTTAAGAAGAAAGAAGTTTGTTCTTGCACAGAATTCAAGGTAACAAATGGCTACTCAATAAATTCTTATGTTCCAAGTAGCATCAAAGGTGGATCGACCACTCAATTGATCCCACTTGACCATTGCACAAACTTAAAATATAGTTTTTAATTTCCCAAAAGAATGATAAGAAAAAAAAATAGTGAATCTAAACTAAAAACAATATTAAAAACAAAAATAAAGAAAATAAAATAATGAATAATAAATATTAAAAAGAAAGAAAGGTTAGCTGCACTTACCTGGCCTTGAAATGAGGACTAGATGGGTGAAATGAGGACTAGATGGGCTTACGCTGTGTATTCCCGAATAAAGTTTTATAAATGATGGGCTTACGCTTTAATGCGTACTCCCAAACACAAGCTTTGCAGCTCAAGTGTTCCCCCTTTTTTCTTGGGAAATATGTCTCCTTATATAGGAGAACGAGAGACTCCTGAAGTCTGCCTTACCCGATGTGGGACTTGCAGCTCCTTATATAGTAGGACGCAAGACTGAAAGAGTCTCACTCTTCCGATGTGGGACTTTGTATTTTTCTATTTCTTTTTCATTTTGTTTTTATTTTTTGATAATACTCGGACAAAATTGGGTATTCACAATAGTCCTCAAACTCATTCCTTTAAACAACTAATTTGGGTTAAGCCCACTTCCTTTTTACCATTAATTTGGGTTTTCTTTTATATGTAATTTAGGTCAAGCCCAATATACCTCATAAAACAGAATTAATCTTTCTTAAGGTAAATTTGATTTAAATTTAATATTAAAAAATATCAAAATTTTTAATAAGAAAAATAAATGAAGAAAAATATATTTTTTTAACTTCAAACAAACAACTCATTCTTTACGATTCTCTCATATCTTAATTTGATTCTTTCTTCTTTTTACTAGAATATAAATTTGTTTCATGACGAAATTAAATTTCTTTTCCTTATTATTCTATAAATATTCTTTCTAAAGCTCACACAATGAGCTCTAAATACGGATGTGTAGCATACCTTACTGTTTAGTATTTAGAAAATCGTGTAGCTTTAGGTGCGACTTTTGCTTGGCTTGGACTTTGTGCATATGTGGGTTTAGGAAAACTAATTAAATGTTATATTTAATATTTTTTTAAAAACAAAAACCGCATTCAAATTTACTTCTGGAAATTAATTGTTTTTAAAAGTTTCTTCTAAACATTCTTTCCAAATTCGAAAGAAAATTTTAATATATCTTTAAATTTTTTAAAAATTTACATGACGAGTTTTAATATGAACGAATAATATTTTTTACTGTTTCATATTTCAATTTGTACAGGTTCAAGTGCAACCTTGGCTTGACTCAAACCTTGTGCACACGAGTTAAAGAAAATTGTAGTTAAATCAATAAAGTTCCATCTAAAATTATTCCAATATTTTAAATTCTAACTTTTCTAAAATTTATGTGACGAATTCTAATATGAACAAGTAGCATTCTCTACCGTTCCATATTTTAATTCATACAAGTTCAAGTGTAACTTACGCCTGGCTCGAACCATGCGCACACATGAGCTTAAGGAAATAATATTTGATTCAATAAAATTTCATCAAATATTATTTCAGTATTTTAAAATTATAAATTTTTTAAAAACTTACGTGACAAGTTCTAATACGAAAGAATAGTGTTCTCTATCATTCTGTATTTTAATTCGTACAAGTTCAGGTGCAACTTTTGCTTAGCTCAAACCCTATGTGCATACAGGATAATTTTTTCCAAACTTCTAATTCTCTAAAATTCTTTTTATTTTTCAAAGATCAAGTCTCTTTACCAAAATTACGTAGTCTTGAGTTTCCCACTATACCAGGAATACATAAGAAGCAGGATCAACTCCTATTAGGCTATTCTCCACAAACCTACTTATTTTTATTATATTTAAGGGATCAAACGATTTTCAAAATATTAAAATTACAAGCTCAATTTAAGGGTACCATTCATTGGAACGGGTGAGTAGGGTGCTAATTTCTTCCCTATTCGTAATCGGCTCTCAAACCTAGAACTCTTCCTCTGTTAGGGTTTTTTCCAAATATTTTCCTTTCAAAATAAAAATTTGGTGGCGAATGCATGATCATAATGAATTCTTTCTCAAATTTTAGCGAGTTCGTTATTTCATTATAATTACGGTTACAATAAATGGCGACTCTACTAGGGACATTAAAGAGTAAAGCCCTATTTCAAATTGAATGAGTAATGCATGTTGATCCCTTTCTATTTATTCACATGTTATCTATTTTCTCTAGTTTATTTCCTATCTTCATGATAATATTAATTTAAAATTGTATGTTTCCCACCCTATGGTAGAAGAATTTCTCTATATATGTATCTATTGCAATTCTTTTCTCTTGCAGGATAGAGTTTCAAATTATTTATATGCCCCTGCACATACTACACTTATACATGCATAACATGAGCGGGTACACCGAGATCTGAGTGAAACCTAGGACTAGAGGAGTCTAGTGGTGTCACTTGGGATGCACGTCCTATTTGACTATCACAAAAGCACCAGTTAGAGTGCGTCTTTCTCATGAGGTCCTCAAACTGATAGCATTTTCTATATTGTAGGAAGCATCATAAATTAAAACTTGACTCTAGTGACTTTAACTCCTAGGATTCAAGCCACTTTATATGAGATTCATATGTCAGAAGGACCTTAGATCTATATCACACATCACCTGATCTAAGACATAAAAAGGACATATTTATTTTAAACACACACAAAGTATTAAGATATAAAATTGATTAAACTTAGAGAAAGAAAATTAGAAAAAAAAATGAAGAAATTTTTTGAAAAGAATAATTTCTCACATTAATATAATTGAGAAAAATTAGCAAAATTTTAAAAAAAATAAAGAAAATATAAAAGATTCCAAAAAGGAGAAAGAATAACAAAAATTTGAAATTTGAAAGAAAATCTAAAATAATAATAATAATAATAATTCTCATTCAATGTGGAAAAGAGAGAGGAAATTAAAATATTTGATGATTGAAATATAAAGATAAAAACCTAGAAAAATTTTATCAAAATAAAATATTTAAAGAAACTACTAGACAATAAAAATTGCTAAAGAGAGAAAAACCAAATTGATAAAGCAATAGATCATTCGATCATTTAAATTTTAAAATGCTCAATTTTTTAAAATATTTAATTAATTGTGCATTTCAACTTGACATCCATTCATTTATTAAATAAATTTATTTTAGAGTATCTTTGAAATTTTGAAAATTAACATGGGATAACAAAATGATCAAAAACTATTATAAACAATTTAACTTAATTAACTCATATTAGTTTCATGTTGGTACTCGTTGAAACTGATATTTTTTTCATTCATAATTTTGCATTCACCTTTTTCTCAAAATTAATTTTAAATTTAATAAAAAATAAAATTGAAGACAATTTTCTCGGCATCCTTACAGAACTCGTTTACAATCAAGAATCATGGATGAGTTGGAATGAAAAAAATGAGGAATTGAAAAACAAAGTGAAAAGATTGAAGGATCAAATGACCAAAATAAGTGAGACCATACAACTGTAAAAAAAAAAAAAAAAAAAAAAAAGATATGGGGGCATCATCTTTGGAAGAACCAATAAGCTCATCATATCTTCCTAGCCCCAATCCAGAAGTCTTTTTGCCATTGAACATGCCTTCATAAGTTGAATGGGTTTATTATAGGTTCCCTTATGGGCATACACCCTCATTCCTAAGAAGTACACAAATCCAAACACAAAACTCACCTTTAAGCACCATTGAAATCCCCCATGTCATTGCAAATGCCACCTCACAAGAACCTATTCAAGCTTGTCAAACATTTGCTATGGCGACGAATCCTATGTTCACCAAGGACCTCGTACTATATACATATCACCTTCTCATCCTCATAACATGACAAGAGAACATCAAAACAATCCTTTTGATGGAAATGTTGAGAAATGGAAAATCTTGGAGGAAAGGATACATGCAATAAAGGGAAGTAGATATGACACCAGAGAAGCGTTTGATTTGTGTTTAGTTCCAGGAGTGGTCATTCCTTCCAATTTTAAGGTTTCTTGAATTTGAAAAGTATCAAGGGACTAGCTGCCCAAGGAATCACTTAACCATGTATTGTAGAAGGATGACTGCATGTGCTCGTGATGATAAGCTACTTATCCACTTTTTCCTAGATAATTTAACTGGTGCAGCTGCAAACTGATATATCCAACTATAACAAGCAGATATTCATTCATGGAGAGACCTGGTTGACGCATTCTGAAAGCAGTACAAGTATAATCTAGAGATGGCTCCTAACAGAACACAACTTCAGAATATGGATAACAAAGGAGATGAAACCTTTAAAGGATATGCACAACGATGGCGAGAGTTAACTCCTCAGGTGCAATCCCTATTATTTGAAAAAGAAATGGTCAGCATGTTCATTGATACACTCCAAAATCCTTTTTATGAAAAGATGATTGATAGTATGACCACCAATGTCTCTTATGTTGTCATCATAAGAGAAAGGGTTGAAGATGGCATACGCAATGAAAGGATTGTATACAAGTCTGTAAGGACATTTAATGCTTTTGCTGGGCTTGGAAAGAAGAAAACAGGAAAATCTTTTAATGTGGTTTTTGCTCAAGGCCAACACACATATCAAATGGAACCTTATGGACCAACTAATTCTTTTTCTATTCGTAATCGATTTCCGAACTTAGAACCCTTCCTCTGTTAGGGTTTTTTTAAAATATTTTCCTTCAAAATAAAAATTTTGGTGACGACTCTACGATCATAATGAATTATTTTTCAAATTTAAAAGAGTTCATTGTTTCATTATAATTATGGTTACAACAAATACACCTATTGCATTGAATAAATATTAAACGGACAAGAAATTATTAATGAAGAAATGACTACCTGAAGAGTGAAGCAAAAATAGTTACAAATTTAAATAGTATCAAGGTTTAATTTAAGAAATTAAAAAAATATTAAAACTGAAAGTATTATGTAAAAATAATAATAATAATAATAATATTTAAGAGTGTGTTTGGTAAAATATTTAAAAGTTTAAATTATCGATTGAAATATTTGTTAAACATTTAAGTTTGTAAAGTAGTTTATTTTAATAGTTACTAATTTTTTCAAAACTTACTAGCATTTTTGGAAAAACTACTTTAAGTAGCCTTTATATTTTCAGATTCTAACAGAAATATTTTGTTATTTTTTTTAATATATTTTTACAATATATTTTTTATTTTATCTATTTATTTTATAAGTTTAATATTATTTAATCTTTCATAATAATATTAGTGATTTTAATAGAATTATTTTTGTATATCATAAAATATTATATTTTAAATTACTTTTCTAATATATACTATTATTTTAATTATTGTATTATTTATTTTATTAAAAAATATTAAACTATTTGATAAAAATTTAAAATTATAAATTATTTTAAAAAATTATTTAAAATTTATTTATATAAAAATTAAAAAATATATTTTTATTTTAAAAATAAAATTTTATTTAATTAAATTTAATATATTTTTTGTTAAAATATATAACATATTTATCATGTTTTTAATTTATTATTTAATCATATTTTTATTTATTATTTTTATATTTATTAATTATTTCAATAATTAATTTTATTAAATATTTTTTATTAATCGATAGTTTATAAATTTTTCTCAGCTTTGAACTACCTTTTCAACTTTGAAGTAGCTTATCCTTTAATTTATTAAACACACTTTAAATATATAAAATTTTATAAATCTGTATTTATTTATATATGCAAATTAATTTATTAAAAAAATATTTATCCTATCTATTATAAATATTTTTTACATATATTCAATAAATAAAATATTTGTTATCATTCCTATCCGTGATTGCCCCAGCCCCTTGATTAACTAGAAAAACTCAAAAAGGTTTATAAATGTTCGTAACAAAAATTTGGGAAAGGAAAATAGGAGAAAAAAAAAATGCTATGGTCCAACCCATATCAACGAACCCCATTTATATAGATGTGAAAAATCCTGATTAGTGAGCAGTAATAACCACACCTAATGAAGCAGTTTTAGGGTAATTAATTATCTGACATTAATTGTTCTTATTTTTATTTGTTGTTTTGCTTCTCAATTGATTGGTGTTTGTCCACTATGGTCCAAACAAAAAAAATTAATGAGTCGCTATGGTGATACATGGATAACACATAAAAATAATAATAAATGTGTAAGGCTTTTGTATTATGAATGAATTACCTATAATTTAAACTGAAAAAATATAAATAAATAATCAAACATTATTAAAATTATTCTATATTATAAATTTAAATCTCCGTTGTTTAATGAAAATAAATTAAGATTAATTTTTATTCTCATTAAATTATATAATATTTTTAATTAATATTTAAGTTTTATTTATAATTATTATATTTATAAATTTAATTTATTAATTTTAAATTTAAATATTAATATACTGTATTAATTAAAATATTTTTTATTTTCCATAAATTACTATAACCTTAAATAACCTCCCTTTTAATTTGACTTTTAAATTTTAAAATACAGTATAAAATAATATATTTTAATTTTAATAATTTATATATTTTTCTTTAATTTTAAGAATTTATTTTTAAAAGTTATTTTCATTTAGTAGAATAATTATTATGTTTCTCGATAATATAAATTTTGTTTTCTTTAATATTAAAATATATTCTTATTAAATTTAGAAACTTTACAATGCAAGGACAAATTGATAGCGGGTATAATTTTTATTTTCTGTAATGTATTAAGGATTGTCCTTTTGTTTTCCCTATAAGGTTCCTTTCTATTTGTAACATTTTACTAAAGAAAATGAACTGAAAGCGAGGAAACAAAACAGCTTCCTTTTATATTTATGTGAAGTCCTTTTCTACGGTAACAATTATCCTAGGAATATACAATTCCCTTTTGCAAAAGCGTTACTATCATATAATAGTCATATTCTTGTACATTGACACTCATTTATCTTTGGAAAACTCAACAATGGTTTATTTTCACAACATAATAAGGGTGTTTGGTTTGATTTTCGCAACTTGAGTTCCAAAGTGGCAACAAACCTGTGATTCTTCACCATGTTCAAATCCAAAGCATTGAATCCAAAGAAATTGGTTATAATTGCTTTAAATACAAACAATCGTAGCATTGGTGATTTAATAAGGAGTAAAGAGATAAATTGGTCATTTACTTAAAAAAATTTCGTTAAATTTTCATTTATTTATCCGTTTTCTAAATCAATCTTTCCATTAAATTTTGGTTAAATATCATGTAAGCCAGCAGATAAATTACACGATGTAGTTTTGGTAGAATACAAGAGTCATTGATAAAGACCTGGTACTTAAACCAAAGAAATGGACCCATTTTAATCTGATACAACCCCGAGAGTTTTTGATACAAATGAGAGTATTAAATACTTAAACAACACCAACGCGGCGAGTTGCTTGGCTTAACTTTTGTGACAATGCTAAAGAGGACGCTGCATTGGAGTATGCTGATGTGACAGAAATGTTAAGCAGGGGTGCTTGTGCTTGTATAAGCATCCGGTTATTGGTGAAAAAATATGGATCCTCATGGTTGAAAAGAATGAAAGAATGGATGATTTGGAGAAAACAAAATGAAAAAAAATATTATAAATATTAAATGTGGTATAATAGGTAGAATCCATTTAAATTTGTTGAATTGTTATATTGAAATAGAGAGTTGATTAAATGATAAAAAATGAAAAAAGAATAATGTACATGCATTCCATACAAAAATTATTTAAAAAATTTTAAACACCTACAAGAGATGCTAAGCTGGGGATACTCTTAATGCACCATATTTTAAATATAGTCCGTGTTTCAACTTGAGACAGACATCTAAATTCAACTACCATGCTTAATACACCATATTCAGTTATATATATATATAGTTAAAAATTTATTAATATTAAATATTAAATATTATTATTTATATAAATTTAATAATTTTATATAATATAAAATTTATTAATTTAATCGTTAAATTATATTATAATATTTTTATGATTTTATATACTAAAATTTAAAAAGTTTCAAAATATGTAAGTATGTTATTAAATTATTAATATTTATATATATTTAAATAATATATAAATTATTAAAATAAAATTATGAAATTAAATATTTATTAATATTTATTTTATATAAAATTTTATATATATAATTAATTTGATAATAATTTTTAAATCAACAGTTAAATTGATAAATTTTTTATTTTATATAAAATTATTAGGTTGGTATAAATACTTAAACTTTAATACCTAATATTAAAAGATCCTAATTTATATATATATATATATATATATATATTGAAAAAAAATTATTAGATATTTTTTTTTAATATTTTTATAAATTTAAAAATAATATATCCAAACCAATAAAATATCTATATCTGTTCTGTATATTTAATATGGTCAACATCTCTCATTTAATTTTTATAATTATTCTTTTTATTAAATTTCAACAATTATATTTTTGTATAAATATTTTTAAATTTATTATTAATTTTTATTTATTTCTTTCATATACAATAATTTCAACAATTTATTTCATTCAATGAATATTATTCCATATTATACTATATTTTATATAAAAATAATATTTTTTAAAATTTTTTATATAAGGTAAACAATTTTTTATTAAAATTAATAAAAATATTTAATATGTTACTAATTTATTTTAAAAAAAAAATTATAAAATTAAATATTTAAACTGATAATATTAAAAATAAATAAATATTTTATTAATATAAAATTTATAATAAAATAACAACATCAAAATATAGTATATTTAAAAATATAATTCATATTTTATGATCAAGATAAAAAAATTATTGTTAATTATTTTATAAACAATTAAAAAATATTAAAATTGTAATTATTTTTACATATAAATATGATTAATTTAATTAATAATAATTAAACTAGATTAATAAAATATTTATAAATATTATATTTTTATATAATTATTTTGAAAATTTTCAAAAATATGTTAGGTTAGTCCATTTGATTTATAATTTTAAAATTAAATGTTATAATTTAATTTAGAATAAAACAAAAATAATTAAGTATCAACCCATTTGATTAATTTAAATTATTCAAATAATTAAATAAATTATTTATTAACATTTTAATATTAGATAAATTTTGACAGTTTATTTTTAATAAAATTTACTGTTAATATAAATATAATTTTATTTTATAAATAAAATATATTATGCTAACAAATACATTTGTTAATACGTATATTATTCATATCTTAAATATTAAATGTTAAATATAATAAATTATTTATTAATATAAATTTTTAAAATTTAAATTAATAATTTATTTTTTATAAAATATATAATAAAATTTATCTTGATATTTGATAATTTTTTTTATAATAAATAATTTTTTAATAAATAGTCAATAATTAATTATAATTTAACTTAAAATTAATTTAAAATATTTTTATTAACATATCAACTGTTAAATTGTGTATTTTCTGTTAACGTTAACAGTTAAAACATTTATTTATAAAAATATAACATTTATAAATATTTTATTAATTTAATTTAATTATTATTAATTAAATAATCATATTTATATGTAAAAATAATAACTATTTTAAAAATTTTAATTTTTATAAAATAGTTAAAAATGTTATTTTATCTTACTTATAAAATGTCTATATATATATGTATATATTTAAATATATTAATTATTAAATTTTTATATAATTATTTATTATAAATTTTATACTAATAAAATATTTATTTATTTTTAATATTATCATTTAAATATTTAATATTAAAGTTTTAAAAAAAAAATTAAATCAGTAACATGTTACGCATTTTTATTAATTTTAATAAAATAATTTATTTTTATAAAAACTTAAAGAAAATATTATTTTTTGTAGAATATAATAAAATATAACATAATACTCGTTGAATCAAATAAATGACTGAGATTACTGAAAAAGAATAAAAGAAGTTAATTATAAATTTAGAAATAAAATAAAATAACAAGTATAAAAAATAGATAAAAAATGTTGATAATAATAAATATAGAAATTAAATATTTTAATGGTTTAAGTATGTTATCTCTAAATTTACAAGGTACGAATAAACTCTCATTTTATTATTGTAGTATAAGGAAACTTAAACTTTTTACATCTAGTGGTTGAAACTCAAGAATAAACTTATATACAAGAAATAGGAGTCATACACCAGTCTGAAAAGGGTACCATAAATCAATCACTTACCTCACGTTTACTGTCTGCATATCATGCTTCACTGCTCCTCATCAGTTATAGTAGGTATCGGGGCTATTTTGTAATAAAAGTACAAAACCAAAAAGCTTCCTCTAAGGAGGAGAATAAGCCTTTCATAATTCATACATGGAGAGGTCACAATCTCACCTTCTATGTCATATTACTTTGAAGAGGCAATAAAAGAATCATATTGTTTACAAGTATTCTTCAAATAAAAATAGTCTATTGTATACTGATTAGCATATAAAGCAAGACGAAAGCAAAGTCATAAGCAGTCATTTACTAACAACAAAGAAAATTCACAGTACAAACTAAAAAAGAAAAATGGGCGATAAAGAGGAAACAAGAGCAGTTACGCTGTTGTAACCTTGCTTAATATGATGGGCACCATAAAACGTGTATTAGCATTTTTGGTTTCAAGAATGCCATCTAAAGGGCAAAATTACCATACACTTCCATTCATACCTAAACAGAAATATGCTAGTTTAGCTATATATCAGCAGTTTCTGACCATATATGAAGGTGTTTGGAAGAGCTTATCCGGAATTTATTTGGGCATTATAGAGAAGAGGTCTTGGTTTTGTTTACATAAACAGAGAACTCTTGGCTTAGACAAAAATAACAGAGAGAAATGAAAAACTGCAGTTAGCTTGTCATAGGAGGCCTAATCACGGTACTTGCCCGGCGATGTTGTTACCGTTGGTAAGTACCCCCGACGACAGATAAAGATTAATTCAAGAGGAAAATGAGCTCTTCGTTGTCGAGATTGAGTAATGCGCAGAACGAAGCAATCTATGGTATATATTAGTTTGTTCTAATTTACCATATTAGTTTGTTCTAATTTTAGATCTTATTCGTATCACACTAAGTTTTGGGGATTGGTTTGCTAATAATTTTTATTGAATTAATAACTCATTACAAGATATATAGATCAAATGTGTAGAGAGGTGATTCTCTCTTCTTCCTGTCTCCATGCTTAACTGTACAAAATCAGATTAATGATTCTACTCAAACAATATACTATACCTCTCTGCATCTCCCTACGTCCGATTGATAGGTAGGATTATTGTTTCCGAATCAATTATGATCTTCATGGAAAGTTGTTATGCTTTCCCAACGAGATTTCAGCTAATAACCAAATAAAGTAGTTTCGCTTGCAAGGCTTTAATTTAAGTCCTATCAACAATACACCAGCGGCATATTTCATCTTCAAATTGATTTAATATCCAATTAAGCACCAGATAATAATTGAAAGAGTACCGAAACTCTGAATATTCCAGATGAACGGTTAATACTTCACCCAATAGCAAAAATGTGATAGTTTATTTTACTATCATTTGGATTGTACCATAACTTACAAGAAAAAATCGTGAGGATATAATGACTGCCCAATTTTCTCACTTTTCTCGATTTCTCACTTTTCTCGAATCCTTATGACTTCCGGAAATTGATACTATGGTGTACAGCAGCAGAAGTGGGTAAAAAATTAGGTCCTAGATGACTTGTGACTGTCTAAGCTGGATGGCCACACAAAGGGGGATGCAGAAAATCCGGCGAACCACTTTAAATTTAGTAGAAAAATAGATTAATCATGGCTCCCACCCACACATTTTCTTGGTTTTGCTTTATATACTTTCCATCAAAATTGACAAGATTTGGTATAAAGTAGCTTTGTTCATAATTTATTTGTATAAATTAATAGATTTACCATTATCAAATAGCCTATTTAATGAAATGAAATCATATAAGTGATGTCCAGATCAATTCCAAACCCTTCTTTATAAACTCAAACCCTATTTTTATAATAGGTTCCTAACATAAAATGTGATTTCAGATTTAATTTAATTCAAATCAAATTATTTATTATTTTCAAATATTCCAAATAGAATGTTTGGCCTTCCTTTATATTTAGGTACTAGCTGCTCTAACCAGCAAATATGAGAAACTTCCAATAACCTCCTTATTACACCCACCAAATAACACTTTTAATCATTTTCAAATCAAAATATATTTAGAATGCAACTAAAATAAGCATGGATACAATAGCTTTCAGGTAACACAATTAACTGACCATACTACGTTAATTTTCAGATATGATTTTGCTATCTATAGCTATAAGATTTCACACACTACTGATATGCTGGATAATGCATTCTACAGTCCTGCGTCTTGATAGGGAGCTGTCAGCAGCAGCTGCTGGAATCGACCAAATGCATGTTAGTCAATTGTATGTTCTCACTATTGGGTTCGGTGTAACAGGGGTCTGTTCCAATGGGAACACTGGTATCTTCCTCAGAGAACTCATGTGTGTCGATGTAACTTTGTTCCGTTCTCAACACATCGTTGATATTTCATCTCAACTCATCCTCCTATCCTGGGAAGTTCAATCCCATCAACAAGACCTTCTTTGAAGTTTTCTTCATCTCTTGGAGTTGAAAGGAAAGTCTGAAATCTATCAACACCACATAGTAAAAGATAAAAATGAGAACAAAAACACTAGGGGAACATTATTCTTATCCATGCAGCATAAACACGAGTTCACCAAAAGCATGAGATTTGGGGATTCCTCTACCATGTATATTGTAGTATAACTTGCTGCCCCATTTTATCAGAATGCTAAAGAATTCAAAAACAACAAACAGCACATAAAGAAGGATGGATTTTTTCATAAAACAAGTCAGGAATTTCATCCTTGCGCAGAAGAAAGTGCACTTAGTAAAAGACACACATTCACAAGCGAAGAAAAGGTCAACCACAGATTCCAGTTCAACTTATCTCCTCGAAAGTCTTAATATAATAAATACATTCAAGCAACAAAATGTACAAAAGCTCCAAGGATTTAAACCTTTAACTGATAAAATCAAAACAGAATAAAAGCACAAACAACCAAAAAAGTGAGACTGCAACACTTGACCACCAAAATCAGAAATAAACCTAGTTATAAGTTTTCTTTGCCGATTAAACGAATAAACTCAGTTATTAGCCGCAAAAGAATAGTTTCTGTATCATTAAATAGGATAAATTGGTTCGGACATTTTATCGAACAGTCTATTATCAACTTAGTGTTACAATATCAAGATAGGTTGCGTAGGGATTAGAGAAACACCAATAACATCCTCTCTCCCTCTTGAAGAAGAAAACGTAGGAGTGTTGTTGATCGGATTGAACTACACAGAAGAGGGGGATCAGTAGAGAAGAAGCATAAACGATGTGAAGATCACGAAACAATGTTTCAACAACAGACATGGGTTCTGAGAGGGAGGCGCCACCTCTCCCTAAACCCTAGTTAATTTTCAGAACATATACAGAATGCATTATCACTCTTCCATGAGTGAAGTATTTAGCTATTTATCCCTGCCAGCCACCTGTAAAGTTATCTTTTCATCTACATAATGTGTATGACAGTTTATAAAAAAAAAAATAATAAAAAAAAAAAGCGTGGGAGGGATGTAAACAAATGTAGGTTGGGATGTAAGGGTGGAAGCATAGGATGCTTATCTAGAAAGAGTTGAACCTTTAATGCGCACTACACATAAGGGAACAGGAATTCAAACTCACATGTCCAATCATATCTCTCTCTTCATAAAAATAAAAACAGCTGTAAGGTTAAATAAAAAAAAATCAAGAATTCTATTAACCCTAACTTTGTTTCGATTATATGTAAAATAAAATAAAAATATAGTAAAAATAATAAATAGTTAAATACATAAAAATATAATTTTTTATTTAAATAAATAAAAGATAAGATAAAAAAATTAATAATATAAATTTTATTTTGTATAAATTAAAAAATAATTTTAATAAAAAAATTTAATCTTTATTCTTTTATTTTGTTATTAACATTATAATTTTTATTTAATTTATTTAATATTTATTTATTTTAAAAATTTAATAAAAAATAATTTTTTTCTCATTTTTCTCCTTTTAGAAGAAGAATAATATAACAATATAGAATTTTAAAAAAAATATTTTTATAGTAAAAATAATTCAAATAATAATAAAAAATTTAAAATTTTTTATTTTCACCATCTAAACAATGCATAAAATTTATCTAAAAAAATATTTCACATTTTTTCTATTTTTTATCTTACATTAATTTTTTTAATTTTTTATTATATCATATATATAAAAAAATTTAAAATAATGTAAAAAACATGTATGTATTACATTTTTTTTCATAAATCACAATAGGTATCATTGTAATTTCTCCAAAAAAAAAAATTAATATATGGAACTGGGAAAGGTTGTTTCTAAACTAGGAAGAATTTATTGAAAATAATGTTATTACATATTTGTTTTTATATAATAAATATTAATTTTATTAACTTTTAACTTTTAAATATTTAAAGTTATTTTTGTGGATCGATGTTAACAAAATATATATATAAAAAAAAAGACAAAAAGTAAAAACAGGTCATGAACAAGGTATGTGACTTTTAAGTGTGACGTTGAATAAAGTAAAGAAGATTAACTATGTAACGAAGCTAGCATCATTGTAAAACTGAGCAACACTTAGAAGAAGTTTATCCTCGAAATATTCCTCTTTCAAAATCCGCTACTATAATAAAAATAACGATATTTTTCATATATTAACATTTGGATTGCATTTGAATAAAGTATTTTAAATTATCATGTTAGATATGTCTGGATAATAAGAAAAAATTTAAAAAAAAATTAGTATACTAAATTTTTAAAATTATATTATTTTTTTAATTTTCTTTTTAATCTCAAATCTCAACAAATTTTGGGTTAATTATAAAGATGGACCGGACAATTTGGATGCTTGTGTTTGTAACAACATGAATACCGTAAGGATTTTGTATGTTGGAGAGGTACGGACAACAGGCCCAACCCAAAAAGCAGAGCCTGTTTCCAGATAGTTTATGTTAAATCGTTATAGCCAACAGGTCCAACCGAAACAACAAAGTCCCATTCTGAATGAGTTCTTGAGGCAAAAATGGTCTGCAAGGACCAGTGAGTACCAACAATTGAATGGAACGGCTAATTTCTGTTATTATTTTTTATAATATTATCCATAACATTTATTATTTTTATTTAATTATATTTTGAGGTGAATCTACTCCAAATAGATAACAACATTTTTTCTAATGGAACAAAGTGAAAAACGTATCAAGAATTGGACTTTAAAGAAATCAATTCTTACATGGAAAAAATGTAGTTTAACTTTTAATAAACGGATCAATCATAACAAGTGTATCAAAATTTGTGTTGCTATCAATTCACTTAACCAATATATGGGGCCTGAAGCTGATTATCGGCTAAATTAACCAATAATGCTTTCATAGATTACCAATGGAATGCAGAATTTGTCGCCACCCTAATTTTGTTGGTTCGTTCAAGTTTTATGAGATAGTCTTCTAAATACCAATGCAGTATCACACAGCTGTGTTTCCTTTTCCATGTTTTTTCCTTTCTCTTTTATTTTTCCTTTATTCTTTGTTTTGTGCCTTTTTCTCCCCTTTGGGTTTGAACTCAATCTCACTTGTTTTAGTTTCTTCTCCCCTAGGCTCTATCCTCTTTATCTTTCTTTCGGACAGAAAAATATTCCTTCCGTTTTGTAAGTTATTGTACATAAGTTAAGAAAACTAATTAATATTTTTATTTATGTTAAAATTGTTATATAATTTTTTAATTAATTAATTTTCTTATTAATTAATATCTTTGTAAAAATTAAAAGTACAATAAAAAATATTATTAATTTTTAAAGTAACAACTAAAAATATTTTATTAAAAATGAAAAAAAAATACATGAGAGTAATAGCCAATTGAGATTGGTTTGCACATTCCTATTAAATTTTTTTAATCTCAATTCTTCCTTTATATTTCTATTTTAAACCCCATCTCAAGCCTGACCGAAAATTTTCGAGTTTTAATTTCTTTTTCCTCTTGCACAAGAGCATGGAATTGGACAGAAATCATAAAGAACAAAGTTGAATGGTCTAATTTTTTCAAATATTTTATTTTTATGATCAAGAAAATTTCTTCTCTTATTTCAGAGATTTTTTTATATATAAGCCAAGGAAGAATTGAGACAAGATTAAATAAAGCCGCCGCCATATTTTGGTTATTACTTAAATTGTCAAACAAGAATAAAGTAAAAAATTTAAGAAACAAAAAATGAATTGTTTAAACTTTGAAAAAGACATAAGAAAAAACCTTGTTTGATTTTGTTATTTTTAATCTTATCAAAACTAGGTCTCGTATTATACAAGTGAAGTAATTCATTTGTTTCATCTTCCGCCCCAAGGCAACAGTTAAGAATGACAGTTTGATTGAGATTTGGTTGATATTTGTAAAAATTAGTGGCAGTAAATAAAATTATATATATATATATAATAATTAATTATAACTAATGATTCAAAATTAGTTTATTTTAAAATTAACCGTAGCTACGATTTATGATCCAAGATTTGCTAACCAGGTTGGTCAACAGCTTTTATTTAATACTGCAAGTTAGCTTCAAAATTTTCGTTTCTGTTGCCAGTCCTCCATTATTGAAGAAGAAATTAAGAGATCTCAGATGGAGAAGTGGAACTTCCAAATCGTCATGATCGTCATGATGAAGGTTTACTCGTTCCTCCATCCTCGGCGTTTACTCATTCCTCGCTTTCTTTGTTGCATGTTAAGGCTTGCTTCCATTGAGAGGTAAGATATGTAACCAAAATCACAAACTTAAGCTTTTTCCCATTCATCCATGTGCCATAAATTTCGATTCAATGGTACTGTTCATTTTCTGTATTAATTACGTTCATAGATATAACAGTATGAGACCTTGGCGTTCGGAGAATGATCGGAGGTCATTTTCCGTGAGGAGAAGTGATACTCGTTGTATCTTCTATCATTTTTATTTTAAGCCACACTATTTGTCTCCCTATGTGAAATTTTAATCGATAAATGACTAGAATGGGAAGCTAGACAAACAATCTCATAATTGGCATAAAAAAGGATTGTTATTGGCTCTCATCATGGCCTTGCATTCCCCCACAGTAGCGTCTGTTCTATTATCCTTAAAATGAGTCTCTAATAACCAAGCCATACACCATGCCATTGTTCCCTGACTATCCTGCATCTACGTTATTTTTAAGGTTTCTACCATGTGGTGCTGTCTATCTATACCGATTCCTAATCTGTTGCAGATCTTCTTGTGTACTTTGATGAGGTTTCCAATCAGATAAGACACTGCATGGAATAGAAATTTTGTAGTATCCAGGGATTGTTTGGTTATTGTTTTTGTTTTTTTTAAGGGAAATGGAATTTTCCTTATGAAAACAAACCAATAGTTACATCAGCAGCTAAAGCTAATTGGATATTATCCAGTGGACTATCCCACCAAATATTATTTCCTGTGTTTACAACATTGGAAGCTGGTAAATAGACTACAATATTTGTTCTTCCAGATCCAAAACTGATGTGACACGTTGGGAACCAGCATCAAACAATCACAAACTATTGGCTTCAAGAAACTTGGGAATCAGTTTGTACCTCAAACCTGTCTGTATTCCTCCAAAGCCAGTGATAAACAGTACCTCAAGGCAAGACATTCTGTTATCAAGAATTTGTTATATGAAAAAGCAATGTCACATGATAGAGTTAGTAATATGGTGTTTCCTCTGCCATGAAATATGCTTTTCTGTATAGGGAGAAGCTCTTAATGTAAAGCAGAAGAAAAAGAATTAAAGTGTTCTCTCTCTTTTATTTTCTCTATTTTCCTTTAGGAGGATCCTCCCCTCAAAGTAAGGCTTTCCCTCTCTTGTACAACTCAGTTTCATATCATTCCATACTTTCATTGAGAGCATGATGGAGCCTTCCATGGTTGCCATTTACAGTAGTTATGGTTATACACAATACGAGGCTTATTATCCACCAGGTTCTTCTTCCCTAATCGTGCAATCCTTATATGGGTTTGAACAGTACATGCAGCACTGTTATTCCTATTACCAATGTCCAGTGAAACAGACTCTTTGGCATGTTCAGTAATGTGGAAACCAACAGACTCAACAGAAACTCAACCAACTCCCTCTGTTATAACCATCTCTTAGTCATTTCCTTCTCCTTTTTTCTTTGTGTATACATACGCAGTCCCTGAACTTGTAACAATGAAGATTCAGACTCAATAATATGATTTTCATTCTCTCATTTCTATCTCTCGAGTTCACTTAGAGAAACTCTTCACCCACCATCCCTACCTTTAGTTTGTATAGTGGTTGAAAACGATCCAAGCATTGTCACAAATTGCATCGCAACTTTCTTTGACAACCAGATCAGTTTCCAAAAGAACCTTGCTCTTATTGATTCCGAATTATCAGCTCTCTGAGCAATCATAGTGGAAGCGGTAGGTGCATTTTCGTTCATAGATTATAATAATGAAGCCACCCTTCAACCATCTTCACCATCATCATTATCTCAAAAATTAAATAATCTTTTTCTGTCAAACCAGAATCCACCCTCTGCACTGGCGGAACCTCTGGAAGTTCACAATGGCATTCAGCTGCTGCATACTGTGATTCCAAGCTCTGTGCAAGAAGCAAGTGAAGAATCCAAATATTCCTTCATTACATCCCTCGACAGGCTCTCCAATTTGCAGAGGACCTTTATTTGTGAGCATTCGTGCCAGATTCAGTGTAGTGTCGCAGAGCATCTTACAATATTTGACTGGAACTTGATCTTCTTGGGTAGGTTATCTCAGATTCCAATTTCTGGTATTTTGTGGAATTGACAACTTGAATATGTCTGTTCTTCTCTTGGTTTGGTGTATTGGAGGAGATTCATTAGGTCTTTTATTTCATGTTCAGTAACGGATTTGAGCCCGCTCCACATTGAGAAGCCTAGCTGCGTAGCAACTGACACCTGCACGCACCTTCGGGAATGAGTTCTATTATGGTGATATACGGAACAGGTCTCCAGCATACCCTCAAAAACTTCCACATCAACTCCATTTCATGATTCTTCACATTCATCATGAAACATTGAAGAGAGGAACTCCTGGAATTTTGCCTTGTATAATAATATTAACACATGGATTATTTTTAATACCAGAGTCACCCAGGTGGCCAAGATGGGTATGACAGAGGAGTTTGAGACTTCTTTGCAAGTGTTATGAGGATTTTGACACAGATTTATCACTTGAAAAATACATGAAATTGAGAGATCTGCGGCATCAACTGGAAAAAGAGTTATAATCTGGTTTGCAGATCCAAAGATGAAAAGATATTGGTTTCCTTTAATGGTACAGATTGGATTGCTTGTACTCCACCAATTTGATGGTACAATTCAGTTCTGTTCTCTTCAAGTACCATCTTTGCAAATGCAGGAATTTCATCCAGCAATGCTGCTACAGTTGGACTTTTAGGTCACATGATAGGAATCACCACTCGGTTCTAATAATATCCTCATCTATATTGACAGTTAACCTACTCCTTGTTTCTGTAGCATTCTATCTGGAGGGAATCACTTTTCAGAGGATTCTCGTCTATACACCATTTTTGGAATACTTGCTGTTGGGCTCCTGGCTAATGCTAATTGGCTACTACCCTATTGGACATGGACCAATCCCTTTGCTTACAGCGTCTGAGATGCTTCAGGTGAATATAAAGGGCCTTGCTGGCTGCATAGCCACCTTGACAACTTGGCTGACTAAGCACTTGATTTTATTTTATTTTTTGTAAATGTGCAGTAACTTTCAATTGGGTGCGCTGCATGCTTGTCCATATGCAAGATTGGTAGATGAAAGAGCAATTATTTACAAAATGACAGTTTATTCATGTTTACACCTTGAGGACAAAGCCTTTGTGAAGCAGGGTTGAAATGTTATGGGGTTGCTAGAGAAACTCTGTAATGTAAAGAAGAAGAAGAAAACAAATGAAAGTGTTCTCTCTCTTATTTTCTTTTAGGAGGTTCCTCCACTCAGGGTGAGGTTTTCATTCTCTTCTACCATTCCATTTCTCTTGGGTCCACCCTGTGACTTACAGTGTGATGGAAATCTCCTTCTGAGTTTCTGGTCACTAATCCGTGTCCAGTACCCTTTTAACCTAACCATCCAGCATCTATGTTTGTTTTCGACACTCCTTCTGCTGGTGTTGTCCATATCTCTTTCACGGGCATTTCTGAGCATCAATTTGTGGTGAAAGCTTGGTTTCTCTTGTAATCTGAAAGGAAGGTAACAATATTGTCAGCGTGCCTGCAAAATCTGGAGTTTTCCTGTTAAAAACAGCCTCCTGAAGGTAACAATATTACACTGGCCATTTCGCAAACAGAAATGATAGGTGGTAGCAACATTTAATGAGGGTGTTGGGCAGGAGAATTCTTTTAAGTTTGTCAGGAATCTTAATTCAGGAATAGTGGTCTCTTATGTTTGTTATAAATGTTTTAAAAATCACTTTCCAAAAACTAAGATTCTCAAGAATACTTTTTACATTATTTTTCATTAAAACATTGTGAGAGGTGGGAATCTAACATTTTAATAAAAATAAAAATGTTTTAACTACATATTCTTTTAACATTCGCATGAACCTTTTAAATATACCAAACACGTTTACAACATTTCAAGCAATTATGATCGGTAGGAACACGATCTTTGGGAATGAAAAAAGATTCTGTAGATTCCTAATACCAAACAACCTTGGATAACTTCTGGGTGTTTAATGTTCTGTAACATATGGAGATATAACCATAAGGCTCTCAACCATTCACAATGTAGAAACAAGTGTTGTTGAGTTTCATTACATTGTTGACCACACAGACTACAGAGAATGAATCCATGTGAACACCCTTCTTTCTCAGATTTGCAAGGAAAGCAATTGAATCATTTGTGACTCGGTACATGAAATACTTCATCTTTGAGGGTATTTTGAGTTTTCAAAATTTGGCCCAATTGAAGCTACAAGAGGAAGAAGGCATATTTGAAATTTGCTGTCTCTGCAACAGCGAGTAAGCTGGTCTCATCTCACCGAGTAGCATCCATCATTTCATCACCGAGTAAGCTTAGTGTAGTAGCCATAAATTTGCAGCTTCTTCGGGATGAAAAATATGCTGCATGCGGTCATTGCGATGTGTATTCCATAATTGTTGGTGGTTTAGCAATAAACAACTCACTGCGTTTAGTATGCTTGATTAGGTAAAATTATTATTATTAGTCTCTTTGATACACTTGCGCAGTAAAGTGGTGATTAAGATTTGGGGAAATGTATTCTACGGTGAAGGTTGTGTTGGACCTAGCTTAACATGAAGAACATGGTACGAATACAGTGCATAAATTGTTTTTTTTTTTTCGGAAAAGCAAAATAGTTTTATTAATAAATATAAGTGCAAGAGGTACTCTGTACAAAAGCATCTCATTCAGCAATGTGTTTCCTATTGGCGGAAAGACAGCAATACCCCTCATTTTCTATTACAAACAACGAGTTTTGTCTTGAAACCAAAAAAGTGCATGCTGAAACATAGTAGTACAAGCTATTTGTACTCTATTATCCTAAATATTGCAATAACAGCGTGATCCTAGCGACGAGTTAGAAACCGGGAGCTTGTTCTGATAGATGAGTTACAATTGAGTATATGGTTTTTTAAGTATATGGCTGCAGCTACTTTGCCTATTATAATTTTGAAAATGCGAAGAAAAGAAAACTATTTTATCTATCATGCACTATAATTTTATATTGCGGTTAAAAAGAGCAATTTTACTTAAATTGGATAAGATAAAAATATTACGCATATATTTTTATAATATTTTATTTTCTTCTTTAGGATATTTTGAGCACTATTTATATTTTTATTTATTTCTTATATTTATTTAATTAGCATGGTACCAAAACGAATACATTTTTAATTCAAAAGAAATTTAAGCAAATCATTTACATCTGCTTATTGTTTTTATAATTAAAATAATTCAAAAAGCTGTATCAAATAAAAAGTTAAATTCTTTTTGCAGTTATTGTTCTGTCTCTTTCTACTACATAACCCCACATGTTTTTAATGCTCTTTTAGTTCAATCATTAATTATGATTGCTAGTTTAAGATTTACCAAACAAATCCAAGATCCTGTCAGGACACATCCAGGTGGTATGCTATAAATACGTAAACATTCCTTAGGTTTCGCCTTTTCGCTAAAGCCAACGGAAGCGCACACTTTCTGTTAGTTTTGGCGGCTGCCATTATAGTGTCTCCCTTCGCTCCAACCTGAAGAAATGGGTCTCTCAGTGTCCAAGAAAAACGTAGTTACCACTGAGGAAGGTTCAAAGAAGGCCTTGTTGATTGGAGTAAACTACCGGACGGGGACGCTGAGGGAGCTGTGGGGGTGCCACAATGATGTGAAGATCACGAAACAATACCTCATGAAGCATTTTCAGTTTCAAGAGGAAAATATCATTGAGATTGTTGATAGTGAAACCTGTCAAACCCAACCCACAGGAGAGAACATAAGATTGGCACTGAGGAAGCTGGTTCAGTCGGCAAAACCAGGAGATATACTCTTTTTCCACTTCAGCGGCCATGGCAAACGCGAACTCTCCAAGGCTATGGATGACGACACAGGCTACGATGAATTCATCATTGCTGCTGATGGGGATCGTATCACTGGTTTGATAGTCTTTTTTCTTTTTCTCTTCTTTTTTTCTCTTTTCTCTGGTTTGGTTTTCCTATGATTCGGTTAGATCCCAATCAAGGAAGGTAATTATTAACTGACTCCAAAAATGGAATTTTGTACTGCTGTCTCACTTTCCTAGTTATTTTATTTGCTTTCTGTCACTCCCATGCTGATTGAATAATTCCAAAAATACCTGTGCGTTTTAATGCACTTGATTTGGTAATATTATTATTATTTGAGCAATTATTTATGTGAAGGATTTCAAAATGTGCAGGACACGGATGCCAGGGCCAACTTTGTTCTTATATAAACTCAAAAGTTCAAATGCAAATTTTTTTGAAACCTTTTTCCTTTGTTTTTGTTTTGTAACAAACATAATTCAATTATTAGTGAAAATGTACCAAATAAATCAAAGGTAATTCAAACCATTGACATGATGATTCTTTGGGAAGCAATGCTGATTCTGCTGTCTTCGTGTGTATGCAAACAGATGATGATTTCAGGACATATGAAAACATGACCCCAGATGGTTGTAGTTTCACAATGGTCGCAGATTGTTGCCACAGTGGGGGCATGATTGAAGCTGCTAAGGAGCAGATAGGTGACAGCACAAAGGAAAGACGCCGACATTCACGCTGCTCTGGCTTTAAAACTGACAACACTCCTCATGCTGAGTACAATGGCTATGTGGGTTATAGATCTTTGCCTCCTTCAGCCGGGCTGTCCTCAATCCCGATATTTAATTTTTGGAGGTCTCCAAAACCATATATCAACCATAAGTGCAGCCATATCAGCTTTGATTATCAACAATTTCCTGTATCAAGGATTTGGAGGGCTTTGCAATCGACTTTTAAAATCTTGCCTTGGTCTAGCATAAAAATTATGGAAAATTTTAAGCCCAAGTGTGCCAACCCACCAGATGATGATGCAATTCTGTTGAGTGGTTGCCAGAGTTATGAAAAAGCTCAGGAAAGAGAATTTTCTGGCATAGAGCATGGGGTTTTTACCAAAGCCATAGAGACTGTAATTAACAAGACTGGTGGAGTAGTTACACACCGGGATCTTGTTCTGCAGGTTAGGGAGATACTTGACAGGCAGGGAATACCTCAAAAACCTGGGCTCTACTGCAGTGACCTCCATGCTAATGCTTTTTTTCTGCGCTGATCTGATGGAGAAGCGCAGCCTAAAATAAAATTGTTATTGCTGTTGTTGTTGTTACTGTTACTGTTGCTGTTGCTGTTATTGCTGCTTCTGCTATTGTATTATTTGATACCATTGGTTGTGGAACTCATGGCTTTAATTTTCTGTCAGAACCTTTTCTTTTATCTGCAAGAACTGGCTATATGCACCAATTTACATGGTGGAGGTCCTGTTTACATTATGTCTGTCATCTTTCTCTTGTGTTGTTTTACACCAGTTCGTGCACAAAGTGAAATCATTTTCTGCATAACATCCTGTTAAGGTCTTCTCACCATTTTGATTCTAATCCAAAGCAACACATAATGTCAGTGATTCTTATCTCATTTAAAAGTTAGATTCGTTCAGTTATGTTGAGCTAAAATGTGAATGCATAACTATACCTGGGACTTCTGTTCTTCCAAAATTTGCTGAAAGTTTTGAACAACAAAGGTTGCGAGCCTAACTAGATTTTGGGTGTGTAATTATGAAGCAACAGTCTTTGATCTTTTTAAATGTTCCCCTTGGTCTGGTTTTAAGTTCTGTGGATTGGTCTTGTTTGATTATTTAAGGTTGTTTCTTCTTAAATAAATATGCCAATCTTCTTCTTTTTTTGTTTTAAATGTCTTGGGATGAAGAATTGTGCACGTTCGTTCTACGGCAAATGTGAATAGGTACATTCCATTATTCTAAGCTTCATAACCTGGTTATTATAGTGAGTTGTGTCTATCACGACATGCTTCACTCTGAATACATGGTGTAGTGACCCCATTGATTATGACTGTGATTTTGGTCGGCTATGTGCATTATTGTGGAGCCCATCTGCTTTATTCCTCAGATTTTTTCTCATTTGGTGTTTGGCACCAATTCATGCGCAAAGTGAATCCATTTTCTGATTGACATCTTGTAAAGGTGCTGCCACTTTGTGATTCAGATCTGAAGCTACACATGATATCTTTTATTGGCTCTTTCTGGTTTAAAAATTTAAATCATCCTGTTAAGTTGAGGTAAAATTTGAATGTGTATCTCTATTCTTGTGATTTTCGGAAGCTACAACTAATATCTTTTATTGGTTCTTATCTCGTTTAAAACTTCAATCATTCAGTAAGGTTAAGATAAAATTTGAATGTGTAACCCTAGTCCTGTGATTTTCTGTTCTTTTCCAAAGTTGGCTGAAAATTTTGAACAGCAAAGGATTTGGGCATGTAATTTGTAATGCAACAGTCTTTCTCTCTAAATGTTCTGTTTGGTCTGGTTTTAAGTGGTATGATTGTTCTTGTTCAGTGGTTTCATGTTTTGTTTGTACCTATTTAAATATGCCAATTTTTTTGCTTTTAAATACCTAGGGATGAAAGAATTATACATGTTCATAGTTCATACAATTGACTGCCTGCTGCAAACGTAGATGGAAGGATTTGTTTTTAGCTTCAGAATTTGATAATCATGCAATGAGTTGTGTCCTTCATAATGTGCTTCAGTCTGAATATGTGATGTTTTAAAGTTACAGCTTCGTTGTCTGAATAACATGAAAAAAATTGAGACTTCTCTGCTTTTGGTTTAAGCAATTATCAAATATTTTGAGACCTAACTACTTCCCTTTTGCACTCACTAGTATGTCCACTGCCCATTCATTTCTTTCTACATTTTAAATTCTCCTATGTACTTATGCTCATTAGGTTATCTGGGAACTGCATATACGAACAAATCTTAGATTTATATATCCTCTAACTTGCCACAATATATTGAATGGGTGAATAAGTTTCTTGGATTTGTGGTTTGACCATGCTAAATACATGACTTCAAAGTTTAACCTTCTTTCAATCAAGTGTTAATGTTGTTGACCTCATTGACTTTTGACACTTCAATTTATCTGATTTAGTAGTTTTATGCTCTTGTGATCTTATTGATATAAATAATCTATCGGTATTTATTTTAAAATATTTTTAAATAGTTTTATGATGGGTTGGCCATCAAAATTGAGGTGTTATGGTTAGGGAAGTGAATATGACTTAGGGGGATGTGTTGAGTTTGAATAGCATAGATCATGAGTCGATAGATGTTATTAGAAATTGATTTTGTGTGTCATTGAATCTAGTGTATGCTCTACTGGTTTATTACAAATATTCACGATCATCATGACATGGACATCCTTAATTGGATCTTCTGTGCTGATTACACATAAGGGTTGAATTTAACTGGTTATTTTCGTCTCAAATGTAAAATTTATCATGGGATTCTTGGAGTTTGTGCTATGGGATAAGGCTAATCTTATCTCATTAATCATTAAAACCTGTCCAGTTTCATGTATCATTTTTAACGTTAGTAGCTAAACCTTGGGTTTTAATGGCAATTACTGGATTGACTTTTGAAAATATTTGGATTTTGCGAAAATAATTTGTAGACAATTCTTAGGATGGTTATGTCTTGAGAGAGAAAGGAATGAAAGATAAAAAAAGTGACACATATAATGGATGATGTATAAGATATATTTAGTAAAAAATTAAAAAGATAATTGGAAGTTGAAAATTAAAAATTAAAAAATTAGCTAAAAATTAAAAATTGATAATTTATCGATTAAATAAAAAATATTTAATAAAATTAGCTAATAAATGTAACAATGAAAAATAAATATATGTTAAACAATAAATTAAAATATGATAAGTATGTTATATTATTTTAATAAAAAATATATTAAAATTTAATTAATATATATTTTTTAAAATAAGATATTTATTTTTAAATTTTTAAATAAAGAAATTTTAAATAATTTTTTAAAAGTAATACTTTTTATAATTTTAAATTTTTATCAAATGGTTTAATGTTTTTAATAAAATAAAATAAATAATACAATAATTAAAATAAATAATATAAATTAAAAAATTAATTTAAAATATAATATTTTATAATAATATAAAAATAAATCTATTAAAATTAATAATATTATTATAAAAGAATCAAAGAATATTAAACTTATAAAAATAAATAGATAAATAAAAGATTAGATTATATAAATATATTAAGAGTGAAAATAAACAAAATATTTTAGTTAAGAGTTGAAAATATAAAAATTATTTAAAATAGATTTTCTAAAAATATTAATAACCATCTAAAAAAGGATAGTAAGTATTAAAATAAATTATTTTATCAAATATTATTTAAATATTTAACAAATTTTTCAGTTGGTAATGTTTTTTATCTTGCTAAAATATCTTACCAAACATACTTATAATTTAATTGAAAAAAATAGAAAAAATAAAATAAATATTAATATTTTATAGGTATAAAAAATTGTAATAATTTTGTAATTATTTTTTATATGGATATTCGGCAGTAATGCTCATAGCTATTATGGCAATTGAAGAATACATATTTGAATATGCCATTATTGAATGGTTTTTTAGATTTAGATCTTTAAAACATCTCCAATGATGTATTCTTTGTAAATTGTTTCATTTTATTTTAATATTTTTATATAAGGATCTTTTAAAGATATTATTCATTTTTACTTTTTATTATTTAAATAATTTTTTATATAATTTTAAAAAAATTAATAAATAAATAGTACGTATTATTTTGCATTTTTATGTCTAATTATTTTTCCTATGTATTTTGTCCTAACTGTACTTGTTGGAATAGACAACCGTTTCTAAATTAAGATACAGCTACTTATTTATTTGTTTATTTTTTTATTTCTTCTAACTTATAGAACTTTATTCTGAAACTTTAAAAGCAACTGTTGCTAAGATGAAAAGTTATTTAAGCAACCCGATGGAGTTGCTCTTCTTGAACCCATATTCATTATAGTTCTGCAAAACGATCTGAATACAACAATTAATCAATAAGTAGAGATGTCTAAATTTTATTATCAAGTAAATGTGTTATCTTATGTCTATTTTTTTTTTTCTTGTTAGGTTTTATAATGATGCTTATATTTGTTCTTTTTCCATCCTGGAGAAATCTAACGAATCGATTTGATTGTTATATATTGATAGTGTATGATATGAATTTATATATAGTATCACATGGGTTATTAATATTTCTGTTCATACTATATTTCGGAACATTCATTTCCACTGTTGAGTTATTTGCTATCCAAAATTTACTTAGAAGCATTTCAATATTTAGATTACATCATATAATAACAATTAGAATATATTTGATAAAATTGACGGTTGAAAATTAAAAAATTAAAACTAAAAGTTAATAAACTATCTATTAAATTAAAAATGTTTGATAAAACTATAACGTTGATTAGCAGATAAATATAAAATGATAAATAAACTCATAATTAAACAATGAATTAAAATATGATAAGTATGATATATTTTTTAATAAAAAATATATTAAAATTTAATTAAATAAAATTTTATTTTTTTAAAATAAAAATATTTTTTAATTTTTACATAAATAAACTTCAAATAAAAAAATTTTAAAAATAATTATTTTATAATTTTAAATTTTATCAAATGATTCAATATTTTTTAATAAAATAAAATAAATAATATAACAATAAAAATAAATAGTATATATTAAAAAATAATTTAAAATATAATATTTTATAATAATATATAAATAAATCTATCAAAATTAATAATATTTTTATAAAAGAGTTAAATAATATTAAAATTACAAAAGTAAATAGATAAAAAAATTAATTATAAAATATATTAAAAATAAAAATAAATAAAATATTTTAAGCATGAGCTAAAAAATATAATAGTTACTTAAATAATTTTTTCAAAAATGTTACTAACTGTTTAGAAAATATTAATAGTTATTAAAACAAGTTACTTTACTAAATAAACATTTTTTTTCAACAAATTTTTCAATCAGTAATTTAAGATATATTTAATAAATTAGTGAATAAATTAACTAAAAAATCAAATATAAAATAAAAAATCAAATAAAAAATAAAAGCTAATAAACTACTAATTCAATTAAAAATGTTAAATAAAATTAACTACGAACTAACCAATAAATATAAAATAATAATAATAAAAATATGACTAAACAATAAATTAAAATATAATAAATATATTATAATTTTTGAATAAAATATATATTAAAATTTAATTAAATAAAATTTTATTTTTTATAATAAAAATATTTATTCTTAATTTTTATATAAATAAATTTTAAATATAAACTTTTTAAAAGTAATTATTTTTATAATTTTAATTTTTATCAAATGATTTAATATTTTTTAATAAAATAAATAATATAATAATTAAAATAACTAATATATATTAAACTATTAATTTAAAATATAATATTTTATGATAATATAAAAATAAATTTATCAAAATTAATAATACTGTTATAAAAGAATCAAATGATATTAAATTTATAAAAATAAATAAATAAGTAAATAATTATATTATAAAAATATGTTAAAAATAAGAATGAACAAAATATGTGAGTTAAAAAATTTATTTTAAGTAATTTTTTAAAAAATGTTAATAATTATCTAAAATAATTAGTAGCTATTAAAATAATTTATTTTATTAGAAAATTGAAATATTTAAAAAAAAATTTAAATTTTAATTTAAATTTTTAACTAGCTGAAATATCTTATTAAATATACTTTTAATAAGATATAATTTTAAAATTGAATATCAACTTAAACAATCTTATGAATATACAATTTTATTTGAGTGTAATTATTTTTTAAAAATTAAAATCAATACTAAAACAATTTTCAATTAAAATTATTATCAAAAAAAAAAAAATAGAAGTTTTTATTTTTAAATTTAAAAATTTCAAATAAATTGGAGTAGTAATGCTAGAAATTGAAAATGAAAAAAAAAATTTAAAATTGAATATTAAAAAAAATTAACCAACAGTTTTTTTATTAATCCATGATACAAAACATGCTTGAAAAATAGGATGCGGAGACGTGTGTAGCTGAAAAGATTATTATTATCTCAAGTGAAAATAAAAGGAAGAATTTTGAATACAAACCGGCACTAGACAAAACACAGACCTCTGGAAAACTAAAAACAAAATTAAAAGCTGAAAGAGCGTAAGAGAAACATTGAATCACGAGAGCAAAAGATATATAGAGATTAAAAAGAGAGATATATAGAGAGTAAAAAGAGAGTGCATACGCATTCTATTCATATTCAATTCAAAATTTGCAAAACAAAAGAGAGAAGAATTAGAAGGCTGAATATGAGACTTGAAAAAGAGTAGAGAAGGTAAAAAGCAAATTGAGAGCAAGAAATAGAGTATGACAACTTTTTTTTTTTTATTATTATTATTATTATTATTATTATTATTATTATTATTATTATTATTATTATTATTATTATTATATCATCCATCATTTCTATTATCATATCTATCACTATAATTATTGTACAATTATTCTGTATTTATTATTTTGAGATATATAGAGAGTAAAAAAGAGAGTGCATACGCATTCTATTCATATTCAATTCAAAATTTGCAAAACAAAAGAGAGAAGAATTAGAAGGCTGAATATGAGACTTGAAAAAGAGTAGAGAAGGTAAAAAGCAAATTGAGAGCAAGAAATAGAGTATGACAACTTTTTTTTTATTATTATTATTATTATTATTATTATTATTATTATTATTATTATTATTATTATTATTATTATTATTATTATTATTATATCATCCATCATTTCTATTATCATATCTATCACTATAATTATTGTACAATTATTCTGTATTTATTATTTTTCTACCAACATAATTGTTTTTAATAAGAATAACATTATCATTTAAATATAATTTAAATAATTATTTACAAGGTTATTTAATGTCCATAAGAGTTTATCATGTTTATATTATTGACTGTCCTTCTTCATTTTTGTTATATTCTTTATTTTATTTATTTGTATTTTATATTAAGCACTAAATAAATTTTATATCCAATTTTATATTTTTATTAATATTTAATTTATTTTAATTTTTAGGTTAAATTAAATTTAGAAGGAAAGAAATTTAAATACTACCACTTAACTTTAAGGAAAGAAAGCTATTAGAATTTTTTTTATCGATTTTTTCCAATTTTTTAATTGGATATTTTATATAAAAATATTTTCTTTATATTTTCATTTTTAAATTTAAGTTTTTTTTAATTTTATCAATAATAATAATAATAATAATAATAGTAATAATAATAATAATAATAATAATAATAATAATAATAATAATAATAATAATAATAATAATAATAATAATAATAATAATAATAATAATAATAATAATAATAATAATAATAATAATAATAATAATAATAATAATAATAATAATAATAATAATAATAATAATAATAATAATAATAATAATAATAATAATAATAATAATAATAATAATAATAATAATAATAATAATAATAATAATAATAATAATAATAATAATAATAATAATAATAATAATAATAATAATAATAATAATAATAATAATAATAATAATAATAATAATAATAATAATAATAATACAACAGATCAAAGGTAAAGCATTTACATTACAAATTTAATGTATGTATATAAATGAAAAGTGTGAAATGAAAGGTAATCCTTGTAGATTAAAACAAAGCTAAAATAAAATAAAAATAAGCATAAAAAAATTGTTGAACAAATGAATTCTGAAATTAAAATAAATCAAATATAATAATATAAATATATTTTTAATTTTTTTAATTTTAAATTGTTTTAGTTTTACAAATATTTTAATAATGATAACGAAAAAAAAAACTTAAACGGATCAAGGTAAAATATTTACTTTACAAATTTAATATATGCACGTATATAAAGGAAAAGTGTGCAACGAAAGCATAATCCTTAAGATTAAAGCAAAGGTAAAATGAAAATAAAACAAAAGAATAATTGTTGAGGAAATAAATATTGAAAACTTAAATATATTTTTAATTTTTATACATTTTTCATTTAGTCTTTATTTATAAATATTATTTTTATTTTCTATTATATGTTTATTAAGGGACTTAAAAATGTTTTATTTTCATTAAGTATAAAGATTAAAAATTAAAAATTAAAATTAAAAATTAAAATAAAAGATGCTATGTTTTCAAAGATAAAAAAAATACTCAAATCAAAAGTAATTTATGAAAAAATACATACTAAAAAAAATATTACACAACAAATCAATTTTTTTTAATTTAAAAAAAAGATAATCCCAATAAGTTAAATATAAATAAAATATTTAAATCCTATTTTCTATAATAATTTTTTCTTAGAATTAGTTATTTTATTTACTTAATTTTCATATTATTAAATTTTTATAATTTTTTATTTAAAATTATTAGTATAAATTGGAGGGTGAATGCTTTAAGTTTTATAATTCACCACACCAAGTTAAGTTGATATTAATCTTCTCTTATAGAGGTTATGATTATCAAAATATAATCTATAATTTTATCATGCAATATATTCATTTATTAATATATATATATATATAATAATGGAGGTTTATTAGATATTTTTTTTATCATCTAAGTTCTAGAAATTATTTAATAAGGGTTTATATTAAATTATTATTAATTTAATTCTTATTAATATCCTATAAATATTAGGTAATATTTTTCTATAAAAAATCATAATACTTTAAAACATAACACAACCTGTAATAAGATAATATATATATATAAATTTAAATTTTATTAAATTTAAATTTAACATATATATTCAATTATTTGATAATTAATATAGATTAATTTTCATTATTTATTTTTAAATTTCTATATAATAATATCAAAAAAATTATTTATTTAATTTATTAGTAATTCTATTAGTTAATTTTTCACATATCAAAACTTATTTATTAACTGATATTTAAATAAATTATATCTTAGTTTATCTATAACATCTAACTCCATCACATTATTTCACCTTTGTTACAAATAATTTTTTTAAAAGATTTCATTAGTTGTTGATTATTTACGTTTTGAGAACTATAAATTTTTATTTATTACTAAATTTATTATTAATTTTATTTTTATATCATTTTCTATATACATATATTATTTTGTAAAATAAACCTTATCATAACTTATGAAAGTAGTATTATTAAAATTAATGTTGCTTTAATTATTAAAATTAATGTTGCTTTAAACACATTTAAGTCTTTTGTATTGATTTTTCTTAAAGATTATTACTTATTATTTTTAACAAAAGTTATGGACAATTCTAATTTTAATTTTATATACTTTTATTTTAACTTAATTTTTTATTAAATTCTACATTTTTTATGAGCTATTAATATGATGTAAACAAAAATATTCTTAGTTTGGATGAGTTATTTTGAGGAAGGATATTGAAATATTTTATTTATATTTTTTATAAAAAATTTTAAATTTTATAAATTTAAATAATATTCAATTAAACTAAAATAAAAGAATTTATTTATTTTTTAAATTAGATAGAATTTAAAATTCTATAAAACCTCTCAACTCATTCTTATAAATAAGAATTATTTTTTCATGTTACTTTCTCTTATTATTATTTCTCTGTGCTACTTTGTCTTTTTTATTATTCTCTCTTATTGTTCTCTCAAATCTTCTTTTTCATGTCTTTCATCTTTGGATAAAATATTTTTAATATCAACCAATATATTATATTTTACTATCTTTTTTATTATGTATATTTGTTAGATTATTATTTTGTTTGAACATGATGTACAATAAAAAAAATTATATATCTAAATTTTTTGATAAAAAAAAAATAGGAGCGGGATTAAAGATAATCTAAAAATGTTTAAATATAAAATTTTGTATATAATAAAAATTAAATTATTTAATTTAAATAAAAATTTAAAATCGACTATCCAAAAATATAAAAAAAATTTAATTTATTTATCTAAATATTTAAAATTTTTTAAAATATTAAAATGTTTCATCCAAATAAAAAATTATAAAATATAAATATTCATTTTCAATGGCAAATACAAATATTATTCAATTCTATTTTCTAATTTTGAAAAAGAAAAGACACTTCTTAAATACAATACTAACATTTATTAAATAATATAATTTAAAAAATTTATTAAAATTCAACTTAAACATTTAATAAAATTATAATCAAAATATAATAACTCTTTAAAAAACTAAATAAGGGAGAAGAGATAAAAAGAATATATTAAATATAATCTAAAAATCACATAAGATATGGAAAACATTAACTTTTACTATCATTTTAAATTATCAAGATACCTTTCCTTTACCGTTTTTATTTGGTCAGCTCTGCACTTGTTGTCAATGGTAATTTTTTAGAAAATATTTATTCTAAATTTATTTTATCTTTTTATTAATATATTATTTTTATATATCCTATAATTATCAAAATTCAATCTATAATTTTATCATTAAATATGTAATCTATTTATTTATTAATCAATTTATTGTTAAATTAATTTATAAATTAATCATAATTAAAAATATAAATCATAATTTCAAAAAATAAAAAAATAAAAAATCATACATACTTATTGATTCTATAGAATGAAAACAAATAGAAAAACAAACAACTTTTTTGCACTATACCGTTTAAGATATCTTATAAGAACTTTTCTACTAATATCAATTACAATATTTTAATCCATTATAGATTACCCATATTAAATATTTATACAATATTCATCAATATTAACATGTATTTATAATTATATAATTAATATAATAATAATTCATATAAAATATATATTTTAATATATATTAAAATTGATTAATATACATAAACTAAAATAATATTTATTAACAATAATAATATAACATGTACTTATTTAATATAACATAATTTTTTTAAATCATATAATTAAATATGATTTAGTATTTAATTGTCATTGGTATATGTGGACATTTGTTAGCATTTTCTTTAAAAAAATTATAATAATTTAAAAAATAAGACAATATATGATAATACAATTAATATAAATTTCAATTTCAATTTTATAAAATTTAAATTTAATAATATATAAATTAATTTTTATTGTTATCACAACTTAAATCATAATAAGATGATGAATTTATAAAAAATAATTAGATTTAAACAATATAAAAATGGAGTTGTCATCGAAGTTTATTTTTTAAAAACAATATTTAAAAAATTTTATATTTAAAAGTGAGTTCAAATAAATAAGATGTTAATACTCCATTCTTATCAATTTTTTAGGTTAAAAATAACTTTTAGTATGAAATAAAGTAAAGACATAAGTAAAAAAATAGTCAAATTAAAAAATTTTGTACAAATGATGAAAATATCCTTCTATTTAGGTAACTCTAATAAATGTTCAAGAAACTTAAGATAAAAGTTAAAATACATCCTAAGAAATTATAATAAAGCAAGAATGATTGAAAAGTTGTAAACAAAGAATAGGAAAAGAGAAAAAAATAAAAAAATTAACAAAAAAATTTAAAAATATCTTTAAAAAACTTTATCTTTCACTAGGATTAATCTGTTTCCAAAAATATAGTAAATGACACAAGAATAGTTTATGAATAAACCAACAAAGCATCCATCATTATTTTGGTTTAATTATATGTTTTAAAACAATTTTTTTTTTATTTTTAAAATTTAATAAATTTGATTCCTCATTAAAATTTAGTAAAATTATTTTTTAATTGAGTTTATGTTTTTTAAAATGAAAATTTTAAAATAAAAGTTAGTGTAGAAATATTTTTGGTCTTAAGAAAAAAGAAAGGTTATCTAATGATCCTACTTATTTTCATCAAAATTAGATTATTCAAACCAATATAATATCTGAATATAAAAATATTAAAATTATTTTAAGAAAAAAACTTTTAATTGTGGATTTAAGATTAAAAGATATTAACTTCTTAATTAAATTTAATATTTATTTATTTATAATAATTAATTATTCTAAATATACAATTAATTATAAAAATTATTTTATAATTTTACTATAAAAATATTTTTAAACAGCTTAAATAAAAATATTTTAAAATTATTTTTTATTTAACATATTTAAATATAAAACACATTTTATAATTGATTATAAATTAATTATAAATATAAGTAATTATTAAAATAATTATTAAAATTAATCAAAACACATACTTAATATTTCTTACATTAAGATTCTTGCATAATATCCTGAATTGGAATCTTATTATTGTTTTATTATAAAAATATATTAATTTTTTTGCATAAAAGTATGATAAATAAGTTAAACATTATTTTATCAAATATGTACTGGATAAAGTGAAATGTCAAATCATAATTTTGATGTGTAAATTGTAAACCAAATATAATTAACGTATATATATTTGTACTATATTTTTTGAGATGCATCGAATAAAAATATTTTTTAATTATATTTTTTAATATAATAAAAAAAAAAATTTAAATTCAGAACATTATATAAACTACTCTAATTTTTTATATTTTATTATTAGATTAATTGGAGTAATTTTTATCTTATAATATTATTAAAAAAATTTATAATTTTTTATTATAAATGATCAATGTTCAATGTTCATTATCAATGCTTTGATAGTAAACCCTAAAATTTTAATTTTGCTTTGATAGTAAAAATGATCAATGTTCATTATCAATAGTATGATTGTGAGTGTATCGATTATGAAAATTTTTTACTCAACCAAAGTTGTTAAACCAGAAATAAAGTGATATTTAACACATTTCGGACAATAGCTATATATATTTTTTTACTTTAAAACTATAATTTAATTACGTTTAAACGATTAAAATTGTAGAAAATATCATTGTTATTGCATTCAGTCTGTATAATGATAGTACTATTTATTAATAAAAAAATCAATTTTTTAAAATTCAAAAATCATTATTGAATCATTTTAAATTTATAAACTTTAAAATTTTAACCAAATTAAAATCAATCAGTACCAAACTATTTTACACTTTAGAAAAGGTAAGTTTCTTTGACCCAGCAAATTGTTTCACTTCTTATATAATGTTCTAACCAAAATTTAACAACCCTCCACCATTTCAAGGCAACTCACATATGTTAACACTCAAGCAACATCGTTATCACTCGACGCCAAGGGCATGCTAGTCTTCCACAGGATTGGAAAAAATTTCTAATATACATAATTAAGTAGCATACATCCATCATTAGTGCCTTGTTTACAATCTTACAGCTACTCATTGTTTCTTTAGCAATTAAACTTAGCAGTGCTAATTTGTTTGATTTTAAACATATATCACTATTGTAGATTTTTGATATATCTCTGCGATGGAGGTAATTTATTTTTTTTTCTTTTTTTTTTTGAAAAATTCATCTCAGAATAAACATTTTATAAAATCTACTTTAACATAAGTATGTTTGATCATAACAAAATTATTTATTAACAAATAAAAATAATAAAATTTTAAAAAATAATTTTATAATTTTTTTCAAAAAAAAAAAAGTTTTTATTGAAACACTGATCATGAAATTAAAAATTAAAAATTATATTATGATATATTTAAAATTATATTAATAATATTTTTAATTTTTAATTAGTACTTGAAAAATACTAGTTAAGATTTTTTCAACGAAAAGTATATTATTATTATTATAAACTTTTAAAATTAAAGTTTATATTAATTATTTAATTTTAATTAAAAATATATATTAATGAAGATTAATATAATAAAATTATTAATAAATGATTATTTAAATATGTGCAATTCTAAGCTTGTTCTTTTTGAGAAAATATATTTTATTTTTAGTTCATGTTTTAATAAATTATTATCATAACTACTTTGATTTTATTGTATTTGTTGTGTTTTAAATTTTTAAAAAATAAATAAAATGAATATAAAATGATATTTTTATAATTATTTTCAAAATCAAAAATAAAAATAAAAAATAAAATTATATTTATAACAATTGATTAATAACAAAAATTATATTTATCTAAAATCATAAAATAATTAATTCACAATGTTCAGTTTTTGTTCGTACTAAAATCAGTTAATATATTTTTTTTTATTTTAGGTTCTTATACACAATAAGTTTTAATAATTTATTCTATAATTTTAGTTTCATAAAAGAACTAAAAAATTTGTAGGTAAATATTTTTAATCTTTTCTTCATAAATTTTAATATTAATTTTTTTTTACCTACAAACTTTTTAATAAAACTGCTTTTAAAATAGGCACGGATAGATTATTTATATCAACAAGATCGCAAGAGCATAAAACTACTAAACCAGAGACATTTAAGTGTCAAAAGTCAATGGAATTTTCGCATGATCATACCACAAATCCATAAAACTAATCCTCCCATTCAATATATTGTGGCAAGTTAGAAGGTATATAAATCTTTGTTCGGCTATGCAGTTTCCAAATAACCTAATGAGCATAAGTACACACGAGAAATTTGAAATGGAGAAAGAAAAGTATGGACAGTGTATATAAACTGGTGAGTGCAAAAGGGAAGTAGTTTGATCTCAGAATATTTGATAGTTGCATAAACCAAAAACAGAGCAATCTCAATTTTGTTCATGTTATTCAGACAACAAAGCTGTAACCTCAACAACATCATATATTCAGACTGAAGCACATCATGAAAGACACGTCTCATTGGATAGTTATGAAATTCTGAAGCTCAGAAAATCGTTCTACTTATGTTTGCAGCAGGCAGTCAATTGTAGGAACATGCATAATTCTTTCATCCCGAGGCATTTCAAAACTAAAATTGGCATATTTAAATAAGAAGAAACAAAACATGAAACCAATGAACAAGAACAGACCATACCACGAAAAACCAGACCAAGCAGAACATTTAGAAAGATCAAGGACTGTTGCATCACAAATTACATGCCCAAATCCTTTGCTGTTCAAAATTTTCAGCAAACTTCGGAAGAACAGAAAATCACAGGACTTGAGTCACACATTCAAATTTTACCTTAACTTCGTGGGATGATTGCATTTTTAAACGAGACAAGAACCAATAGAAGATATTACTTGTAGCTTCAGATAATCACAAGAATAGAGATACTTTCAAATTTTACCTCAACTTAACTGGACGATTTAAAATTTTAAATGAGACAATCTGAATCACATAGTGGCAGCACCTTTAGAAGATGTCAAGCAGAAAATGGCTTCACTTTGTGCATGAATTAGTGCTAATGAGAAAAAAAATCTGAGTCATAAAGTAGAATTAGCTCCACAATAATGCACATAGCTGGCCAAAAATCATAGTCATAGTCAATGGGGTCACTACACCATGTATCCAGACTGAAGTCTATCATGATAGACACAACTCACTATAATAACCAGATTATGAAACTTAGAATAATGGAACGTACCTATTCACATTTGCAGCAGGCAGTCAATACAATGAACGTGCACAGTTCTTTATCCCAAGGCATTTAGAAGCCAAAAAAGATTGGCATATTTAAATAAGAACAAACAAAACCTGAAATAACCAAACAAGAACAGTGCATAACACTAAAAGCCAGACCAAGCAGCACATTTAGAAAGATCAAAGACTGTTGCTTCACAATTACACACCCAAAATCCAATTGGGCTCACAACCTTTTGCTCTCAAAACTTTCAGAAAACATTGGGAGAACAGAAGTCATAGAAATAGTTATGCATTCAAATTTGAGCTCAACATAACTGAACAAACTTGACTTTTAAATAAGATAAGAATCACAGACATTATGCGTAGTTCTAGATTAGAATCAAAACAGTGAGAAGACCTTAACAGGATGTTATGCAGAAAATAGTTTCACTTTGTGCACAAACTAGTGCAAACAGGACCTCCACCATGTAACTTGATGCATATAGCCAGTTCTTGGTGAAAAAACAAAAGGCTCAAAAGGTCTGACAGAAAATTAAAGCCATGAGTTCAACAATCAATGGTATCAAATAATACAACAGAAGCAGCAACAATAATTTTAATAAGTCTTTGGCTCTATCAGATCAGCGCAGAAAAAGAGCATCAGCATGGGGGTCGCTGCAATAGAGGCCAGGTTTTTGATGACTTCCCTCCTTGTCAAGTATCTCCCTAGCCTGCAGAACAAGATCCCGGAGTGTAACTACCCCACCAGTCTTGTTAATTAGAGTTACACATTCAAATTTTATCTTAACGTTACTGGATGATTGAAGTTTTAAACGAGATAAGAACCAATAGATATTAGTTGTAGCTTCCGAAAATCACAAGAATAGAGATACACATTCAAATTTTACCTCAACTTAACTGGATGATTTAAATTTTTAAACCAAACAAGAACCAATAAAAGATATCATGTGTAGCTTCAGATCTGAATCACAAAGTAGCAGCACCTTTACAGGATGTCAAGCAGAAAATGGCTTCACTTTGGGCATGAATTGGTGCCAAACAGCAAATGAGAAAAAATCTTAGGCATAAAGCAGATGTGCTCCATAATAAGCACATAGCCGGCCAAAAATCACAGTCATAATCAATGCGGTCACTACACCATGTATTCAGACTGAAGCAAGCCATGAAAGACTCAACTCGCTATAATAAGCAGATTATGAAGCTTAGAATAATGGAGCCTACCTATTCACATTAGCCGCCGGCAGTCAATACAACGAACATGCACAGTTTTTCATCCCAAGGTGTTTAAAACAAAAGAAAAAAGATTGGCATATTTATTTAAGAACAAACAACCTTAAATAACCAAACAAGAACAGTCCATACAACTTAAAACCAGATCAAGGAGCACATTTAGAAAGATCAAAGACTGTTGCTTCACAATTACACATCTCAAAATCAATTAAGCTCACAACCTTTGCTGTTCAAAACTTTCAGCAAACTTTGGAAGAAGAACAGAAGTCACAGGTATAGTTATGCATTCAAATTTTAGCTCAACATAACTGAACGAACATAACTTTTAAATGAGATAAGAATCACTGACATTATGTGTAGTTTTGGATTATTAGAATCAAAATGGTGAGAAGACATTAACAGGATGTTATGCAGAAAATGGTTTCACTTTGTGCAGGAACTGATGTTAAAGAAGACAAGAAAGATCACAGACATAATGTAAACAGGACCTCCACCATGTAAATTGATGCCTATAGCCAGTTATTGCAGATAAAACACAAGGTTCAGGCAGAAAATTAAAGCCATAGTTCCACAACCAATGGTATAAAATAATACAAAGTAGCAGCAGCAACAGCAACAGCAGCAGCAGCAGCAGCAGCAGCAGCACCAGCAACAACAACAGCAGCAACAGCAACAGCCACAGCAGCAACAGCCACAGCAGCAACAGCCGCAGCAGCAACAGCAACAATAACAGCAACAACAATTTTATTTTAGGCTGCGCTTCTCTATAAGATCAGCGCAGAAAAAGAGCATCAGCATGGGGGTCGCTGCAATAGAGGCCAGGTTTTTGATGACTTCCCTCCTTGTCAAGTATCTCCCTAGCCTGCAGAACAAGATCCCGAGTGTAACATCCCCACCAGTCTTGTTAATTATAGTCTCTATGGCTTTGGTAAAAAACCCCATATACTGTGCCAGAAAACTCTCTCTCCTCAGCTTCTTCATAACTCTGGCAAGCACTCAACAGAATTCCATCATCGTCTGGTGGGTTGATCATACTTGGTTCAAAATTTTCCATTGTTTTAATGTTAGACTGAGGCAATATTTTTAATGTCGATTGCAGAGCCCTCCAAATCCTTACTACAGAAAATTGTTCATAATCGAAGCTGATACGGCTGCACTTGTGGTTTATATATGGTTTTGGAGACCTCCAAAAGTTAAATGTTGGGGTGGAGGACAGCCAGGTGGAAGGACGCAAAGATCTATGGCCCACATAGCATTGTACGTACTCAGTGAGTGTTGTCAGTTTTAAAGCCAGAGCAGCGTGAATGCTCGGCGTCTTTTCCTTTGTGCTGTCACCTATCTGCTCTTAGCAGCTTCAATCATGCTCCCACTGTGGCAACAATCTGCCATTGTGAAACTACAACCATCTGGGGTCATGCTTTTATATGTCCTGAAATCATCATCTGTTTGCATACACACAGACAGCAGAATCAGCATTGTTTCCAAAGAATCATGCCAATGGTTTGAATTACATTTGATTTGTTTGGTGCATGTTCACTAATAATTGAATTATGTTTGGTACAAAACAAGAACAAAGGAAAAAAGGTTCCAAAATTTGCATTTGAACTTTGAGTTTATATAAGAAAAAGGTTGGCCCTCGCATCCATGTCCTACACATTTTGAAATCCTTCACATAATTAATCGTCCAAATAATAATATTATCAGTACCAAATCAAGTGCAATAAAAGCACAGATATTCTTGGAATTCTTCAATCAACATGAGAGTGACAGAAGGCAAATAAAATAAGTAATGGAAAATAACAGTACAAAATTCCATTTTTGGGGTCAGTTAATACTTACCTTCCTTGCTTGGGATCTAACTGACTTATAGGAAAAGCAGAAAAAAGAGTGAAAAAGGAGATGAGAAAAAAACTATCAAACCAGTGATACAATCCCCATCAACAGCATAGATGAATTCATTGTAGCCTGTGTCGTCATCCACAGCATTGGAGAGTTCGCGGTCGCCGTGGCCACTGAAGTGGACAAAGAGCATGTCTCCTGGCTTGGCTGACTGAACCAGCTTCCACAGTGCCAATCTTATGTTCTCTCCTGTGGGTTGGATTTGACAGGTTTCACTATCAACAATCTCAATAATATTTTCCTCTTGAAACTGAAAATGCTTCATGAGGTATTGTTTCGTGATCTTCACATCATTGTGGCACCCCCACAGCTCCATTAGCGTCCCCGTGTAGTTTATTCCAATCAACAAGGCCTTCTTTGAACTTTCCTCAGTGGTCACTACGTTTTTCTTGGACACTGAGAGACCCATTTCTTCAGGTTGGAGCGAAGGGAGACACTATAATGGCAGCCGCCAAAACTAACAGAAAAGACGGGCTTCTATCGGCTTTATCGAAAAGGAAAAACCTATCTCGAATGTTGCCGCATTTATAGCATATCGCCTGGATGTGACACGTGATGCCTACAGACCTATTTGGTGAATCTTAAACTAGCAATCCCAATGATTAAACTATAAGAGAAGTACACGCACGTGCCGTTACTTAAAAGAAAGAGACAGAACAAAAACTTAAAAAAGTTGAAGTTTGTACTTGATGATACAGCTTTTTGAATTATTTTAATTATAAAAAAGAATCGGGACATGCAAATCATGTTTCTTTTATTTCTTTTGAATTAAAAATGCCTTCGATTTGTTAGCATTCAAATTAAATAAATACCTGAAATAAATAAAAATATAATTAGTGTTCAGAAGAATATCCTAAAGAAGTAAAGAGAATATTATGAAAAAATACGAAACATTTTAATCTTTTCCAATTCAAGTAGAATTATTACTTTTCTTTTGAAAAATATATGTAGTTTCACAATATAAAATATAGTGCATGATAATTAAAATAACTTTCTTTTCTTCCCATTTTCAGAATTAGTGTATCATAGCCAAAATAGTTGCAGCCATATACTTAAAAAACCATATACTCAATTATAACACATATCCTTCAGAACCTACTGGTTTCTATTCTAAGCATCAGTATCCTGCGTCGAAGCCTGTATTGCATTGTTACTTATTAGCATATTCAGGAAAGCTACCCACCTTAGCTTTTTGGTCACTGCCTCTGGCAAGAACTCAGCGAAATTCCACAATCTGGAAGGTTGCTCTTACATAGATCCAAACAATGAGTCTAATAGTTTATGCACTGTATTGGTACCACATGTTCTTCATGTTAGGTTTGGTCAAAGCCAAATTTCACCATAGAATACATATTTCCCAAACCCCAATCACCAGTTTTCTGCTTAAGTATATCAAAGAGACAATAATAATAATAATTTTACCAGATTAAGCATACTAAATGCAGTAAGTTGTTTATTGCTAAATGACCAACAAGCATGGAATACACACCGTATTGACTGCATACAACATATTTTTCATCCTGTAGAAGCTGCAAAAATTAGGCTACTCCAATAAGCTTAAAAGTACCAGAAGACTAAATCATTTTGGATTGAGCCAGAGATCGAATGATGGGTATTACTCAGTGAGATTACAGTTGCAGAGACAGCAATTTTCAAATATGCCTTCTTACTCTCATAGCTTCAATTGGGCCAACTTTTGAAAACTCAAAACACCCTCAAAGATAAAGCATCTTATGTACCGAGTCATATATGATTCAAATGCCTGTCTTGCAAATCTGAGAAAGAAGGGTGCTCACATAGATTGATTCTGTAGCCTGTGTGGTCAACAATGTAATGAAACTCAATAACAGTTTTCTACATTGCGACTGGTAGGGAGCCTTATGGACTATATCTCCCACATGTTACTGAACATACAACATCCAGGTATCCAAGGATGTTTGGTATACGAAATCTTTCTGCATTCTAGGAAATCATGTCTCCTAGCAATTATAATTGCTGGAAATGTGGTAAATGTGTTTGGTAAATTTAAAATGTTCGTGGGGATGTTAAATGAGTATAGTTAAAACTTTTCTACTTTCATCTTGGATTTCCACCCCCTCCTATGGGAATGTTTTAATGGAAAATATAAGAAAAAAAATATATTCTTGATAATGTTAGTTTCTGGAAAATGTTTTTAAGATATGTATAACAAACATATTAACTAATATTCCCAAGTTAAGATTCATAAAAAACTTGAAAGAATTCTCCTTCCAAACACCCTCATTAAATGTTGCTACTTGCTACTACCTAACATTTCTGTTTGTAAAATGGCAGTGTAATAATATGGGCAGAAGACAAGAAATGAGGCTGTTTTTAACAGGAAAACTCCAGATTTGCAGGCATGCAGACAATCATTGTTAGCTTCCTTTCAGATTGCAAGAGAAACCAAGCCCACCACAAATTGATGCTCAAAAGTGCCTGTGCAGGAGATATGGACTACGCCAGCAGGAGGAGTGTTGAACACAAACATAGATGCTGGATGGTCAGGTTAAAAGGGTACAGGATACGGATTAGAGATCAGGAACTCAGACAGAGATTTCCAACATTCTGCAAGTCACAGGATGGAGCCAAGTATGCTGAATGTGATGTGAAACGGAATTGTAGAAGAGAATGAAAGCCTCACCCAGAGGGGAGGAACACTTCAGTTCTTTTTCTTCTTTACATTACAGAGCTTCTCTCCATATAGAAAAGCTTGTTTCATGGCATAGGAAACATTATAAGCCAAGTGATTGGTCCATGTCCAAGAGAGTAGCCAATTACCATAGCCATGAGCCCAACAACAGCAAGTATTTCCAAAATGTTGTATAGACGAGATCCTCTAGTGACTCCCTCCAGATAGAATGCTACAGAAACAAGGAGGAGGCTAACTGTCTTTATAGATGAGGATATTATTAGAACCAAGTGATGATTCCCATGACTGTGACCTAAATAGCTCCAAGTCCAACTGTAGCAACATTGCTGGATGAAATTCCTGCATTTGCAAAGATGGTACTTGAATAGAACAGAATTCCATTGGTATCATTCAATTGCTGGAGTACAAGCAATCCAATCTGTACCATTAAAAAGGAAACCAATATCTTTTCATCTTGAGATCTGCAAACCAGATTGTAATTCTTTTCCTGTTGATGCCATAGATCTCTCAATTTCATGTACTGAAAGTGGTATATCTGTGCCAAATCCTCGAAACACTTGCAATGAAATCTCAAACTCCTGTGTCATCCACATCTTAGCCACCTGGAAGATTCCAGTATGAAAAATAATCCACGTATTAGTATTATACAAGGCAAAATTAGTGGAGTTCCTCTCTTTAATTTTCCATCTTGGATGTGCAGAATCATGAAATGGAGTTGATATGGCAGTACGAAGTTGGTAAGTGTTTGATGAGGAATTTTTTGAGGGTATGCTGGAGACCTGTTCCGTATGTCACCATAATAGAACACATTCCTGAAGGTGCACACAGGTGTCAGTTGCTACACAACTAGGATCATCAAAAAGTTGGCAAGCATCAGCCACCGAATCCATTAGCACATGCACAAACTAGAACTGGCATCTCACATGTGGAGCTGGCTCAAAACAGTTACTGAACATGAAATATAAGACCCAACGAATCTCCCCCCCATTACACCAAATGAAAGGAAATACGAAGACATAATCAAGTTGTCAATTTAACAAAATACCAGAAATTTGAGGTGAAATTTCATAAACTAAATTAAAATGATGCAAAGTGACAAATCGATGAGACAACCTACCCAGGAAGATCAAGTTCCAGTGAAATATTGAAAGGTGCTGCACGGATCTGGCACTAATGCTTGCAAATAAAGGTCCTCTGCGAAATTGGAGAGCCTATCAAGGGACATAATGAAGGAATATTCTGATTCTTCACCTGCTTCTTGCACAGAGCTTGGAATCACAGTTAGCAGCAGCTGAATGCCATTGTGAACCTCCAGAGGTTCTGCCAACGTGCAGAGGGTATTTCAGGATTCTGGTTTGACAGAAAAATATGATTTAATTTTTGAGATAATGATGATGGTGAAGATGGTTGAGGGGTGGCTTCATCATCAATGGAAGAAAATGCATTAGCGAGCGATGAGGGTTTCATTTCTTAATCTGTCCGAGTCATGCAAATTAGGCTTTAATCAGAGTCTATGAACGAAAATGAACCAATCACTGTTTCACCCGGGTTGCTTAGAGTTGATAATTCAGAATCAATAAGAGCAAGGCTCTTATGGAAATTGATCTTGTTGTCAAAGAAAATAGCGATGCAACCTGTGACAATGCCTGGATCGTTTTCAACTACCATACAAATTAAAGGTGCTAAGGGTGGTCATGGTGGATGAAGGGTTTCCACATTACTAAATATGCCGAAGAGTCTGTTTCGAGTACTCTCAAAATCAACTCCATATTGCAAAGCTGGACATTGGTAATAGGAAAACTGTACAGCAAGTACCATTCAAATCCATAAAAGGAATGCATGATAAGAGGAGTTGTGCATAACCATAACTACTGTAAATGGCAACTATAGAAGGCTCCATCATGCTCTCAATGAAAGAGCACCAAATTATATGAAACAGAATTGTAAAAGAGAGGGAAAGCCTCACTTTGAGGGGAGAAACCTCCTAAAGGAAAATAGAGAAAAGAAAAGACAGAACACTTCAATTCTTTTTGCCCTTCTTTACATTAGAGAGCTTCTCTAACACATAGAAAAGGTTTCTTGACATAGGAAACGCCATATTAGTAAACCAGGCCTTTTCATTACTAGCTTATTTACAAGACTTTATAATCCACGTATATAAAACCTATGCCTATTCCTATTCCAAGCAATGTAGAACTTTAGACCTTTTAAAACACAAGTATTTCCAACAGATCACATAGAGATGAAGATAGATTTTATTCTAATTAATAATGGAATGATGGGAGCCAATAGCAATCCTTTTTTTATGGCAATTATGAGATTGCTTGCAGCTACTGTCTCACTTTAGTCATTTATCTATTAACATTTCACATAGGGAAACAAATACTCTGGGCTTAGATTTTGACTTCTATGAGATTGTTGAATTTCCCGATTGTAGTTGGAGGTTTTCCAAAGATAGCCTGCTAGCTCTAGAAGCAGATTCGGTTGCTTCTTCTGTAATACCAGCTACATTTAATTTGAAAATTTATGTTCTTAAAAATGAAAAGAAAATTTTGTGGCACATGGATGAATAGAAGGAAAGTTTAATTGTGGTTTTTGTTATGTACCTACCTCTAATGGAAGCAGGGCTTAAACATGCAACAAAGAAAGCGAGGAATGAGTAAACGCGTAGGTGGAGGAACGAGCAACCTTCATCATGACGATCATGGCGGATTGGCTGTCCACTTCTCCATCTGAGATTCTTTTCTTCAATTGCGGAGGATTGGCATCAAAAACGAAAATTTTGGAGCTAACTTGCCGTATTAAATAAAAGCTGTTGACTAACCTGTTAAGCAAGTCTTCAGTCATAAATCTTAGCTGCGGTTAATTTTAATTTTAATAAAATTAACTTTGAATCGTTAGATATAATTAAATATATAAATATATATAATTTTATTTATTGCGAATTACTTTTACAGATATCTATCAAATCTCAATCAAACTGTCATCCTGGTGGGAAAGATATAAGTAATGAATCACTTCTATAATGAGACCTAATTTTGTTAAGATTAAAAATAAAAAAATCAAATAGGTTTTTATGTCTTTTTAAAGTTTAAACAATTATTCTTTTGTTGCTTAAATTTTTTAATTTAATTTTGTGTAAATGTTTTTTATCGTTTACAAGTGTGTTTGTTATATTATTTTATTTAAATAAAAGATAAATGGTTAGTAAAATTTTTTTTTTAGATCATTTAAGCTTTGTTTAACATAATAGTGTTTTTATAAATATTTTATATATTTGATAATTTTTTATTTATTATAAAATATTATATTTTATATTATTAATTAATATTATAATATTTAATTTTTGTTTTAAATTATAAAAATAAAATAAATATTTTTCTATAGAAATATTATTTAAAATATATTTATAAAATTTAATACAATATTTTTAATTTAAAATTAAAATATTTATTTAAAAATATATTATAAATAATAAAATAAATAAATAAAATCATCAAACAATTTTTTATAATATATAATCATCAAAATAGTTATAAATTTATTTATAGAATATTTGTTATTAGAATATATATAAATAAGAATAGATTAAAAAATATTAAATTTATTTTTTATTATAATAATTTTAATTTAAATATATAAATATTAAAATTAATTAATAAAAATTATAATACTTAAATTCAAATTGAATTATTGTGTTTTTATTTATTATTTTATATTTATTTGTTAAATTAACAATCAGTTTTACCAAATATATCATTTTCATATATATATATATATATTTAAATAAATTTTTTTTCTTGATCATAAAAATAAAATAAATAAAAAAATTAGATTATTCAATTTTTTTCTAATTTTTGTCCAATTCCATGAACTCAGATTTCTTAGCAAGAAAAAAGAAATAAAAAATTTTCTATGAGGCTGAAATAGAATTTAAAATAAAATTATAAAAGAAAAATTAAGATTAATTTTATTTTTGGAACATGAAAATCAATCTTAAGTGATTATTACTCTTTTGTTCTTACTATCTATCATTATTTTTTAAAAAAAATTTTAATTGTTACTTGAAAAATTAATAATATATTTTTAATATTTATAAGAATATTAATTAGTAAATAATTAAAATAAAAATAAAAATTATATAAAAATTTTAATATAAACAATTGGAAGAAACTCTGCTGATTTAACGGATGACTAGTTGTCTATAACTATCCAATATAAAAAAAAAATTACATAAGCATTCATGATGGAGAATTGCTTTTACTAAGAGTGAAAAAGAGTCTAACTAAGTTAGACTTTTGAGTGCTTAACTCGATCTCGTTAAAAAGTTTGAAGCCTGAATCTTCTTATTAAAGGTCATTTTTCTATCAATGTCTAATATGATTTAAAGCTTATAAGACCTACAAGTTTGTTTAAAAGTCTAAATTCTAAAAAAATTCAATAAATAGGCTTAAAGTTTATATAAATGATTGATTAAAAAATATTTACAAGCTTAAAATTTACAAGATAAAAAAGTTATTAAATAAGTTTATAACATATATATATATATATATATTAATATTATGTAAATAAAATATATTAAGATAAATATAATAAATATAAATATATAATATATGAAGATAAATAGGCTCCTAAAGTTTTTTATAAATCTAAGTTTGATTTGTTTATCTAAAAAGATTTTGTTAACCAATTTAAACTTATTTATTTATTAAACAAACCGAGTCAAGCAGTTAAGTTTTAAACGAGCCGAGCTATAGATCACGGTCTTATTTACTTCCATCCCTACTTTTTACACCCTGTTTTTCCTATTTGTACCTTCTTTTATTTTTTAAATTTTATATATAATTTTATTCTTCTATAAATATGTAAAAGTAAGTTTTTAAAAAATTAATTTAAGAATGTATTTTTTACATTTTAAAATTAAATTTTTAAAATATAAAAAGTATATTTTGAAATTTATTTTTTCTTTTTTTACATAAAAGAAAAATAAAAAAAACGAAGGAATTCTATAATTAAATTCTGCAATAGTTTTTTTAAAATATATTTTTTACATTTTGAAGTTAAAATTTTAGAATATATTTTTTATCTTTTTGAATTTTAATTTTAGAATGTATTTTAAAAAAATATTCTAACATTTAAAAAATATATTTTAAAATTAATTTTTACAAATTTATAAAGAAACAAAATTGAAAATAAAACTTAAAAAAAAAATGGAAGAGGATGCAAATAGAAAACAGGGGTGGAAAGATAGCTCCCTTCATGTTGGTACAGAAACTGACATCCAAATTTTCTAGTTCATCTTTATAGTTAGCCCAAAATTTGTTGATTATGGAGTTTTGAGACACTTGTAGTTTTGACCAAAAAGAAAACACTTGCAAAAACGTCCATAGGCAAAAATTAGCCTACAATTATATGTAATCCTAACATGACAATCCCAAAATGATCTGATGGGAAGAACTTTTTTTCTGAGAATATCTCTTCACAAAATATCTTGTTAAGAAAATTTCTCATTGCGGAAGTCTTCTATGGAACATCATCATATGTTACATGTTTTACGAAAGACTTTAAAAATTAAAATCTATAAAATTAATAATAAATAATAATTAAAAATAATAATAAAAAATTAAAATTTTTTCTAAGCATATATTATTTTTTTTATTCAATATAAAAAATTTAAAAGTAAAATGAGTGAACTGTCACTTTCATCTTTTAATTTATTAACGTGTTTCATTTTATCCTGACTTAAAAAACTAGAATTTGTTAAGTCCTTACTTTATCATTTGTGTTTACATTAGTTTCGGACTAAATTTTCATAAATGAAATTCTTTTGTTAAATGCCACGTAGAATGTCCAAATATGCCTAAACAACATCGTATAATACATTAAGCACTTCTCCACCTTATTCACCTTACTATACTTATCCTCATCTTCATCCTTGTTTCTATGGTGTTGATAAATAAATCTCCAAATACCATCTTTACCATCTTAACTTTGATCCTTTTGTCAATTCCTTAAGGTATATCTAAACATCGTGATATTTAACACCATAAATCAACATTCTATTTTTTAAAATTGATCCCAAAGACTAATGTGAAATACAAATGACAAAGTGAGGGACTAACAACCTAATTGTTTTAAGTCAAATGAAAATGAAACATGTTAATAAAGTGAAGGATGAAAGTGACAGCTTTTAACTTTTATTATTTTTATCCCTAAATTTGTTATTAAATTTCAAAATTTTAAATTATTTAAATTAAATTGTTAGTTCTCAATTTAAAGTCTGCTTTTCTAAATTAATTCTTGTTTCATTTTTTATTAATGACATTTTTATGTATACATGACTAACCACACACGCCCTTTCCATTCTCAACAGAAAAGGAGACAAGATTTTCCTTTCACATGCTCCAAGCGGTGGTACAAAATGAGAACAAGAAAGCATCAAAAATGCATCGGTGAAGAGGTTACTCAAGTTCATCCTCCAAACTGCATTAAGCTCGTGCTTCCAGATAATGGTGGACAAAGGAAGAGGAAGCGGTGATGAATTTTATAAAAAGGGAAAATAAAATATTCTATATCAATGATTAATAACACAATAGTTTTTTTGGGCTAATGCCCCATTCCTTCTCCCTTCACCAACATTTTGGAAATTTTTGTGTGAAGGACCATGAAACACACTATTAGAGTGATAAAATAAAATAGTAAATGTTGAGATGAACCTGAGAAAATAAATGAATTTTTTATTTCTTGCAAGCTCTTAGGTCACAATAAGATCTTTACAAAATTGAAAATGATGTATTAGTGTGATAGAAACTCTACACTAAGCATTCTTAGAAATCGAAATGTTAGTTAATTGTATATAATGTTGGGAATTGAAAAATAGAAAATGGCATATCATTTATTACGATGGCGTTACTAACAAAGATTTTACATTGATGATATTGCTTGGGAATTGGATGAATATACTCTCTTTTAAGTATATTTTGTTCTATTTCTATTTTTGTTAGTATCAATAAACTAATATATTTTTCTCTAGAAAACTATTATGGTTGAAAACCTAGTTCCCTCACACATTAGAGAAATAATTGATGATTACTTCTCAATTTTCAAAAAATGATTTAATTGTAAATATGTTTTATTAGAAAACAATTGAAAATAGGGTAACATTGATGAACCACAACATTATTGTGGAAGCAATGAGTTTTTAAGAAAGAAACAGAGCTTTGATGGAAGTGATGGGTTTTGAGAGGCTACGGGTGATGTTTGTTTTTGGAATAGGCATTTATAACGTCCACGATGAGATTGTAGCATCAAGTGATGAAGAAGATCAAAAGGATGCATAAGGATGTTGATGCATGAGAAAAAATGAGAAAAGATAACTCAAGATGACATGTTTCCAAACTTATGTGGCAAGTCAATGTGTCATTTAACGCGGATACGTAAACATCGTTATTAATAGAGAATGAAGGTAGGACTAACATAGAAATGAATTTTAAATTTATTAACAACATTAAGAGTCAAAATAATAGTTTACTCAAAATTAATAAAACTTTTAATTTTCCTTATAATCCAAATATATGTAATGATAATTTAAAATATTTTATTTTGAAAAGTTATCAAATCGTAAAGATTCAATTGAACGCAGAAATTTATTTCCAATCATGAATCAAATCATGAATTATAAGATTCATGATCATTTTATGATATATATATATATATATATATATCAATATAATATATCATAAATAAAATTATAATTAATATAAATTCACTATAAAAAATCAAATTAAAGTTACAAAGATAATTTAGCATCTTGAAGATATCAAAATTCATAAGTCAAGTATCTAACTTATCTTAGGTATACTTCATGCTTCGATCTTCTGATGAGTCAACATGTTACTCTGATTTATCTCCATCCTCTTCTCCTCAAAATAGCTTTCTCACTTCTCTCCATTTTGTAGTCTTTCTTTACTTTCATTCTCATACCCTATGATAGATTTTCTCTCTATCATTCTTTACAATGAAATTTCATGGACTTACTAAAATAAAGAATTAATAAGTAGGAATGTATGGACAACATAGTTAATATTAATTTTAAGTATTATTTTTAATAAATGCCTCTCTTTCTTCTCTTAGCTAGGGCTCATTCTCCAACAGTGATAAGGATTCATGTATCATCATCCATCTCATGAGATATCAGTGGTAAAGCAAGGATCCTTTTCTCCATAATCCACCCATACATCTTATTCAATATTAGATAGACAAATAGGATCATAAATATCTCCAATTCTCTTCTAAACTTTTGTCTCATTTCCGAGTCAATGATTATATTTGACAAAGACAAGAACATTTAATCTTGTTTCAATGATTTTCTTCTTAGTATGAATTTGATCAAATATGTTCTGAATTTCTTTTCACATCTGATTTACACTACAAGTAAGACCTCAAAACTCTACTTCCTAGCTTTTATAACTCTTTTCCTCTCCATATTATAACTTCTCCCACCAAAGGCAATCAAGACAAAGCCAAAAATGAGAAAATCATATTAAACTTGATTTGCACAAATCTTTCAAAATCATAAAAAATAATATAAAACTTATCAAGTTGTTTCATTTCTCGGTATCTATTGTCATGCTCTTTCCTAAAAGGAAATTCCTCAAGTTATCAAGTTGTAGATCAATTTTATATCTAGTCCTTCTATCTAGATTCATCCTCTTAAATGGTCTCCATATAAACCAATCAAAACTTCACTATTTGAATTAAAATTTTGCCAACAATGATACCTAGTAAAGTAAAAAATTTAAAAAATTTTAATTTATACTATGGTCCATAAAAATAAAATGTTAAAAAATTACATCACATTCACCTACTTTGAATTAAGATAATAAGATGGAGCAGGCCAATGTAATTGCAAAATTCCAGTAGGTATCAATTATATTCACACGCTTTTTGTATCTTTACTCCTGATTCTTAAAGTTGGTGGCTATCTATTCTTTAGCTCTATCCAGATGTTCTTATAAATATGAAGTGACATGTATATGTTTTGAATCTCCATTTGCAAGTCTTAAAACCTTCATAAGTGGAGTAATTCACTTTAAACAATATTGGATGAATTTCCAAAATCTTGCATCACATAACACTATATTCATCACTTGTTTAGCTGCACTTTTACTAGCATGACTACTAGTAACCTATTATTTTGAAGCAAACATAGATTGAAGAATATTCTTTTATTGCATTATACATTGTAATTTGTAAGGTGAGAAAAACAGCTGCAAACCTTATCACTACAGGTCTAGCTAATTCCCTTCTTTTGGAATGATTTCTAAATAAGATTAAGACCCATGTATGCGTATAAATGAATGTGGTGACCTTTTTTGCGCTTACAATGGTACTGTAGAATACTAGAAGCTGACCAATATCTTCAAGAATCAAGTTAAGACAATGAGCTGCACATAGGGAACAAAATAATTTGGTTCTTTTCTCCTTTAGCATATTTTTTGCTGCATTAAGATTAGAAGCACCATCTATTACAACTTGTGTGACATTATCCTCTCTAATTTCCTCTATCATAGAATCTAATAGTTAAAATATTTGTTTGGCATCCTTGATCAAACAAATGTTTTATTCTATTTAAAGGGATCAAATAGTTTTTAAAAGATCAAAATCATACACTCAGTTTAAGGGTACCGTTTTTTGGAACGGACGAGCAGGGTGCCTAATACCTTTCCTACTCGTAACCGACTCCCGAACCTATATTTCTTTCTCAAGTTAGGATTTTTCCAAATATTTTCCCTTAAAAATAAAATTTGCTGGCAGCTCTAGAATTTAAAATAAATTCTTTTAAAAGAATTTAGTGAGTTCGTAATTTCGTTGTAATTACGGTTACGAAAACAGGTTTGATAGTTTTATTAGGAATGAACTATCACTTTCATCCTCCACTTTGTTAACACATTTTATTTTCATCCCTAACTTAAAAAATTAAGTCATTAGTCCTTCACTTTGCGATGTGTCTTTCACGTTAGTTCCTGAGATCAATTTTTATAAAATGGAGTGTTGATTTGGGTGTTAAATGTCATGATGTCAATTTATATATATCTTAAGGGTCAACCAAAAAGGATCAAAGAAGTTTCACTGGTGAAGGTGGAGCATTTAAAGCTTTATTTACCGAAACTGTGGGAACAAAGATAAGAATGATGATAGGTATAGCAGGGTGAATGAGGTAAAAAGGTCTTTAATGTATTATACGATGTTACTTAAGCATATTTGAACATCCAATGTGGTATTTAATGACATCAATCAACACATCGTTTATGAAAATTGACACTAGGGAATGAGGTGAAAGACAAATGACAAAGTGAGATTGATAGCCTAATTTTTTCAAGTCAAGGATGAAAATAAAACACGTTAATAAATTGAAGGACGAAAGTGACAGTTCACTTGTTCTATTAGTTTCATCCCATTGCTACACAGTCTCCCATAGCCCCTCACTTAAACCCAAAACACAACATACTTATTTCTCTCTCTATTCTCTCTCCTTAAGGTTTAATATGTCATTAAATAAATTCAAATTAATAGATATTATCCGTTAATTTGAATTTATTTTTTTAAATATCAAATTTTTTTCAAATTTTATGAAATTTAGTAAGGATGCTCTATATAATATAATTTATTAATTTAACAGTTGAATTGATAAAATTTAATTATTTATGAGAGTTATCAAATAGAGTAACTCTATCTAAAGTTAATTACAAAGTAACATATATATATATATATATATATATATATATATATATATTCAAATTTACTGTCGAAGATATAGGGAACTATGAAGAACTCTACTAAAAGTTCTTATCAGAAACTTAGTTTTATACATCCAACGATTCTAACCATGTGATAGACTTAATATATAGCCTTGGACACTTTCATGAACCTAAAGTGATCAACAGAAACAGAATATGTATCTATTCAAGAACTATGGAGAATAGAAAAGATCATGAGTAGTAATAGCTGTATTACTAATATTAGTTACCAAAATGAAAATAAACCAGTAAAGTAATATCTATCGTTAGAACAGAAACAAAGCAAAGGAGGGATTTCATAAAGAAAACCAAAACTGATGGAATTCTAACTATGATGTACAGGAGCAAGAAGAAAAATATGACAAACCTTCAACGGATTTGAGTAGGAACAGATAAAAAGAGAAACTACCTAGCAATTATAATAACAGATGCTTAAGTTTAGATATAAATACAAAAGTTCTTATCATTGACAAATAATGCTTGTAAAGTTAAAGAGCCTAAGGAGGATAAACATAGGAAAAATTACTTTCATCCAATGAGAGGAAAAGAGAATAGAGAAAGAAAATCAACATTGTAAGAGATAAACCAAAAAGTACTAACCTTTCAGATCAAAAATAAATAACGAAATGGAATGAAGGAATAACTATGACCATGAAGTCAAAGTTCTACAGGATATGTCAGATGTTTTATTTAAGAACAGGAGAATAGGAAATAGTCTCAGGTTTATACAACTACAATCAAACACTGCCAAACGAATGGCTTTGGAAGAAATAACAAAAAAAATGTTTCATCATTTAACATAAAAGGACAACTAAAAATATGGAACCACAGTTGTAAGGCTAAAAAAATGCATACATTTGAAGTCGAGTTAGGAGACAGATAAAAGAGGAATACCTACGGAGATGATAATAGATGTTAAAGTTTAGATAGAAATAAAAAAAGGTCTCATCATTGATAAATAAAAAATCATAAATGAAAGATTCATAATAGAACAAACATAAAAAAAAACATTTCTCATCGAATAGAGAAAACAAAATAGAAAAAGAGGAGTTTTGTGAGCTGAGAAATACATATGTTTTATTTAAGAATATAAAGAATAGGAAATAATGTATGAGTTCTATACAATACCATTACCAAAATGAAAAAAAATCATAACGTAATATCTTCCTTAGATAAAATAGAACAAGATAAAAGTTTCATCATCCAACATAAAGAGAGATTGTAAAGTAGAAAAAAAATACAAACATTTAGCATCGAGTTAGGAGATGGATGAAGAAAACAAACACCTACAAAGATGAAAAGAAAGCATTTTTCATCAAACGAGAAAAGAAAAATGGAAAAAGGAATCAACATTGTAAGGCACAAATAAAAAATACTAACCTTCAATGTTCTAAATGGAGGGGAGAAGAATAAGGAAATAAATGATATGATAGTAGATGTCAAAACTCTATGAGGAATGAAGATGTTCTATATGAAGAGATGTTTAAGTTGTATTGGAAAGTTATTACAGAGTGTGGAAGATGAAACAGAATGCCATTAGATATGTTCAAAATAAATAAATTAGCGTATGAAATAAGTGTTTTAATGTTAAAAACAAATGATCAAAGATGATTTGATTTTCGTATAGAAACCCAACAAATAACATTCATGGCATCACTTTTTCAAATTCATGACAACAATCAAAGAACATGCTTTATGATAAGAAAAAAAATAAAAGAAACAAAAGAACCCACTAACTTGCAAAAACGACAGTGAAAAGAATCAAAGACAGTGAAGGTTTCAAACTTCATTCTCCACGTGTCTCAATCCATAATTTTTTCTCATTCGTTCTTTGATGGATCATGCAAGCACATAATGCTCACTCTCTTGTTTATATGGTGGTTGTAGAAAGTAGGGGCGTAAGAAATAAAGGCGGTGAGAGTTCTACAAGAAGTCATGGATCCATATAAGAAACTATGAAACATAAAAGAAAAGATGAAACAAAATGAGTGTATGTGAGATATCTATAGAAAGAAAAATATTAATAAATAAATAAATAAATGGTAGAAACAATAAATATATACAATTATTGAGGTAGAAATAATTATACATTACCTAAGAAAAATAGCATGTGTGCTCAAAATTAAAAAAACAAAGAAGTTTAAAAAGACTGTATTATTATAACAAAGTCATTAATTATATTTAATAGTAATTTTAATAACATTAATTAATCTCTTTTAATGATAAATATTTCTCTTTGTTTGATTGGGAAAACACATACTTGCACTTGGATAGATAAACTATATTTTTAAAAAACCTCTATATCTTCTTACAATGTCAATTACTAAATTATCCCCATAGGATACAACATAGGTAGTGGCTAACCATGGAAACATAATAGAAAGGTGTTTGGAAGGAAAATTTTGCTCCAAATATTGCAAATTTATATGATAAAGGATTTAAAAAACTAATTAATATTTTTGTTTATATTACAATTTTTATATAATTTTTTATTTTTATTTTTATTTTTTACTAATTAATTTTCTTATAAAAATTAAAAGTACAATAATAAAATAATATTAATTTTAAAAGTAAAAATTAAATGTTTTTAAAAATAATGACAAATAGTGTAAAAAAAATAAAAAAGTAATAATCACCTGAGATTTATTTTCATATTTTTATAGTTATATAACTAGAAAGTAATAGAGATATTTTTGATAATCGATTAATCACAATAAAATTTAAGATATAGATGGATAAATTTACTATAATTATATTTGAGAATAATAATTATTTATCATGTTACTTATTTATGTTCCTTTTTCTTCTTTATATTTTTTTATTTTTTATTTTTATTTTTATTTTTCTTTTATTCTTTGTTTTATGTCTCTTCTTCTTTTTCGGTTTGAACTTAATCTTGTTTATTTTTTTTTTCACTTTTATCTTTTTTTTTCTTTTATTGATAGAAAATTAATTTTTATAAATTATTTTATATAAATTTAAAAAATTAATTAATAATTTTATTATATTAAAATTTTTATATAATTTTTTAATTTTAATTTTGATTTTTTATTAATTAATATTCTTACAAAAATCAAAGGTATAATACAAAAAATGTTATTCTTTTTAAAGTAAAAAATTATTTTTTAAAAAAATAATGACAAATAGTAAAAAAAATAACTACTTAAGATTGATTTGCATATTTCTATAAAAATTTTTTAATCTTAATTCTTCCTTTATATTCCTATTTTAAATCTCATTAAGCCTGATAAAAAAGAATTTTACTTTTTTTTATGTTCTTGCAAAGGGCATGATGCATGTTGTACAGAAATAATAAAAAATAAAGTTGAATGGTCTAATTTTTTTTAATTATTTTATTTTTATGATCAAGAAAAAATTTTCTTTTATTGAAGAGATTTTTTTATACATATACAAAAATAAACTAACACAAAATTAAATAAAAACGTTCCCAAATTTTGGTTATTACTTAAATTGTGAAACAAAAATAGATTAAAAAATTTAAGCACCAAAAAAAAAATTTAAACTTTGAAAAAGACATAAAAATCTATTTAATTTTTTTATTTTTAACTTTAACAAAATTAGGTCTCATATTATAGAAGTGATTCATTACTTACATCTTTTCCACCACCAACAGTTAAGGATGACAGTTTGATTGAGATTTGGTAGATATCTATAAAAATAATTCGCAATAAATAAAATTATATATATTTTTAATTATATCTAACGATTGAAAATTAATTTTATTAACATTCAAACTAATCGCAGCTAAGATTTATGACCGAAGACTTGCTTAGCAGGTTGGTCAACAGCTTTTGTTTAATACTGCAAGTTAGCTCCAAAATTTTAGTTTATGTTGCCAATCCTCCACAATTGAAGAAAGATCTCAGATGGAGAAGTGGAACTTCCAAATCGCCATGATCGACATGATGAAGGTTTACTCGTTCCTCCACCCTCCGCGTTTACTCATTCCTTGCTTTCTTTGTTGCATGTTAAGCCCTGCTTCCATTGAGAAGGTACATAACAAAAACCACAAAATTAAGCTTTCTTTCTATTCATCCATGTGCCACAAAATTTTCTTTTTCATTTTAAAGAACATAAATTTTCAAATTAAATGTAGCTGGTATTACAGAAGAAGCAACCGAATCTGCTTCTAGAGCTAGCAGCACACTTGTGCGAGGCTCTCCCTACCAACTACAATCAGGAAATTCAACAATCATAGAAGTCAAAATCTAAGCCAGAGTATTTGTTTCCCTATGTGAAATGTTAATAGATAAATGACTAAAGTGAGACAGTAGCTGCAAGCAATCTCATAATTGGCATAAAAAAGGATTGCTATTGGCTCCCATCATTCCATTATTAATTAGAATAAAATCTATCTTCATCTCTATGTGATCTGTTGGAAATACTTGGGTCTCAAAAGGCTTAAAGTTCCACATTGTTTGGAATAGGAATAGACATAGGCTTTTATATACATGGATGCATCATACAATCTTGTAAATAAGCTAGTAATGAAAAGGCCTTGTTTAATTCAAATTGGCCATATCTTCCCATCCCTGCACCCCAACCTATTCTCCATCTGCATTAATTTTAAGGTTTCTACCTTGTGCTGCTATCTATCTATACTGGTTCTTATTCTGGTGCAGATTCTTGTGTACTTCGATGAGCTCTCCAATCCAAACCTGATGTGACACGTTGGGAATTTGTTTACCAGCATAAGAAATCACAAACTATTGGCTTCAAGAAAGAAGCACATCTGCTCCTTAGGTATTCTGTATCATGAATTTGTTAAAAAAAAAGGTGTCACATGGTGTGAGTTAGTAAGATGAAACCTTTTCTACGTACAGAGATGCTCTGTAATGTAAAGAAGGACAAAAAGAATTGAAGTGTTCTGTCTTTTCTTTTCTCTATTTTCCTTTAGGAGGCTCCTCCCCTCAAAGCGAGGCTTTCCCTCTCTTTTACAATTCTGTTTCATAGAATTTGGTGCTCTTTCATTGAGAGCATGATGGAGCCTTCTATAGTTGCCATTTACTGTAGTTATGGTTATGCACAAAATGAGGCTTATCCTCCACTTGGTTCTCCTTCTCTAATCATGCATTCCTTTTATGATTTGAATGGTACTTGCTGTACAGTTTTTCCTACTACCAATGTCCAGCTTTGCAATATGGAGTTGATTTTGAGAGCAGTCGAAACAGACTCTTTGGCGTTTTCGGTAATGTGGAAACCCTTCATCCACCCTTAGCACCTTTAATTTGTATGGTAGTTGAAAACGATCCAGGCATTGTCACAGGTTGTATGGCAATTTTCTTTGACAACAAAATCAATTTCCATAAGAGCCTTGCTCTTATTGATTCTGAATTATCAACTCTGAGCAACCTTGGTGAAACAGTGATAGGTTCATTTTCGTTCATAGACTCTGATTAAGGCCTAAATTGCATGACTTGGACAGATTAAGAAATGAAACCCTCATCACTCGCTAATGCATTTTCTTCCATTGATGATGAAGCCACCCCTCAACCATCTTCACCATCATCATTATCTCAAAAATTAAATCATCTTTTTCTGTCAAACCAGAATCCTGAAATACCCTCTGCACGTTGGCAGAATCTCTGGAGGTTCATAATGGCATTCAGCTGCTGCTAACTGTGATTCCAAACTCTGTGCAAGAAGCAGGCGAAGAATCAGAATATTACTTCATTATGTCCCTCAATAGGCTCTCATTTGCAAGCATTAGTGCCAGATCCATGCAGCACCTTACAATATTTGACTGGAATTTGATCTTCCTGGGTAGGTTGTCTCATCTATTTGTCACTTTGCATCAGTTTAATTTGGTTTATGAAATTTCACCTCGAATTTCTGGCATTTTGTTGAATTGACAATTTGATTATGTCTTTGTAATTCCCTTCATTTGGTGTATTGCGGAGGAGATTCGCTGGGTCTTCTATTCCATGTTGAGTAACTGTTTTGAGCCAGCTCCACATTTGAGATGCCAGTTCTAGTTTGTGCATGTGCTGATGGATTGGATTGCTGATGCTTGCCAACTGTTTGATGATCCTAGTTGTGTAGCAACTGACACCCGTGTGCACCTTCAGGAATGTGTTCTATTATGGTGATATACGGAACAGGTCTCCAGCATACCCTAAAAAAATTCCTCATCAAACACTTGCCACCTTCGTACTGCCACATCAACTCCATTTCATGATTCAGCATATCCAAAATGGAAAATTGAAGAGAGGAACTCCACGAATTTTGCCTTGTATGATACTAATATGTGGATTATTTTTCATACTAGAATCTCCCAGGTGGCTAAGATGTGGATGACACAGGAGTTTGAGATTTCTTTGCAAGTGTTTCGAGGATTTGGCACAGATATACCACTTTTGGTACATGAAATTTAGAGATCTGTGACATCAACAGGAAAAGAATTACAATCTGGTTTGCAGACATGAAAAGATATTGGTTTCCTTTAATGGTGCAGATTGGATTGCTTGTACTCCAGCAATTGAGTGATACCAATGGAATTCTGTTCTATTCAAGTACCATCTTTGCAAATGCAGGAATTTCATCCAGCAATGTTGCTACGGTTGGACTTGGAGCTATTTAGGTCACAGTGATGGGAATCATCACTTGGTTCTAATAATATCCTCATCTATAAAGACAGTTAGCCTCCTTACTTCTGTACCATTCTATCTGGAGGGAGTCACTTCAGAGGATTCTAGTCTATACAACATTTTGGAAATACTTGCTGTTGTTGGGCTCGTGGCTATGGTAATTGGCTACTCTCTTGGACATGGACCAATCCCTTGGCTTATAATGTTTCCTATGCCATGAAACAAGCTTTTCTATATGGAGAGAAGCTCTGTAATGTAAAGAAGAAAAAGAATTGAAGTGTTCCTCCCCTCTGGATGAGGCTTTCATTCTCTTCTACAATTCCGTTTCACATCACATTCGGCATACTTGGCTCCATCCTGTGACTTTCAGGATGTTGTAAATCTCTGTCTGATTTCCTGATCTCTTATCCGTATCCTGTACCCTTTTAACCAGACCATCCAGCATCAATGTTTGGGTTCAACACTCCTCCTGCTGGCGTAGTCCATATCTCCTGCACAGGCACTTTTGAGAATCAATTTATGGTGGGCTTGGTTTCTCTTGCAATCTGAAAGGAAGCATACAATGATTGTCTGCATGCCTGCAAATCTGGAGTTTTCTTATTAAAAACAGCCTCATTTCTTGTCTTCTGCCCATATTATTACACTGCCATTTTACAAACAGAAATGTTAGGTAGTAGCAACATTTAATGAGGGTGTCTGGTAGGAGAATTCTTTTAAGTTTTTTATGAATCTTAACTTGGGAATATTAGTTTCATATGTTTGTTATACATATCTTAAAAACATTATCCGAAAACTAACATTATCAAGAATATATATTTTTTCTTATATTTTTCATTAAAACATTCCCATAGGAGAGGGTGGAAATCCAAGATGAAAGTAGAAAAGCTTTAACTATACTCATTTAACATCCCCACGAACCTTTTAAATTTACCAAACACATTTACCACAGACAGGCATTTGAATCATATATGACTCAGTACATAAGATGCTTTATCTTTGAGGGTATTTTGAGTTTTCAAAATTGGCCCAATTGAAGCTATGAGAGTAAGAAGGCATATTTGAAAATTGCTGTCTCTGCAACTGTGATCTCACGGAGTAATATCCATCATTCGATCTCTGGCTCAATCCAAAATGATTTAGTCTTCTGGTACTTTTAAGCTTATTGGAGTAGCCTAATTTTTGCAGCTTCTACAGGATGAAAAATATGTTGTATGCAGTCATTGCGGTGTGTATTCCATGCTTGTTGGTCATTTAGCAATAAACAACTTACTGCATTTAGTATGCTTAATCTGGTAAAATTATTATTATTATTGTCTCTTTGATATACTTAAGCAGAAACTGGTGATTGGGGTTTGGGAAATATGTATTCTATGGTGAAATTTGGCTTTGACCAAACCTAACATGAAGAACATGTGGTACCAGTACAGTGCATAAACTATTAGACTCATTGTTTGGATCTATGTAAGAGCAACCTTCCAGATTGTGGAATTTCGCTGAGTTCTTGCCAGAGGCAATGACCAAAAAGCTAAGGAGGGTAGTTTTCCTGAATATGCTAATGAAGTGACAATGCAATACAGGCTTCGACGCAGGATACTGATGCTTAGAAACCAGGAGGTTCTGAAGGATATGTGTTATAATTGAGTATAGGGTTTTTTAAGTATATGGCTGCAGCTATTTTGGCTATCATACACTAATTTTGAAAATGCGAAGAAAAGAAAGTTATTTTAATTATCATGCACTATATTTTATATTGTGAAACTACATATATTTTTCAAAAGAAAAGTAATAATTCTACTTGAATTGGAAAAGATTAAAATGTTTCGTATTTTTTTATAATATTCTCTTTACTATTTTAGGATATTCTTCTGAACACTAATTATATTTTTATTTATTTCAGGTATTTATTTAATTAAAATGTTAACGAATTGAAGGCATTTTTAATTCAAAAGAAATAAAAGAAACCTGATTTGCATGTCCTGATTCTTTTTTATAATTAAAATAATTCAAAAAGCTGTATCATCAAGTACAAACTTCAACTTTTTAAGTTTTGTTCTGTCTCTTTCTTTTTAAGTAACGGCACGTGCGTGTACTTCTCTTATAGTTTAATCATTGGGATTGCTAGTTTAAGATTCACCAAATAGGTCTGTAGACATCACGTGTCACATCCAGGCGATATGCTATAAATGCGGCTACATTTATAGCATTTATAGGTTTTTCCTTTTCGATAAAGCCGACAGAAGCCCGTCTTTTCTGTTAGTTTTGGCGGCTGCCATTATAGTGTCTCCCTTCACTCTAACTTGAAGAAATGGGTCTCTCAGTGTCCAAGAAAAACGTAGTGACCACTGAGGAAAGTTCAAAGAAGGCCTTGTTGATTGGAATAAACTACACGGGGACGCTAATGGAGCTGTGGGGGTGCCACAATGATGTGAAGATCACGAAACAATACCTCATGAAGCATTTTCAGTTTCAAGAGGAAAATATCATTGAGATTGTTGATAGTGAAACCTGTCAAATCCAACCCACAGGAGAGAACATAAGACTGGCACTGTGGAAGCTGGTTCAGTCAGCCAAGCCAGGAGACATGCTCTTTGTCCACTTCAGTGGCCACGGCGACCGCGAACTCTCCAAGGCTGTGGATGACGACACAGGCTACAATGAATTCATCTATGCTGTTGATGGGGATTGTATCACTGGTTTGATAGTTTTTTTCTCATCTCCTTTTTCACTCTTTTTTCTGCTTTTCCTATAAGTCAGTTAGATCCCAAGCAAGGAAGGTAAGTATTAACTGACCCCAAAAATGGAATTTTGTACTGTTGTTTTCCATTACTTATTTTATTTGCCTTCTGTCACTCTCATGTTGATTGAAAAGAATTCCAAGAATATCTGTGCTTTTATTGCACTTGATTTGGTACTAATAATATTATTATTTGGACGATTAATTATGTGAAGGATTTCAAAATGTGTTGCGAGGGCCAACCTTTTTCTTATATAAACTCAAAGTTCAAATGCAAATTTTGGAACCTTTTTTCCTTTGTTCTTGTTTTGTACCAAACATAATTCAATTATTAGTGAACATGCACCAAACAAATCAAATGTAATTCAAACCATTGGCATGATTCTTTGGGAAACAATGCTGATTCTGCTGTCTGTGTGTATGCAAACAGATGATGATTTCAGGACATATAAAAGCATGACCCCAGATGGTTGTAGTTTCACAATGGTCGCAGATTGTTGCCACAGTGGGGGCATGATTGAAGCTGCTAAAGAGCAGATAGGTGACAGCACAAAGGAAAGACGCCGACATTCACGCTGCTCTGGCTTTAAAACTGACAACACTCCTCATGCTGAGTACAATGGCTATGTGGGCCATAGATCTTTGCGTCCTTCCACCTGGCTGTCCTCCACCCCAACATTTAACTTTTGGAGGTCTCCAAAACCATATATAAACCACAAGTGCAGCCGTATCAGCTTCGATTATGAACAATTTTCTGTAGTAAGGATTTGGAGGGCTCTGCAATCGACATTAAAAATATTGCCTCAGTCTAACATTAAAACAATGGAAAATTTTGAACCAAGTATGATCAACCCACCAGACGATGATGGAATTCTGTTGAGTGCTTGCCAGAGTTATGAAGAAGCTGAGGAGAGAGAGTTTTCTGGCACAGTATATGGGGTTTTTACCAAAGCCATAGAGACTATAATAAACAAGACTGGTGGGGTAGTTACACTCCGGGATCTTGTTCTGCAGGCTAGGGAGATACTTGACAAGGAGGGAAGTCGTAAAAAACCTGGCCTCTATTGCAGTGACCCCCATGCTGATGCTCTTTTTCTGCGCTGATCTTATAGAGAAGCGCAGCCTAAAATAAAATTGTTGTTGCTGTTATTGTTGTTGCTGCGACTATTGCTGTTGCTGTTGCTGCTGGTGCTGGTGCTGCTGCTGTTTCTGTTGCTGCTGCTGCTGCTGCTGCTGCTGCTGCTACTACTGTTGTATTATTTTATACCATTGGTTGTGGAACTCATGGCTTTAATTTTCTGCCAGAACCTTGTGTTTTGTCTGCAATAACTGGCTATATGCATCAATTTACATTGTGGAGGTCCTGTTTACATTATGTCTGTGATCTTTCTTGTCTTCTTTAACATCAGTTCCTGCACAAAGTGAAACCTTTTTCTGCATAACATCCTGTTAATGTCTTCTCACCATTTTGATTCGAATAATCCAAAACTACACATAATGTCAGTAATTCTTATCTCATTTGAAAGTTAAGTTCGTTCAGTTATGTTGAGCTAAAATTTGAATGCATAACTATACCTGTGACTTCTGTTCTTCTTCCAAAGTTTGCTGAAAGTTTTGAACAGCAAAGGTTGTGAGCTTAATTAGATTTCGGGTGTGTAATTGTGAAGCAACAGTCTTTGATCTTTCTAAATGTGCTCCTTGGTCTGGTTTTAAGTTGTATGGACTGTTCTTGTTTGGTTATTTAAGGTTGTTTGTTCTTAAATAAATATGCCAATCTTTTTTCTTTTGTTTTAAACGCCTTGGGATGAAAAACTGTGCACGTTCGTTGTATTGACTGCCTGCGGCAAATGTGAATAGGTAGGTTCCATTATTCTAAGCTTCATAATCTGCTTATTATAGCGAGTTGTGTCTTTCATGGCTTGCTTCAGTCTGAATACATGGTGTAGTGACCCCATTGATTATGACAGAGATTTTTGGCCGGCTATGTGCATTATTATGGAGCACATCTGCTTTATGCCTCAGATTTTTTCTCATTTGCTGTTTGGCACCAATTCATGCCCAAAGTGATGCCATTTTCTGCTTGACACATCCTGTAAAGGTGCTGCCACTTTGTGATTCAGATTTGAAGCTACACATGATATCTTTTATTGGTTCTTGTCTGGTTTAAAAATTTAAATCATCCAGTTAAGTTGAGGTAAAATTTGAATGTGTATCTTTATTCTTGTGATTTTCGAAAGCTACAACTAATATCTATTGGTTCATATCTCGTTTAAAACTTCAATCATCCAGTAACGTTAAGATAAAATTTGAATGTGTAACTCTAGTCCTGTGATTTTCTGTTCTTTTTCCAAAGTTGGCTGAAAATTTTTAACAGCAAAGGATTTGGGCATGTAATTTGTGATGCAGCAGTCTTTCATCTCTTTAAATGTCTGTTTGGTCTGGTTTTAAGTGGTATGATCTGTTCTTGTTCAGTGGTTTCATGTTTTATTTGTACTTATTTAAATATGCCAATTTTTTGCTTTTAAACACCTAAGGATGAAAGAATTATGCATGTTCATACAAGTGACTGCCTGCTGCAAACATAGATGGAAGAATTTTTTTTTAGCTTCAGAATTTGATAATTATGCAATGAGGTGTGTCTTTCATAATATGCTTCAGTCTGAATATATGATGTTTTTAAAGTTGCAGCTTCGTTGTCTGAATAATATGAAAAAAATTGAGACTGCTCTGCTTTTGGTTTAAGCAATTATCAAATATTTTGAGACCTAACTTCTTCCCTTTTGCACTCACTAGTTTATGTACACTGCCCATGCATTTCTTTCTCCATTTTAAATTTCTTGTATGTACTTATGCTCATTAGGTTATTTGGGAACTGTACACACGAACAAATCTTAGATTTATATACCTTCTTACGTGATAATATATTAAATGGGTGAATAAGTGTTTTGGATTTGTGGTTTGACCATGCTAAAATTCCATGACTTCAAGCTTTAACCTTCTTTCAATCAAGTGTTAATGATGTTGACCCCATTGACTTTTGATACTTCAATTTTTCTGGTTTAGTAGTTTTATACTCTTGTGATCTTGTTGATATAAATAATCTATCGGTGCTTATTTTAAAATATTTTAAAGCAGTCTTATGATGGGTTTACCATCAAAATTTAGGTGTTAACTTTAGGGGAGTGAATATGACTTTGGAGGAATGTGTTGAATCATAGGTGTCATTAGAAGTTGGTTTTGTGTGTCATTGAATCTAGTGTATGCTCTACTGGTTTATTACAAATATTCACGATCATCATGACATGGGCATCCTTTATTGGATCTTTTGTGCTGATTATACATAAGGGTTGAATTTAACTGGTTATTTTTGTCTCAAATGTAAAATTTGTCATGGGATTCTTGGTGTTTGTGCTCTGGGATCAGACTAATCTTGTCTCATTAGTCAGTAAAATCTGTCCCGTTTCATGTACCATTTTTTATGTTAGTAGCTAAGTCTAGGATTTAGGGTTGAATTTTGAAAGTATTTGAATTTTGTGACGGAAAATAATTTGTAGACAACCCTTAGGATGTTTATGTCTTCGGAAAGAAAGGAATAGAAGATAAAAAAGTGATAGATATAATGGATGTTAGTATTTTATTTATGTAAACAATATTAATAATTTTGTAATTATTTTTTATATGGCTATTATGAATTGTATGAAAGAAAAATTTATAAAATATAGTATATATAGGGGAGAATGACATATGTTTGGTTTGATAAAATGTAATTTTATTTTTATTTTTTATTTTAAAAAAATTATAAAAATATCATTTTATATTTATTTTATTTATTTGTGAAAAATTTATAAAACACAACAACTACTGTAAAATTAAATTAATTATGATAATAATTTATTAAAATATGAATTAAAAATAAAATATATTTTCTCAAATAGAACAAGTTTAGAATTGCACACGTTTAAGTATTCATTATAAAAAGATTATTATTTATTAATAGTTTTATTATATTAATCTCTTTTAATATATATTTTTAATTAAAATTAAACAATTAATATAAATTTTAATTTTTAAAGTTTATAATAATAATATACTTTTCGTTAAAAAAATATTAACTAGTATTTTTGAAGTACTAATTAAAAATTAAAAATATTATTAATATAATTTTAAATGCATCATAATATAGTTTTTAATATAAATTTTTAATTTAATGATCATTATTTCAAAGAATTAGTTAACAAAAACCTTTTTCGTTGAAAAAAATTTATAAAATAATTTTAAAATTTTATTATTTTTATTTGTTAATAAATATTTTTTCTTATGATCAAACGTACTCATTTTAAAGTAAACTTCATAAAATACTTACTTGGATTTATCAAAAAGAGATGGCAAAAAGAACTAAATTACCTCCATCACAGATTTAGAATCTGAGACCTATGAGAATCTACAATGGTGATATGGTCAATCACAAAATGCTTGAAATCAAACAAACTAGCCCTGCCAAGTTTAACTGCTAAAGAAACAATTAGTAGCTGTGAGGTTGTAAACAAGTCACTAATGATGGATGTATGCTACTTAATTATATGTATTAGAAGTTTTCCCAATCCTGTGGAAGACTTTGGACAGGTAGCATCATCCCTATGTCATTGTGGCATCGAGTGAGCCTTAATATGCTTCGACTGTAACAACATAATGTCACAAGAATATATTTATTGATTGCAGTTTAGCTATAACAGTTCAGCTTATGAACACCTTAATAATACTTCACTAATTTAGTGAAAGCCAAATCATTTGTGCTCAGACTAAGAGATTCAAAATCATATACCGTACCATGTTGCACCAAATAATTGACAAGCAAGAGCCATAAACCAAAATTTGGATTTGCATAGTCTATGTATATTGTTTTTATTCTATCTCCCATTTGTTCAACTTAACAAGTTAACATATGTGAATTGTCATGAAATCGTGGAGGATTGTTAAATTTTGGTTGGCACAGCATATGAGAAGTGAGACAATTTGCTGGGTCAAAGAAACTTACCTTTTCTAAAGAGTAAAATATATTAGTACTCATTGATTTTAATTTTTGGTTAAAATTTTAAAGTTTGTAAAATTAAAGTGATTCAATAATGATTTTTAAATATTAAAAAGTTAACTTTTTATTAGTAATTAGTCTGGAGACTACTATAATAATATAGACTCAATGCAAGAACAGTGACATTTTTTATTAAAAAAATCAAAACACTAAACATCAAACAAAAAATAGAATTAGAATGTTTTTAAGGACATATGTTTTTACTTTTTAAAGATTCTCTCATGAAATTGATGTAAAAATAATCTCAAAATAAGTTAAACAAGCACAAAAATTATACCCTTAAGAAAAAAAATACTCTAAAACATTAGGATTATATTTAATAAATTGTAGTTTAACTTGAATAAAAATAACTTTTTCTTTAATGTTTCAAAATCGTTTGAACGTAATTAAATTATAGTTTTAAGGTAAAAAATATATATACAACTATTGTCCAAAACGTTAAATATCACTTTGTTTTTGGTTTGACAACTTTGGCTGATTAAAAAATTTTCATAACCGATACAGTAACAATCACAATCATACTCTTAGTAATGAACATTGAATACTTCTACTACCAAAGTAAAATTAAAATTTTCAAATAAGAGATAAAATGATTCAGATTGATACAAGAGATTAAAAATTAAAATAGTTTAGATAGTGTCTCAAATTTAAACTTATCGTTTTTTTATTATATCAAAAAATATTAAAAAAAATGTAGTTACAAAATTATTTTTACTCTATGCATGTCAAAAATATAATATAAATATAAATATATATATATATATATAAATTTCTGTTTGATTTACAAAAATATATATATATATATATATATATATATATATATATATATATATATATATATATATATATATATATATCCATATTATGATTTGAAGTTTCACTTTACTAAGTACATATTTGACTAAATAACGTTTAACTTATTTATCAAAGACTTATATAAAAATCTTTAACATTTTTTTAAAAAAAAATATAATAAAATTTCATGATATCATGCAAGAATCTTAATCTAAGAAATATTAGTGTGTGTTTTGATTAATTTTAAAAATTATTTTTATAATTAATTTATAATAAATTATAGTAAAATGTGTTTTATGTTTAAATATGTTAAGTAAAAATAATTTTAAAATATGTTTTTATTTAAGCGTTTAAAAATATTTTATAGTAGTTATAAAATAATTTTTATAATTAATTTTATTTAGAATAATTATTTATTAAAAATAAATAAATATTAAATTTAATTAATAAATTATATCTTTTAATCTTAAATCCACAATTAAAAGTTTGTTTTTCTTAAAATAATATTAACATTTTTTATATTCGGATATTACATTGGTTTGCATAGTCTAATTTTGATGAAAATAAGTAGGATCATTAGATAACTTCTTTTCTTCCTTAAGACCAAAATATTCCTACAATAAAACTTTTATTTTAAAATTTTCATTTTAAGAAACATAAACTCAATTAAAAAATATTTTTGCTAAATTTTAATAAGGAACCAAATTTGCTAAATTTTGAAAGTAAAAAAAATTAAAATTATTTTAAAAAATACAACTAAACCAAAATAATTTTCAGAGATTTGGAAGAACATGTATAAGGGACTTAATAATGGGTGCTATAGAGGCAACCTATGTAGTGACTTACGAGGCAATATTGAGACACCTAAAGGAAGTAAATTTTCAAGCTTATAGTGGTTATCTAGTGTGCATAAGAAGCTAAGCATGCATTTTCATTTTATCTTAGGTATGATGGCTTTTTGATTGATAACCATCGAGCATGCGCTGGAGATACAAATGTTGGAAATTAGCTGCACTTTGCAAGTGGGATTATGACATCGCTTTGCGAGTATCCTCAAATATCGCGTCAATCACAGCTTAACTTGTGGTGTAGTGTGTTGATGGTTTAACACTTTCGTGATCATGGTCATTGTAGATTTATCCTTCAAACCCTCAATGTTGGTGACTAGACAAACTTCAGGTCTGGCGATGTTAAGAACCTTATTAGTTGGGTTCAGACATCAAGACATGATGAATTCCTCAGTAGATTCTGTCAGGAATGAATTTAGTTAGTTTATCTCGCCGGTTATCAAGGACGAGAATGTGATGCTCATAAGTCTAAGTTTCTAGGATTGGTTCATTGAAAGGGTTCTTTGATAGGAACGTAAATTGCATTTCGAGGTACAATTTCATCTTTTGTAGTTATGAGATCAGGTAGTTCAATGTCTACATACACATTGCCTAAATGCCATTCTTAAACTAGCTTCTCAATGGTGGTGAATCAGCCAAAGCATACAAATATTCATCTATCAAGAAGGTGTCAAAAATAGTCCTCCACATCCCTTTGGCCTTGAATTAACCAATACTTAGCAATGCTGTGTTAATGAACTAGTGTAGCTAAACATTCCCAATATACATCCACTAGCCAAAAAATTTGCTTTTTAAAACGGCCGTTTCAAAATACTAATCATGAAGTCATCCAATTCCAATGTATATTACCCCCAAAATTGCAAAAGCACACTTTTCCTATATAGTTTAATTTTCCTCGTCAGCTCATCGCATGAAGCCGGCAAGGTCTTTTAGAAACCGCCATCTTCCATACATTCACTTTAAAGCTCAAGGCTTTTTGGTATTACTGCAGCACCATACCTGCTTCGAACATAATGTGTTCACGTCTTTACTCATTTTCTACCATAATAATTCATATGAATATTTGTCATATTATCTCATAGGAAAATAAGTAAAGAGGGAAAAACTATACACATCCTATTATGTCCGAGGCCCCAGTTTAAAATTAATTTAAATAATAAATAAAAAATAGCAAAATAAAATAAATAAATAAATGCAGAGAAATAAAGAAAATAGTAATTGAATAAATAAAGGAAAACTGAAAAAATAATAAAATAATAAAAATAAATAGAAAATATAACAAAAACAGAGAAAGTAAAAATGTAATAGTAATGAAAAAAAAATTAACTAACTAAACTTCAAAATAAAAATGATAAACCGAAATATAGAAAATTAAATGATTAATAAAAAAAAGAAGAAACCCAGAAAATAAAGTAATAAAAAAAAGATAGAAAACAAAAATAAATAAAAAAAAAAAACAACAAATAAAAATAGAAACAACGAAAATAAAAACAGAAATAAATAATAACAAAAAAAAAAGAAAACGAAGAAAATAGAATTAATACGAAAAATATAATAAAAACAATAAATAATACAAATAGAGGGAAACGGAAAACAAAAAAAAAGAATTAAGAGCAGAAAAACTAAAAAACGGAAAAGGAGAAAAATGGTAAAAGACGAAAAACGGAAAAAAAGAGATATACATACATACATGCATGCAAAAGAGGGATAGGCACGCATGGGTGGCTTCGAACTCGGGGAGGAGTTTTTTCTTCATTTCTAGACGAGCATTCCCTTATCGGAGAGGGATTTTCTTCTCCAAGAAGCTCTCGAATTCTTCCATGATTGATGATGAACAAGTCTAAGAAGATCAAGGAAGAAGGCTTCTAATCCAAAATAAGCACACCGGCACTTACACAGTGTTAATTGCATGCAAGGTTAGTTAAAGTTATTCTTCGTTGAATCAAGAACCACATATCGATCGGGTAACTCATGATCAAACCTATCTTACATTGATTTGCTGTATTGGTAGATATATATGATGTTTATATAACTATCTTAATGTAATGGTGAGCTAATCAAGAATCGGCCGCATAAACAATTTTGGTTCACCCTTTGATAATTATCATCTTAGAGATTGATGTACCGAATTTAGGTGGTGATAGGAAAATGGCACATATACCACTCCCAAAGATCATCAAGTGTTGGTACACTCAATTGTAAACGCCGCTTGAATCTGAATCGATCATTTAGGCGTGCTTGCAGAAATTGCTTTGCTTAATGGCTAGGCACAAGGACCGTTATTAATCAACCCTTGCATTCATACTTGCTTCTGGCATAATGTAAATCTGGCCATTAGTCATCCCGGTTCACACGCGGTTTGTGGATGGCTAAGGAAGGTTTGGGCATTATTTCAGAGCGGATGAGAAGAGGGCATTTGGGTATGAAAGCTTGGTTTTCTAAGTTGTCCTTGTAGTATTGAACGCAGCCGCAACCCATGGCAGCAGCACAACAAGTATGATAACGCTTTTCTAATCAATCGCCCAAACAAGTTTTAACGACATCGATGATAAGAGAGGAGGAATAGATAACGCTCATGGGCGACCGATTTGTGAAAAATGATACAAGATGGCCATCATGCCGAAATGCATATTATCTTAAACTCATCATGGTTATTCTTCTCCCGTTGACCTGCTTTCATTTTTTCTCAAAAATCGTGAGAAGGACCCAATCTCTGAAGCATTTGCACTTGCTTTTTAAACTCGGAACGCTCTTTCACATCGCCTAAGTGTGTATTTAGAGAACCTACCTTTGCATGGCTTGGAAGAGGTATCATGAAGATAACCACTGGACTGTGATGGGCTCGGTTGATTGAGATCCTAGGCTGGGGGACCCTATAATTTTAGTTGGGTTGTGAATATCCTTTATCAACGGGGTCTGATTGACCCATGCAGATTCAAGTCTCAAAATGAAATGTATCCCCATGCAGAGGGTTGAACAAATTGGACAAGGAAGGCTACACAAATGTCATGCAGATTTGGGCTCCCATTGGCAACAAAGGGACAACAAAACCATGCAAACAACGTTGTTCCCAAAAGAAGGCAACGACGTCAAGGTGTGGCATAGATACAAAATTTTCCCGTAGCTGGTGCAATGTCCAGGGGATGATGCAGGGATTGTAAGCTTACTTTGTCATTTTGAACCACTATAAAATGAAAGCTAACGTCAAACTTTTACATAAGATGACTCAAAGGGTGCAAGCATGCAGGTTTGCTCTCCAAAATTCACGCTAAATCGGACGGTACCAGTCACTATTGCTATGAAAATATTGAGTCATAATTGAGCTACGGGGTAAAGGACTTTGGCACATGGGGGCATGAGAATTTTGAACTATGCGTTGCTGGCAGTTACGAAAGATGACATGGAGCCAAGCATGAGCACTGATAACTCCTCCTGGAATACCTTTGGAGATACACGAATGTGGTCGGTTCCAAACACTGGCATGGACACATGGGTCAAGAACCTTGCGTGGCTGTTTAAGCTCGAAGCGGGTTATACATAACATTTCTAAGTTCAAGGCCATAGAATATTAACTCTGCAAGAAGTCATTGACAAAATTTTAAATTTGAACATTCGAAATCCCTTGAAGATGGCTATTCTACAGTGTAAGGCCATTTTGAATGGACTGAAGTTATTGCATCTTTGAAGAGTCCAGTTCCAATAAATGTTGGTTCATCACTAAGTTCTGTAGAAGCCCCAACCAATTTGAATACCCATGCTTTTGTTAGCTTAGTTGCTAGACTTTTTAAAGACAAATTCAAGCATTTATCAGCTCTGCTTCTTGCCATATAATTGGTCATAAGTGCAGATGCAAATTCTTAGTACAGAAACCATTAATCGGGCTAAGATTTATCGGATGAGTTTGGGGACCACGGGCAGAGATGCTTCTCCATGTGATATCTATCAAAGGAGCTAGGTGGCTTTGGGTCGCATATGAACCCCATGCAGCTCATGCAACTCTTACGTCCGAGAAGGCATACTTTAAATTAGATAAAAGATGCTAAAGACTTAACCACAAGTGTGGCCTAGTGGTACTGCAGGTGATACAAGATCTCCAGGGCGCAGGTTCGAGTTCCCTAGGGACCAATTTTTCTTTTAAACAATCAAGTCGTCAAGCCACTAGCCAAGCCAATCTAGCCGTCAGCCACCAAATGAGCCAACAAGATGGATGCAAGCCACAAAAAGGTTCCCAAGTCAGCTCACATCAAACAAGCCACGAGCCATCAACCCTTTTTGCCGAGTCTCAATCTAGCTTCCTTTTCTCAAACTAAAAATTAAGTACCAATTAAATCAAATTTAATTCCTACCCAAAATAAATATCAAGTGAAATCAAATCCCCTTTTAAATCAAATTATTTTCAAACTAGATCAAGTTTGATTATCTTTCCAAATTTTAAATCAAGTTAATTTTAGTTTTTCCTTTCCCTCTTCTTTTAATCAAGTTCAGTTTTACATCAAATCTAAATTTTTTCAATTCTAGAAATTATTTTTGAATTGGGTCAAGCCTAATTATTTTCTTCTTTAAAATTTAAAATCAAGTTCAAATTCAATTCATAAGTTCTAAGTCTCACACAATGAACCCTCGGCATAAATTGGTAGCTTTTTCTGATGTTCGATGTTTACGAATTCATATGGGTCCCAGTGCAGCCGTAGTTGTCTTGGACCCTGTGCATATGTGGACTAAGAATCCTTTTGTAAATAATTTCAATGAAAACTTCATTTTAGAATCCCTAAGTCTCACGCGATGAACCCTAAGCACGAATTGGTAGCTTTTTCTGCTGTTCGATGCTTAGGGATTCGTATAAATCCCAGTGCAACCGTAGTTGTTTTGGATCTTGTGCATATGTTGACCAAGGATTATCCTTAAAATATTTTCAAAACACTCTATTCGTTTTCAAATATTCCTTTTCAAGCTTCTCCGAAGGTTAAGCCTTCAAACCAAAGCTACATAAGCCTTGAATTTCCCATTGCATTGGCGAATACGTAGGAGCAGGATCAAGTCCTGTTAGGCAAACCTCTATCAACTTATATATCTTTTCTAATTAAGGGATCAAACAATTTTGAAATAAATCACATACTCAGTTTAAGAGTACCGTTCTTCGGAACGGGCGAATAGGGTGCCTAACACCTTCCCTACTCGTAACCGACTCCCGAACCTAAAATCTCTTCCTCAAGTTAGGGTTTTTCCAAATCTTTTTCCCTCAAATAAAAATTTGGTGGCGGCTCCGCTTAATCCAATCAATCTCTATTTTAAAATTTTAGCGAGTTCGTCGTCTCGTCGTAATTACGGTTGCGACAGTCATGACATACCAAAATAATAAGGAAGTCCTAAAAGTTTCAAGTTAATAGAAATTAATGAGTTAGTTTCTAAATAACATAAATCAATTCACAAGACAAGAGAAAAATGAACTAGAAGGTCTTAGGAACCTAGAGTTCACATTCAACCAATCTAGGTTAATTAAGAAAAAGAGAGTTTAAAATCTAGGTTTAGATAACTTAAGAAGCCTTAAAATGATAAATGAATAATTAAAAGTTTAAAAGGAGTTAGACAAATACAGAAACCACCATTCGACCATTTTTAAGTAAAATGTCCTAAATAAGTTAAAATTTGTAAACACTTAACATTTGAACTTAGTATAAGTAGGACTTGCATAAAACTTGAACAATTGGAGAGAACTTAAAATATGTCATTCGAAAAGTTAGAGAAAAATTCTAAATTGTAAAAGTCTCATGAAACTAATGTGAAATTTAGAAAAGGAAAGCATAGGGAGAAACTTATAAGGTTGAGTGAATTAAGTCCTTTAAATGATTCAACACCAAAATCCAAATTCAGATATTAGATTGGACATGTATTTATGATATAATGCTATATGATTTACCAATCAACTTGTATCACTAATTGTGAATGCACACTATTTATGTAAGAACGAATGATGAATGCTCATGAGTAAGAAAGGATGATGTTATGTACGGGTATTGTTTATGTTGATGTTGATGTTGAGATGGAATCCAAGATTTATATATGCATTCCATATTGGTTGGAAGTTTGTTTAAGCATAAATGATTATCTGGAAGCCATTAAAATGAACTTAAAGAGATTAAGGGATCACTAAAGCAAACCTTATATGAAAACGTAAGTCTACTCTTGTGTACTTGTGCACACCAATTCTAGAGGGCACTCAAAATCCTACTGAAGAGGAGTCAAAGGTTTCTCCTAGGAGATAAAGGTTTCTCCAAAATCCTTCTACAGTGAAGGCATTGAGTCCTTCACACCTTGTGTGGTGATGACGATCACATAGGAAGGAGCTCATATCCTTAGAAGTAGAAGGTGGGAGTAGAGTCTGAGAGACATTTTGTTGGACCCGAACATGTGGATGGGTCATTTCCATCAGTAGGCTAATAGAGGATTCGTGGGTCTCCCAGTTTCACCAAGGAACTAGAAAAATTTGATGGCATACCAATAATGTACATGTTGTACATAGTCAGATGCAAGTATCCTAAGTAAACATATTAGCATTATTATAGTATGCTATGTAAATTTGGTAATGTATAATAGTTGTAGTATCCATGCTATAAATTCAATTTGTAATAATTGTATGACAAGACTCACGGGCCTAAGACTTATGTGATGTATGAAATGGTACGTATAATGTATGTCATATTCAAATTTATGTTTAACTAACTACAAGTGAATTTAGACTCAAAGAGAACAATACAAGCAATTTATACTCTTAACGTTTTAAACGCGCGTAGAATTCGTCTAATAATTTATTTTACCCCCAGTATACGTTTTATCGATGAGGCTCGTGGTTTATATCAAACAGTTTTAAAAGAAAATTACTATATTTTCATACAAGTATTTTCTAAAAATAATATATGTAGTGCATAATATAATGTTGTCCACGTGTGGAGTACATGGAATCATTGTGACTTGTTGTACCACAAAGGATGTGTGTTAAATATAAATATTGTTCACATACTTGTTAGGATGGAACTGCATGTATGAAACATCATCTTGCTGAAATAAAAGAAAATGTTAGTATTTGTCCATCATCTTGCTAATAATATATAGACAAAAAGCTAAGGAGAGCCAGAAATGTTTAGAGAAGAAGATAATATCCAAGATGTTAGGAAGGAAGGAACTTCATCAACTATAAAGAAAAAAACAATGAATGAGATCTTCAAAGATAGAGATTTGATGGTTCAAGATATTTGTAAATGCACCTATGGTAATTCTTTTTTATTCAATTTGGTAAGAAGTCCTTTATTTGTTCAAATGCTTAAATTTGTTGGGGATATGGAAAGGGTTTAAAAGCTCCAACTTATCATGAGGTGAGGATATCTTTCTTAATAAAGGAAGTTGGCAATATACAAGAAAGCTTAGAAAAGTACAAGGTGGAACGGAAAAATGGAAAAGAAAGATCACTCACAAACTTTTTAGTGAATAGGCCAAGTGGGACTATTTTATCAAAATCTTTTGACAGTTCTAATTTGATCAAGGATGCCAAACAAATGTTTTAACTATTAGATTCTATGATAGAGAAAATTAAAGAGGATAGTGTCATACAAATTGTAATAGATGGTGCTTCTAATCTTAATGCAGCAGGAAAGATGCTAAAGGAGAAAAGAACCAAATTATTTTGTTCCCTATATGCAACTCATTGTCTTAACTTGATTCTTGAAGATATTGGTCAGCTTCTAGTATTCTACAATACCATTGTAAGCCCAGAAAAGGTCACCACATTCATTTATACGCATACATGGGTCTTAATCTTATTTTGAAATCATTCCAAAAGAAGGGAATTAGCTAGACCTGTAGTGATAAAGTTTGCAACTTTTTTTCTCACCTTACAAATTACAATGTATAATGCAATAAAATAATATTCTTCAATCTATGTTTGCTTCAAAATAATAGATTAGTAGTAGTTGTGCTAGTAAAAGTGCAGCTAAACAAGTGATGAATATATGTAAACACCCAATTTCGTCCGAGGTTCTCGGCCACTAAAGTCAATTAACCCTAATTTAAATAATGTAAATTACAAAAGAAAAAACTTTAATTGAAAAATTAAAAAATTTGAGAAAAACCAAAAAGGAGGGGAGGTAAAGAAGGAATTAGGGAAAATAAAAAATTAAACAAAAACACAAAAGAATAAAAAAGTAAAAAACCAGAAGACGAAAAAATCATAAATTTTTTTTTCTTCCTTCAAATAATAAAAAAAAATAATGAAAAATCAAAATAGAAAATTTAAAAATAAAATAAAGGAAGAAAAATGAAAACCTGAAAAATAAAAAGAAAATTAACAAAAAATTTGAAAAATAGAAAATGGTGGAAAAATTAGAAAATAAAAAAAACAAAATTCTAAAATCAGAAAATTAGAAAAAAACCAAATTCTGAAAATTAAATGAAATTTGAAAAATTTGAAAAATTCTGGAAAAATTACGAAAATTGAAAAATTAAATTCTGGAAACAGTAGAAAATTGAAAAATAATTCATGGAAAAATTAAATAGAATTGGAAAAATTAGAAAATAAAAAAAAAGAAAATTCTAAAATCAGAAAATTAGAAAAAAACCAAAATTCTAGAGATTTAAAGAAAAATAAAAATTCTAGGAAAATCCAAAATTGAAAATTAATCAAAAAAATCAGGAAAAAGATATTTAAAATTCTGAAAATTTAAAGAAATTTAAAATTCTAGAGATTTAAAGAAAAATAAAAAATTCTGGAAAATTTAAGGAAAAATGAAAGTTAATCAAAAAATCAGAAAAAAGAAATTTAAAATTTTGGAAATCAGAAAAATTCAGAAAATTGAATTCTGGAAATTTTAAGAAAAATAGAAAATCATAAAAAGAAAAAATAAATTATGAAATCAAATAAAATCATAAAAGTGAAAAATCTGAAAATTAGAGATATTGGAAAAACTAAAATTTGAAAATAAATTAGAAAAATTTTAAAATCAAAGGAAATCTGAAAGATAAATAAAAATCAAATTCTGAGAAATTAAAGAAAAATTAAATTCTGGAAAGAAAGAAAATAAAATGGAGATAAAAGACTAAAAATCTGAAAATCAAAAAAAAAAAATTAAAAAAATTCGAAAATGGAAAATAAAATAAAAATAAATTCTAAAAAAAGAAAGACAAATAAAAGGAAATTCTAAAATTCAAATAAAAGAAAATTCTGAAAAAAATAAATAAATAAATTGTGGAATAATAAAAATAATAATAAAAAGAAAATCTGTAAAATAAAAGAAATTCTGGAAAAAAATAAATGAATAAATTCTGAAATAATAAAAGAAAATCTATTAAATAAACAAAAATATGAAAAAAATAATAAAAGAAAATTTGTTAAAATGAAAATATGAAAAAATAAAAAAAATAAAATAAAAAAAACTGATTGAAAAATTAAAAAGAAAGAAATTCTGGAAATTTTAAGAAAAATAGAAAATTAAAGAAAAATAAAAAATCAGAAAAGAAAAAGAAATTCTGGAAATTTTAAGGAAAATAGAAAATTAAAGAAAAATAAGAAAATCAGAAAAAAAAAAAGAAATTCTGGAAATTTTAAGGAAAATAGAAAATTAAAGAAAAATAAAAAAATCTGAAAAAAGAAAAAATTAAATTCTGAAAAAAGAAAAATTTTAAAATCAGAAAAAAGAAATAAAAATTTCAAAATCCGAAAATGAAATAAATAAAAAATCTGAAAAAAAAATTAAATTCTGAAAAAAGAAAAATTTTAAAATCAGAAAAAAGAAATAAAAATTTCAAAATCCGAAAAATGATAAAAAAGAAAATCTGAAAATGAATAAAAATTTTCAAAAATTAAAAAGAAAAGTGTGTGAAAATTAAAAACTAAAAAAATTTAGAAAAATTAAAAATTAAAAATTAAAAAATTTAAAAAAAAATTAAAAATCAAAATTCTGGAAAAGAGAAGGAGAAGGCAAACAGCGGCAAGGGATTGAAGTTATAAATAACCCCGAACCTCCCTGAATTCGAGGGTTAGCAACATTTCGACAGAATTGGAAAAAGGGACGAGAGGAGAAGATCTTGAGGGGTTCTTTCGGCGAAATCATCACTTAGAAGAAGAGATTGGAGATGCAGGCGTGACATCCTTCGTTTCGTTGATAACTTTCTTCGATTTTGCAAGAATCGCTAGCAGAATTGGTCTTGACGAACGGAAGCTGTCCAATCTCCATTGACGGAACACAGGTCGGTCATAACCATTTCAATATTTTCAGGATATGTCGGAATTATATATATAGAAATCTGCATAAACTTAGCCTGAAAATGAATCGTTAGGATGCTATTATAGTGCTTGATAATATTGCTATATGAAAACTTAGTTCTCTCTGTAATACATGTGTGAGTGATTTGAGCGTTTGCCAAGGATTTCGAATGTTCGTTAGAACTTGCAAGATCGCTGGATCGGAAAAGGTATTAGGCCACAAGCGGATTCACCAAGAATGCAACTATAGCCTTATAGGAAATTAGATACACGGTAAATCCCCGATCTAAGATGAAATTAAGGGATAAACCTCCGATCGGTTTCCTCTATTCTCACGTCCTATCGATTCCTCTTCGACTTTCATAGCTCAATTGCTCGGCGTATTCATTGTGCTTGAACGATTAGCTTCGCAGTATAACGCATCCATGTAGCAATGGTCCCTTCAGATGCAGAGCATCCCAATTAAGACCAAGCATGGTAGTCAGGCCGAATTCGCCTTAATTTGGACCTCCTGAATTCAAGGTTGCTTCACTGCGATGCATTTGCAAACCTTTGTAGCGAATAGGAACCCAAATCGCGTCCCTTCCCACGCCTTCAGCATAACACTTCCAGCTCGAAACGATGTGCGCAAGTCGTAAGAATAGAAGTACTCCTACGTCACTTGCTCGCTTGTCTCAAGGATCTTGAACGGCATAAGCTCTAGAGGAAGTTGTGTACAGGCCGTGGCAGAGGACCAATCTCCATCCGAAGACTAATCTCACCATTCATGGCAAAGCCCTCATACCTTCGTGCCCCTCCAGTGTTGCACCACTTTGAAACCGCGTTCACTCCCTCCCCGTCATGCATGCAAACGTCAATTCGTACCCCTTCTTCGATTGACTTCGTGTCTTCACGTCCCCGTTTGAGCAATCTTTTCGCGAGCGTTCGAAGATTCCCAACATACTTACAGCGCAGGTCAAATACATGGTGCAACACTCACTGTGACATCAAGCTCGAGCCTTAAATTGAAGTGGGGCCCGCAAAAGTGGAGGTCAAAGTGATGAATGAAGACCCCCAGTATGTACGAATACAATCTTCGATTCACAGGGACAGGCTCAAATTGGTTGAAGAAAAGGACAAAACTCAATTTCATCTTTTCCCAAACTACCCCTCACCCCTTTTCCTAAATTCCCATTTTACCCCCAATTTCATCTTTTCCCAAGTTACCCCTCACCTTTTCCTAAATTCTCATTCTATCCCCAATTTCACCTTTTTCCAAACTACCCCTCACCTTTTCCTAAATTCCCATTCTATCCCCAATTTCACCTTTTCCCAAGCTACCCTTCACCTTTTCTTAAATTCCCGTTTTATCCCCAATTTCCCAAATTACCAAACTATCCCCACCTTTTCCTAAATAACCATTTTGCTCCTCCTCCTTTTCAAAAATTCCTAAATTGCCCCTCCATCACATAAATTACAGAATTGCCCCTCAACAAAATCAAAAATTCCAAAAAATTAATAAAATTCCAGAAAATAGAAAATCAATAAAATAATTAATAAAAAACCCCAAAAAATAGAAAATTAGTTCAAAAATTTAGAAAATTAATAAACAATTTTCAAATACTCACGTACTCGGTTTAAGGGTACTGTTCTTCGGAATAGGTGAGTGGGGTGCCTAACACCTTCCCTACTCGTAACCGACTCCCGAACTTCGAATCTCATCCTCGAGTCAGGGTTTTTTCCAAATCTTTTCCCTTAAATAAAAATTTGGTGGCGACTCCACATAACAAAGAAACTCATTTTCAAAATTTTAGTGAGTTCGTCGTCTCGTCGGAATTACGGTTGCGACAATATAGTGTTATGTGATGCAAGATTTTGGAAATTCATCTAATATTGTTTAAAGTGCATTACTCCACTTATGAAGGTTTTAAGGCTTGCAAATGGAGATTCAAAACCTACCATGTCATATATTTATGAGGCTATGGATAGAGCTAAAGAATAGATAGCCACCAAATTTAAGAATCAAGAGTCAAGATACAAAAAAGTGTGGAATATAATTGAAACCTACTGGAATTTGCAATTGCACAAGCCTCTCTATCTTATTATCTTAATCCAAAGTAAGTGTGAATTTTTTAGCATTTTCATTTTTATGGACCATAGTCTAGAACTTAATTAAATTTTTTTTATTTTACTAGGTATCATTGTGACAAAAATTTTAATTCAGATAGTGAAGTTTTGATTGGTTTATATGAGACCATTGAAAGGATGAATCTAGATAGAAGGACTAGATATACAATTGATCTACAACTTGATAATGAGGGGACTCTTTAGAAAGAGCATGACAATAGATACCAGAGAAATGAAACAACTTAATAAGTTTTATATTATTTTTGATGATTTTGGAAGAATTGTGCAAACCAAGTTTAATATGATTTTCTAATTTTTGGCTTTTGTCTTGATTGCCCTTTGGTAGGAAAGTTATAATGGAGAGGGAAAAGAGTTGTAAAAGCTAGAAATGAGAGTTTTGAGTCTTACTTGTAGTGTAACTGGATGTGAAAGAAATTGGAGCATATTTGATTAAATTCATACTAAGAGAAGAAATCATTTAGAGAAACAAAGATTAAATGCTCATGTCTTTGTCAAATATAATCTTCAACTCGAAATGAGACAAAAGTTTAGAGAAGATAATTGAGATACTTATGATCCTATTTGTTTATCTAATATTGAATAAGATGATGGGTGGATTACAGAGAAAGAGGATCCTTGCTTACTAGTTGATACCTCATGGATGGATATACACGAATCCTTCACTATTGGAGAATAATCCCCGACTAAGAGAAGAAAGAGAGGTATTTATTAAAAAAAATAATACTTAAAAATTAATATTAACTATGTTGTCCTACATTCCTACTTATTAATTCTTTATTTTATATGTCCAATAAATTTAATTGTCAAGAATGATAAGGGAAAAAGTCTATCATAGGGGATGAGAATGAAAGTGAAGAAATAATTGCAAATGAAGAAGAAGGAGAAAAGCATTTTTTAGAGGAAGAGGATGAAGATAAATTGAGTGATATTGATCTCCGAGAAGATGAATGACAATAGCACACCTAGATAGTTTAGATACTTTGACTATGAATTTTGATATCTTAAGAGCTAAATTATCTTTGCATCTTTAATTTGATTTTTTATAATTGAATTTATATTAATTATAATTTTATTTATGATATATTATATTGATATATATATATATATATATATATCATAAATGATCATGAATCTTATAATTCATGATTTGATTCATGATTCGGGAAATAAATTTCTTGATTTACGATTCGAATCTCAATTTGATAACCATAAAATAAAATATTTTAAATTATCAAGTTACATATGTTTGGATTATAAGGAAAAAAATTAAAAATTTTATCAAATTTTGGAGTAAACTATTATTTTGATCCTTAATGTTGTTAATAAATTTAAAATTCATTTCTAAGTTAGTCCCTACCTTCATTCTCTCTTAATAATGTGTTTACATGTCACGTTAAATGACACACTAACTTGCCACATAAGTTTGGAAACATGTCATCTTGAGTTATCTTCTCTCATTTGTTCTCATGCTTCAACATCCTTATGCATCCTCATGCATCCTTTTGATCTTCTTCATCACTTGCTGTTACAATCTCATCTTGGACGTTATAAACACCTATTCCAGAAACAAACATCACCCGTAGCCTCTCAAAACCCATCACTTCCATGAAAGCTCTGTTTCTTTCTTAAAAACTCATTGCTTCCACAATAATGTTGTGGTTCATCAATGTTACCTTATTTTCAATTATTTTCTAATAAAATATAATTACAATTAAATTATTTTTTAAAAGTTAAGAAGTAACCATCAATTATTTTTCAATTATTTTCTAATAAAACATAATTACAATTAAATTATTTTTTGAAAATTAAGAAGTAACCATCAATTATTTCTCTAATGTGTGAGGGAACTAGGTTTTCAACCATAATAGTTTTCTAGAGAAAAATATATTAGTTTATTGATACTCACAAAAATAGAAATAGAACAAAATATACTTAAAAGAGAGTAGATTCATCTAATTCCCAAGCAATATCATCAATGTAGCACTCCAGGTTAGCATCGAAGCCATCACAATGATATGCCATTTTCTATTTTGCAATTCCCAACATTATATATAATTAACTGACGTTTCGATTTCTAAGAATGCTTAGTGTAGAGTTTCTATCACACTAATACATCATTTTCTATTTTGTAAAGATCTTATTATGACCTAAGAGCTTGCAAAAAATAAAAAAATCATTTACTTTCTCAGGTTCATCTCAACATTTACTATTTTATTTTATCAACTCTAATAGTGTGTTTCACGGTCCTTCACACAAAGATTTCCAAAATGTTGGTTAAGGAAGAAGGAATTGGGCATTAGCCCAAAAAAAATATTGTGTTATTAACCATTGATTGAGAATATTTTATTTTCCCTTTTTATAAAATTCATAACCACTTCCTCTTCCTCTGTCCACCATTATCTAGAGCATGAGCTTAATGCAGTTTAGAGGATGAACCTGAGTAACCTTTTCACTGATGCAGTGTTGATGCTTTCTTGTTCTCATTTTGTACCACCGCTTGGAGCATGTGAAAGGAAAATCTTGTCTCCTTTCGTTGAGAATGGAAAGGATGTGTGTGAGTTGTCATGTATACATAAAAATGTCATTAATACAAAATGAGAACAAGAATTAATTTGAAAACCAGACTTTAAATTAAGAACTAACAATTTAATTTAAATAATTTAAAATTTTGAAATTTAATAACAAAGTTAGGGATAAAAATAATAAGAGTTAACTGTCACTTTCATCCTTCACTTTATTAACATGTTTCATTTTCATTTGACTTAAAACAATTAGGTTGTTAGCCCCTCACTTTATCATTTTTGTTTCACATTAGTCTTTGGGATCAATTTTAAAAAATAGAATGTTGATTTATAGTGTTAAATGTCACGATGTTTAGATATACCTTAAGGGTCAACCAAAAAGGATCAAAGAAGTTGAGGTGGTTAAAGCGAAGCATTTGGAGATTTATTTACCAAGACCATGAGAACAAGGATGAAGATAAGGATAAGTACAGTAAGGTGAATAAGGTGGAGAAGTCTGTAATGTATTATACGATGTTGTTTAGGCATACTTAGACATTCAATGTGACATTTCACATAAGAAATTCATTTATGAAAATTGATCCCAAGAACTAATGTGAAACACAAATGACAAAGTAAGGGACTAACAACCTAGTTTTTTTAAGTCAGGATGGAATGAAACACGTTAATAAATTGAAAGATGAAAGTGACACTTCACTCATTTTATTTTTAAACTTTTTATATTGAATAAAAAATTAAATAATATATGCATAGACAAAATTTTAATTTATTATTATTATTTTTAATTATTAATTATTATTAATTTTATAGATTTTAATTTTTAAAGTCTTTCGTCCAAACATATGATGATGTTCCATAGAAGACTTTGCAATGAGAAATTTTCTTAACTGAATATTTTTGTGAAGAGATATTCTCCAAGAAGAAACAAGTTCTTCCCATTCAGATCATTTTGGGATTGTCATGTTAGGATTACATACAATTGGAGGCTAATTTTTGCCTGTGGATGTTTTTGTAAGTGTTTTCTTTTTGGTCAAAACTACAAGTATCTCAAAACTCCATAATCAATAAATTTTGGGCCAACTATAAAGATGAACTGGAAAATTTGGGTGTCAGTTTCTGTACCAACATGAAGGGAGCTATCTTTCCACCCCTGTTTTCTATTTGCATCTTCTTCCGCTTTTTTTAAGTTTTATTTTCAATTTTGTTTCTTTATAAATATGTAAAAATTAATTTTAAAATATATTTTTTAAATGTTAGAATAGTTTATTAAAATACAATCTAAAATTAAAATTCTAAAAGATAAAAAATATATTCTAAAATTTTAATTTCAAAATGTAAAAAATATATTTTAAAAAATTATTGCAGAATTTAATTCTAGAATTCCTTCGTTTTTTTAAATATTGCTTCTCTGTAAAAAAAGAAAAAATAAATTTCAGAATATAATTTTTATATTTTAAAAATTTAATTTTAAAATGTAAAAATACATTCTTAAATTAAATTTTCAAAAACTTACTTTTTACATATTTATAAAAGGATAAAATTATAAATAAAATTTAAAAAAATAAAGGAGGTGCAAATAGAAAAAACAAGGTGTAAAAAGTAGGGATGGAGGCGAATAAACGAGGGCCTATAGCTCGACTCGTTTAAAACGACTTGACTCGGTTTGTTTAATAAATAGATAAGCTCAGACTTGTTAAAAAAGTCTTTTTAGATAAACAAATCAAACTTAAAGCTTATAAAAAACTTTAGAGCCTATTTATCTTCATATATTATATATTTATATTTATTATATTTATCTTAATATATTTTATTTACATAATATATATATATATATATATATATGTTATAAACCTATTTAATGACATTTTTATCTTGTAGATTTTAAGCTTGTAAATCTTTTTAATCAATCATTTATATAAACTTTAAGTCTATTTATTAACATTTTTTGGAATTTAGACTTTTAAACAAACTTGTAGGTCTTATAGGCTTTAAATCATATTAGACCTTGATAGAAAAATAACCTTTAATAAAAAATTCAGGCTTTAAACTTTTTAAACAGATCAAGATTAAGCACTCAAAGTCTAACTTGGTTGGTCTACTTTCATCCTTAGTAAAAAGTAACTCTCCATCATGAATATTTGTATAGATTTTTTATATTGGATAGTTATAGACAACTGGCCAACCACAAACAGCAGAATCTCTTCCACTTGTTTATATTAAAATTTTTATATAATTTTTTATTTTTATTTTTATTATTTAGTAATTAATATTTTTTATAAATATTAAAAATATAATAAAATATATTATAAATTTTTAAAGTAACAATTAAAAATATTTTTAAAAAATAATGATAAATAGTAAAAACAAAAAGTAATAGTCACATAAGATTGATTTTCATGTTTCAAACATAACTTAATTCTTCTTTTATAATTCTATTTTAAATTCCATTTGAACCTCATAAAAAAAAATTTATTTCTTTTTCTCTTTCACAAGATCATGGTATATAGAATTGGACAAAAATTAGAAATAAAGTTAAATAGTCTAATTTTTTTAATTATTTTATTTTTATGATCAAGAAAATTTTTTTATTTAAGAACATATATATATATATATATATATATACATATATATAGAAAGGATATATTTGGTAAAATTATTGTTAAATTAACAAATACATATAAAATAATAAATAAAAACACAATAATTCAATTTAAATTTAAGTATTATAATTTTTATTAATTATTAATTTTAATATTTATATTATTTAAATTAAAATTATTATAATAAAAATAAATTTAATATTTTTTAATCTATTTTTATTTATATATATTCTAATAAAAAATATTTTATAAATAAATTCAAAACTATTTTGATGATTATATATTATAAAAAAATAGTTTGATGATTTTATCAAATATATAAAAGATTAATAAAAATACTATTATGTTAAACAAAGCTTAAATGATCTAAAAAAATTTTACGAACCATTTATTTTTTATTTAAATAAAATAATATAACAAACACACTTGTAAACGATAAAAAACATTTACACAAAATTAAATAAAATAATTTAAGCAACAAAAGAATAATTATGTAAACTTTAAAAAGACATAAAAACCTATTTGATTTTTTTATTTTTAATCTTAACAAAATTAGGTCTCATATTATAGAAGTGATTCATTACTTACATCTTCCCCACCAACTGTTAAGGATGACAGTTTGATTGGGATTTGGTAGATATCTGTAAAAATAATTCGCAATAAATAAAATTATATATATTTTTAATTATATCTAACGATTCAAAATTAATTTTATTAAAATTCAAACTAACCGCAGCTAAGATTTATGACCGAAGACTTGCTTAGCAGGTTGGTCAACAGCTTTTGTTTAATACTGCAAGTTAGCTCCAAAATTTTAGTTTACGTTGCCAATCCTCCACAATTGAAGAAGAAAGATCTCAGATGGAGAAGTGGAACTTCCAAATCGCCATGATCGACATGATGAAGGTTTACTCGTTCCTCCACCCTCCGCGTTTACTCATTCCTCGCTTTCTTTGTTGCATGTTAAGCCCTGCTTCCATTGAGAAGGTACATAACAAAAACCACAAAATTAAGCTTTCTTTCTATTCATCCATGTGCCACAAAATTTTCTTTTTCATTTTAAAGAACATAAATTTTCAAATTAAATGTAGCTGGTATTACAGAAGAAGCAACCTAGAGCTAGCAGCACACTTGTGGGAGGCTCTCCCTACCAACTACAATCAGGAAATTCAACAATCATAGAAGTCAAAATCTAAGCCAGAGTATTTGTTTCATAATTGGCATAAAAAAGGATTGCTATTGGCTCCCATCATTCCATTATTAATTAGAATAAAATCTATCTTCATCTCTATGTGATCTGTTGGAAATACTTGTGTTTCAAAAGGCTTAAAGTTCCACATTGTTTGGAATAGGAATAGACATAGGCTTTTATATACATGGATGCATCATACAATGTTGTAAATAAGCTAGTAATGAAAAGACCTGGTTTAATTCAAATTGGCCATATCTTCCCCTCCCTGCACCCCAACCTATTCTCCATCTGCATTAATTTTAAGGTTTCTACCTTGTGCTGCTATCTATCTATCCTGGTTCTTATTCTGTTGCAGATTCTTGTCTACTTCGATGAGCTCTCCAATCCAAACCTGATGTGACACGTTGGGAATTTGTCTACCAGCATAAGAAATCACAAACTATTGGCTTCAAGAAAGAAGCACATCTGCTCCTTAGGTATTCTGTTATCATGAATTTGTTAAAAAAAAAAGGTGTCACATGGTGTGAGTTAGTAAGATGAAACCTTTTCTACGTATAGAGATGCTCTGTAATGTAATGTAAAGAAGGAGAAAAAGAATTGAAGTGTTCTGTCTTTTCTTTTCTCTATTTTCCTTTAGGAGGCTCCTCCCCTCAAAGTGAAGCTTTCCCTCTCTTTTACAATTCTGTTTCATAGCATTTGGTGCTCTTTCATTGAGGGCACGATGGAGCTTTCTATGGTTGCCATTTACAGTAGTTATGGTTATGCACAACATGAGGCTTATCCTCCACTTGGTTCTCCTTCTCTAATCATGCATTCCTTTCATGATTTGAATGGTACTTGCTGTACAGTTTTTCCTACTACCAATGTCCAGCTTTGCAATATGGAGTTGATTTTGAGAGTAGTCGAAACAGACTCTTTGGCGTTTTTGGTAATGTGGAAACCCTTCATCCACCCTTAGCACCTTTAATTTGTATGGTAGTTGAAAACGATCCAGGCATTGTCACAGGTTGTATGGCAATTTTCTTTGACAACAAAATCAATTTCCATAAGAGCCTTGCTCTTATTGATTCTGAATTATCAACTCTGAGCAACCTTGGTGAAACAATGATAGGTTCATTTTCGTTCATAGACTCTGATTAAGGCCTAAATTGCATGACTCGGACAGATTAAGAAATGAAACCCTCATCACTCGCTAATGCATTTTCTTCCATTGATGATGAAGCCACCCCTCAACCATCTTCACCATCATCATTATCTCAAAAATTAAATCATATTTTTCTGTCAAACCAGAATCATGAAATACCCTCTGCACGTTGGCAGAACCTCTGGAGGTTCACAATGGCATTCAGCTGCTGCTAACTGTGATTCCAAGCTCTGTGCAAGAAGCAGGTGAAGAATCAGAATATTCCTTCATTATGTCCCTCGATAGGCTCTCCAATTTCGCAGAGGACCTTTATTTGCAAGCATTAGTGCCACATCCGTGCAGCACCTTTCAATATTTCACTGGAACTTGATCTTCCTGGGTAGGTTGTCTCATCGATTTGTCTCATGGATTGGATGGCTGATGCTTGCCAACTGTTTGATGATCCTAGTGGTGCAGCAACTAACACCTGCGTGCACCTTCAGGAATGTGTTCTATTATGGTGACATACGGAACAGGTCTCCAGCATACCCTCAAAAAATTCCTCATCAAACACTTACCAACTTCGTACTGCCACATCAACTCCATTTCATGATTCTGCACATCCAAAATGGAAAAATTGAAGAGAGGAACTCCACTAATTTTTCCTTGTATAATACTAATACATGGATTATTTTTCATACTGGAATCTCCCAGGTGGCTAAAATGTGGATGACACAGGAGTTTGAGATTTCATTGCAAGTGTTTCGAGGATTTGGCACAGATATACCACTTTCAGTACATGAAATTGAGAGATCTATGACATCAACAGGAAAAGAATTACAATCTGGTTTTCAGATCTCAAGATGAAAAGATATTGGTTTCCTTTTTAATGGTACAGATTGCTTTGCTTGTACTCCAGCAATTGAGTGATACCAATGGAATTCTGTTCTATTCAAGTACCATCTTTGCAAATGCAGGAATTTCATCCAGCAATGTTGCTACAGTTGGACTTGGAGCTATTTAGGTCACAGTCATGGGAATCATCACTTGGTTCTAATAATATCCTCATCTATAAAGACAGTTAGCCTCCTCCTTGTTTCTGTAGCATTCTATCTGGAGGGAGTCACTTCAGAGGATTCTCGTCTATAAAACATTTTGGAAATACTTGCTGTTGTTGGGCTCGTGGCTATGGTAATTGGCTACTCTCTTGGACATGGACCAATCACTTGGCTTATAATGTTTCCTATGCCATGAAACAAGCTTTTCTATATGGAGAGAAGCTCTGTAATGTAAAGAAGAAAGAGAATTGAAGTGTTCCTCCCCTCTGGATGAGGCTTTCATTCTCTTCTACAATTCCGTTTCACATCACATTCGGCATACTTGGCTCCATCCTGTGACTTGCAGGATGTTGTAAATCTCTGTCTTAGTTCCTGATCTCTAATCCGTATCCTGTACCCTTTTAACCTGACCATCCAGCATCTATGTTTGGGTTCAACACTCCTCCTGCTGGCGTAGTCCATATCTCCTGCACAGGCACTTTTGAGCATCAATTTGTGGTGGGCTTGGTTTCTCTTGCAATCTGAAAGAAAGCTAACAATGATTGTCTGCATGCCTGCAAATCTGGAGTTTTCCTGTTAAAAACAGCCTCATTTCTTGTCTTCTGCCCATATTATTACACTGCCATTTAACAAACAGAAATGTTAGGTAGTAGCAAGTAGCAACATTTAATGAGGGTGTTTGGTAGGAGAATTCTTTTAAGTTTTTTATGAATCTTAACTTGGGAATATTAGTTTCATATGTTTGTTATACAGATCTTAAAAACATTTTCCAAAAACTAACATTATCAAGAAATTTTTTTTTCTTATATTTTCCATTAAAACATTCCCATAGGAGGGGATGGAAATCCAAGATGAAAGTAGAAAAGTTTAAACTATTCTCATTTAACATCCCCACGAACCTTTTAAATTTACCAAACACATTTACCACATTTCCAGCAATTATAATTGCTAAGAGACATGATTTCCTAGAATGCAGAAAGATTTCGTATACCAAACATCCTTGGATACCTGGATGTTGTATGTTCTGTAACATGTGGGAGATATAGTCCATAAGGCTCCCTACCAGTCGCAATGTAGAAAACTGTTATTGAGTTTCATTACATTGTTGACCACACAGGCTACAGAATCAATCTATGTGAGCACCCTTCTTTCTCAGATTTGCAAGACAGGCATTTGAATCATATATGACTCGGTGCATAAGATGCTTTATCTTTGAGGGTATTTTGAATTTTCAAAATTTGGCCCAATTGAAGCTATGAGAGTAAGAAGGCATATTTGGAAATTGCTGTCTCTGCAACTGTGATCTCACCGAGTAGCATCCATCATTCGATCTCTGGCTCAATACAAAATGATTTAGTCTTCTGGTACTTTTAAGCTTTATTGGAGTGGCCTAATTTTTGCAGCTTCTACTGGATGAAAAATATGCTGTATGCAGTCATTGCGGTGTGTATTCCATGCTTGTTGGTCATTTAGCAATAAACAACTCACTGCATTTAGCATGCTTAATCTGGTAAAATTATTATTATTATTGTCTCTTTGATATACTTAAGCAGAAAACTGGTGATTGGGGTTTGGGAAATATGTATTCTATGGTGAAATTTGGCTTTGACCAAACCTAACATGAAGAACATGTGGTACCAATACAGTGCATAAACTATTAGACTCATTGTTTGGATCTATGTAAGAGCAACCTTCCAGATTATGGAATTTCGTTGAGTGCTTGCCAGAGGCAGTGACCAAAAAAGCTAAGGAGGGTAGTTTTCCAGAATATGCCGATGAAGTAACAATGCAATACAGGCTTCGACGCAGGATACTGATGCATAGAAACCAGGAGGTTCTGAAGGATATGTGTTATAATTGAGTATATGGTTTTTTAAGTATATGGCTGCAGCTATTTTGGCTATCATACACTAATTTTGAAAATGCGAAGAAAAGAAAGTTATTTTAATTATCATGCACTATATTTTATATTGTGAAACTACATATATTTTTCAAAAGAAAAGTAATAATTCTACTTGAATTGGAAAAGATTAAAATGTTTCGTATTTTTTTATAATATTCTCTTTACTATTTTAGGATATTCTTCTGAACACTAATTATATTTTTATTTATATCAGGTATTTATTTAATTAAAATGTTAACGAATTGAAGGCATTTTTAATTCAAAAGAAATAAAAGAAACCTGATTTGCATGTCCTGATTCTTTTTTATAATTAAAATAATTCAAAAAGCTGTATCATCAAGTACAAACTTCAACTTTTTTAAGTTTTTGTTCTGTCTCTTTCTTTAAAGTAACGGCACGTGCGTGTACTTCTCTTATAGTTTAATCATTGGGATTGCTAGTTTAAGATTCACCAAATAGGTCTGTAGACATCACGTGTCACATCCAGGCGATATGCTATAAATGCGGCTACATTTATAGCATTTATAGGTTTTTCCTTTTCGATAAAGCCGACAGAAGCCCGTCTTTTCTGTTAGTTTTGGCGGCTGCCATTATAGTCTCTCCCTTCACTCTAACTTGAAGAAATGGGTCTCTCAGTGTCCAAGAAAAACGTAGTGACCACTGAGGAAAGTTCAAAGAAGGCCTTGTTGATTGGAATAAACTACACGGGGACGCTAATGGAGCTGTGGGGGTGCCACAATGATGTGAAGATCACGAAACAATACCTCATGAAGCATTTTCAGTTTCAAGAGGAAAATATTATTGAGATTGTTGATAGTGAAACCTGTCAAATCCAACCCACAGGAGAGAACATAAGATTGGCACTGTGGAAGCTGGTTCAGTCAGCCAAGCCAGGAGACATGCTCTTTGTCCACTTCAGTGGCCACGGCGACCGCGAACTCTCCAATGCTGTGGATGACGACACAGGCTACAATGAATTCATCTATGCTGTTGATGGGGATTGTATCACTGGTTTGATAGTTTTTTTCTCATCTCCTTTTTCACTCTTTTTTCTGCTTTTCCTATAAGTCAGTTAGATCCCAAGCAAGGAAGGTAAGTATTAACTGACCCCAAAAATGGAATTTTGTACTGTTGTTTTCCATTACTTATTTTATTTGCCTTCTGTCACTCTCATGTTGATTGAAAAGAATTCCAAGAATATCTGTGCTTTTATTGCACTTGATTTGGTACTAATAATATTATTATTTGGACGATTAATTATGTGAAGGATTTCAAAATGTGTAGGACATGGATGCGAGGGCCAACCTTTTTCTTATATAAACTCAAAGTTCAAATGCAATTTTTGGAACCTTTTTTCCTTTGTTTTTGTTTTGTACCAAACATAATTCAATTATTAGTGAACATGCACTAAACAAATCAAATGTAATTCAAACCATTGGCATGATTCTTTGGGAAGCAATGCTGATTCTGCTGTCTGTGTGTATGCAAACAGATGATGATTTCAGGACATATAAAAGCACGACCCCAGATGGTTGTAGTTTCACAATGGTCGCAGATTGTTGCCACAGTGGGGGCCTGATTGAAGCCGTTAAAGAGCAGATAGGTGACAGCACAAAGGAAAGACGCCGACATTCACGCTGCTCTGGCTTTAAAACTGACAACACTCCTCATGCTGAGTACAATGGCTATGTGGGCCATAGATCTTTGCATCCTTCCACCTGGCTGTCCTCCACCCCAACATTTAACTTTTGGAGGTCTCCAAAACCATATATAAACCACAAGTGCAGCCGTATCAGCTTCGATTATGAACAATTTTCTGTAGTAAGGATTTGGATGGCTCTGCAATCGACATTAAAAATATTGCCTCAGTCTAACATTAAAACAATGGAAAATTTTGAACCAAGTATGATCAACCCACCAGACAATGATGGAATTCTGTTGAGTGCTTGCCAGAGTTATGAAGAAGCTAAGGAGAGAGAGTTTTCTGGCACAGTATATGGGGTTTTTACCAAAGCCATAGAGACTATAATTAACAAGACTGGTGGGGTAGTTACACTCCGGGATCTTGTTCTGCAGGCTAGGGAGATACTTGACAAGGAGGGAAGTCATCAAAAACCTGGCCTCTATTGCAGCGACCCCCATGCTGATGCTCTTTTTCTGCGCTGATCTTATAGAGAAGTGCAGCCTAAAATAAAATTGTTGTTGCTGTTATTGTTTCTGTTGCTGCTGCTGTTGCTGTTGCTGTGGCTGTGGCTGTGGCTGTTGCTGTTGCTGTTGCTGTTGCTGTGGTTGTTGCTGTTGCTGCTGCTGTTGCTGCTGTGGCTGTTGCTGTTGCTGCTGTGGCTGTTGCTGTTGCTGCTGTTGCTGCTGCTGCTGCTGCTGTTGTATTATTTTATACCATTGGTTGTGGAACTCATGGCTTTAATTTTCTGCCAGAACCTTTTGTTTTGTCTGCAATAACTGGCTATATGCATCAATTTACATGGTGGAGGTCCTGTTTACATTATGTCTGTGATCTTTCTTGTGTTCTTTAACACCAGTTCCTGCACAAAGTGAAACCATTTTCTGCATAACGTCCTGTTAATGTCTTCTCACCATTTTGATTCTAATAATCCAAAACTACACATAATGTCAGTGATTCTTATCTCATTTGAAAGTTAAGTTCTTTCAGTTATGTTGAGCTAAAATTTGAATGCATAACTATACCTGTGACTTCTGTTCTTCTTCCAAAGTTTGCTGAAAGTTTTGAACAGCAAAGGTTGTGAGCTTAATTAGATTTCGGGTGTGTAATTGTGAAGCAACAGTCTTTGATCTTTTTAAATGTGCTCCTTGATCTGGTTTTAAGTTGTATGGACTGTTCTTGTTTGGTTATTTAAGGTTGTTTGTTCTTTAATAAATATGCCAATCTTTTTTCTTTTGTTTTAAACACCTTGGGATGAAAAACTGTGCACGTTCGTTGTATTGACTGCGTGCGGCAAATGTGAATAGGTAGGTTCCATTATTCTAAGCTTCATAATCTGCTTATTATAGCGAGTTGTGTCTTTCATGGCTTGCTTCAGTCTGAATACATGGTGTAGTGACCCCATTGATTATGACTGTGATTTTTGGCCGGCTATGTGCATTATTATGGAGCACATCTGCTTTATGCCTAAGATTTTTTCTCATTTTCTGTTTGGCACCAATTCATGCCCAAAGTGAAGCCATTTTCTGCTTGACATCCTGTAAAGGTTCTGCTACTTTGTGATTCAGACCTGAAGCTACACATGATATCTTTTATTGGTTCTTGTCTGGTTTAAAAATTTAAATCATCCAGTTAAGTTGAGGTAAAATTTGAATGTGTATCTCTATTCTTGTGATTTTTGGAAGCTACAACTAATACCTATTGGTTCTTATCTCGTTTAAAACTTCAATCATCCAGTAACGATAAGATAAAATTTGAATGTGTAACTCTAGTCCTGTGATTTTCTGTTCTTTTTCCAAAGTTGGCTGAAAATTTGGAACAGCAAAGGATTTGGGCATGTAATTTGTGATGCAGCAGTCTTTCATCTCTTTAAATGTCTGTTTGGTCTGGTTTTAAGTGGTATGATCTGTTCTTGTTCAGTGGTTTCATGTTTTATTTGTACTTATTTAAATATGCCAATTTTTTGCTTTTAAACACCTAAGGATGAAAGAATTATGCATGTTCATACAAGTGACTGCCTGCTGCAAACATAGATGGAAGAATTTTTTTTTAGCTTCAGAATTTGATAATTATGCAATGAGGTGTGTCTTTCATAATGTGCTTCAGTCTGAATATATGATGTTTTTAAAGTTGCAGCTTCGTTGTCTGAATAATATGAAAAAAATTGAGACTGCTCTGCTTTTGGTTTAAGCAATTATCAAATATTTTGAGACCTAACTTCTTCCCTTTTGCACTCACTAGTTTATGTACACTGCCCATTCATTTCTTTCTCCATTGTAAATTTCTTGTATGTACTTCTGCTCATTAGGTTATTTGGGAACTGTACACACAAACAAATCTTAGATTTATTATACCTTCTTACGTGATAATATATTGAATGGGTGAATAAGTTTTTTGGATTTGGGGTTTGACCATGCTAAAATTCCATGACTTCAAGCTTTAACCTTCTTTCAATCAAGTGTTAATGATGTTGACCCCATTGACTTTTGATACTTAAATTTTTCTGGTTTAGTAGTTTTATGCTCTTGTGATTTTGTTGATATAAATAATCTGTCGGTGCTTATTTTAAAATATTTTATAGCAGTCTTATGATGGGTTGACCATCAAAATTTAGGTGTTAACTTTAGGGGAGTGAATATGACTTTGGAGGAATGTGTTGAGTTTGAATAGCATAGATCATGAGTCGATAGATGCCGTTAGAAATTGGTTTTGTGTGTCATTGAATCTAGTGTATGCTCTACTGGTTTATTACAAATATTCACGATCATCATGACATGGACATCCTTAATTGGATCTTTTGTGCTGACTATACATAAGGGTTGAATTTAACTGGTTATTTTTGTCTCAAATGTAAAATTTGTCATGGGATTCTTGGTGTTTGTGCTCTGGGATCAGGGTAATCTTGTCTCATTAGTTAGTAAAATCTGTCCCGTTTCATGTACCATTTTTTATGTTAGTAGCTAAGCCTAGGGTTTTAATGGCAATTGCTAGATTGAATTTTGAAAGTATTTGGATTTTGTGATGGAAAATAATTTGTAGACAACCCTTAGGATGTTTATGTCTTCAGAAAGAAAGGAATGGAAGATAAAAAAAGTGACAGATATAATGGATGATGCATAATTTGATTGGAAGAAAGAAATAGAGAATAGTGAAAGGTATTAAATAGATGTTAGTATTTTATAGGTGTAAAAAATATTAATAATTTTGTAATTATTTTTTATATGGCTATTATGAATTGTACGAAAGAAAAATTTATAAAATATAATATATATATATATATATATATAGGGGAGATTAATTTATGTTTTGTTTGATAAAATGTAATTTTATTTTTATTTTTTATTTTAAAAATAATTATAAAAATATCATTTTATGTTCATTTTATTTAATTTTTAAAAAATTTATAAAACACAATAAATACAGTAAAATTAAAGTAATTATGATAATAATTTATTAAAACGAATTAAAAATAAAATATATTTTCTCATATAGAACAAGTTTAGAATTGCACACGTTTAAATAATCATTATAAAAATATTATCATTTATTAATAATTTTATTATATTAATCTCCCTTAATATATATTATTAATTAAAATTAAACAATTAATATAAACTTTAATTTTCAAAGTTTATAATAATAATATACTTTTTCGTTGAAAAATACTAACTAATATTTTTAAAGTACTAATTAAAATTTAAAAATTAAAAATTAAAAATATTATTAATATAATTTCAAATGCATCATAATATAGTTTTTAATATAAATTTTTAATTTAATGATCATTATTTTAAAGGATTAGTTAACAAAAATCTTTTTCGTTGAAAAAAAAATTTATAAAATAATTTTAAAATTTTATTATTTTTATTTGTTAATAAATATTTTTTCTTATGATCAAACGTACTCATTTTAAAGTAAACTTCATAAAATACTTACTTTGAGATGGATTTCTCAAAAAGAGATAGCAAAAAGAACTAAATTACCTCCATCACAGATTTAGAATCTGAGATCTATAAGAATCTACAATGGTGATACTGTCAAACACAAAATACTTGAAATCAAACAAACTAGCCCTGCCAAGTTTAATTGCTAAAGAAACAATTAGTAGCTGTGAGTTTGTAAACAAGCCACTCATGATGGATGTATGCTACTTAATTATATGTATTAGAAGTTTTCCCAATCCTGTGGAAGACTTTAGACAGGTAGCATCATCCCTGTGTCATTGTGGCATTGAGTGATAACCATGTTGCTTGAGTCTTAATATGCTACGATTGTAACAACATAATGTCACAAGAATATATTTATTGATTGCAGTTTAGCTATAACAGTTTGGCTTATGAACACCTTAATAATACTTCACTAATTTAGTGAAAGCCAAATCATTTGTACTCAGACTAAGAGATTCAAAATCATATATCGAACCATGTCGCACTAAATAATTGACATAGCAAGCAAGAGCCATAAACCAAAATTTGAATTTGCATAGTCTATATATATTGTTTGTATTCTATCTCCCATTTGTTTAACTTAACAAGTTAACATATGGGAATTGTCATAAAATCGTGGAGGATTGTTAAATTTTGGTTGGGACATCATATGAGAAGTGGGACAATTTGCTGGGTCAAAGAAACTTACCTTTTCTAAAGAATAAAATATATTAATACTGGTTGATTTTAATTTTTGGTTAAAATTTTAAAGTTTGTAAAATTAAAGTAATTCAATAATGATTTTTAAATATTAAAAATTTAACTTTTTATTAGTAATCAGTCTGGAGACTACTATCATTATATAGACTCAATGCAAGAACAGTGACATTTTTATTAAAAAAATCAAAACACTAAACATCAAACTAAAAATATAATTAGAATGGTTTTTAAGGACATATGTTTTTACTTTTTAAAGATTCTTCACAAAATTGATGCAAAAATAATCTCAAAATAAGTTAAACAAGTAAAAAATTATACCATAAGAAAAAAAATACTCTAAAACATTAGGATTATAATTAATAAATTGTAGTTTAACTTAGATAAAAATAACTTTTCCTTTAATATTTCAAAATCGTTTGAACGTAATTAAATTATAGTTTTAAGGTAAAAAAAAATATATACAACTATTGTCTAAAACATTAAATATCACTTTGTTCCTGATTTGATCGATCCGGTCATAATCACAATCATACTATGGTAATGAACATTGAATACTTCTACTAAAAAAAAAATTAAAATTTTTAAATAAGAGATAAAATGATTCAGATTGATAAAAGAGATTAAAAATTAAAATAGTTTAGATAGTGTCTCAAATTCAAACTTATCATTTTTTTATTATATAAAAAATATTATAAAAAATATAGTTACAAAATTATTTTTACTCAATGCATGTCAAAAAATATAGTACAAATATAATATATATATATATATATATATATATATATATTAATTATGTTTGATTTACAATATACACATCCATATTATAATTTGAGGTTTCACTACCAAGTACATATTTGATTAAATAACGTTTAACTTATTTATCAGAGACTTTTATAAAAAAACCTTAACATTTTTTTTGGTAAAAATATATAATAAGATTCCAAAAATATCATGCAAAAATCTTAATCTAAGAAGTATTAAGTGTGTGTTTTGATTAATTTTAAAAAATTATTTTTATAATTAATTATATTTATAATTAATTATAATCAATTATAGAAATGTGTTTTATGTTTAAATATGTTAAGTAAAAAATAATTTTAAAATATGTTTTTATTTAAGCTGTTTAAAAATATTTTTATAGTAGTTATAAAATAATTTTTATAATTAATTCTATATTTAGAATAATTATTTATTAAAACAAAATAAATATTAAATTAAATTAATATGTTTTAATCTTAAATCCATAATTAAAAGTTTATTTTTCTTAAAATAATATTAACATTTTTTATATTCAGATATTATATTGGTTTGCATAATCTAATTTTGATGAAAATAAGTAGCATCATTAGATAACTTTTTTTTTTCCTTAAGACCAAAATATTCCTACATGATATCCAATGGAACTTTTATTTTAAAATTTTCATTTTAAGAAACATAAACTCAATTAAAAATATTTTTACTAAATTTTAATAAGGAACCATATTTGCTAAATTTTGAAAGTAAAAAGAATTAAAATTGTTTTAAAAAATACAATTAAACCAAAATAATTTTCAGAGATTTGGAAGAATATGTATAAGGGACTTGATGATGGGTGCAATAGAGGCAACCTATGTAGTGGCTTACGAGGCAAAATTGAGAGACACCTAAAGGAAGTAAATCTTCAAGCTTACTAGTGGTTATCTAGTGTGCATAAGTAGCGCAAGCATGCATTTTCATTTTATCTTAGGTATGATGTTTTGATTGATAACCTATCAGGCATGTGTTGAGATACAACATAGTGGAAATTAGTTTGCACTTTGGTAAGGGATTATGATGCACTGTTTATGAGTATCCCTCAAATATCGTTAAGTCAACTGTTAGCCGAACTTGTGGAGGGTAGTGTGTTGATGGTTTAACACTTTTAGGATCATGGTCAGTTGTAGACGAGTATCCTTCAAACCCTGTCAGGTTGGTGACTAGACAAACTTGTGGGCTGCGCATGTTAAGAACCTTATTAGTTAGGTTCAGACATCAGGATATGATGAATTCCTAGTAGATTCAAGCTGTAAATGAATTTAGTTAGTTTCATCTCGTTGGTAATCAAGGGATGGAGAATGTAATGCTCATAAGTCTGTTAAGTTTCCTAGGATTGGTTCTTTGAAAGGGTTCTTTGATAGGAACGAAAATTGTATTTGGGGGATACAATTTCATCTTTTGTAGTTATGAGATCAGGTAGTTCAATGTCTATATACACATTGCCTAAATGCCATTCTTAAACTAGCTTCTCAATGGTGGTGAATCAGCCAAAGCATACAAATATTCATCTATCAAGAAGGGTGTTAAAAATAGTCCTCCACATCCACATCCCTTTGGCCTTGAATTAACCAAAACTCAACAATGCTATGTTAATGAACTAGTGTAGCTAAACATTCCCGATATATATCCACTGGCCAAAAAATTTGCTTTTTAAAACGGCCGTTTCAAAATACTAATCATGAACTCATCCAATTCTAATGTATATTACCCCCAAAATTGCAAAAGCACACTTTTCATATATAGTTTAATTTTCCTCATCAGCTCATCGCGTGAAGCCGGTAAGGTCTTTCAGAAACCGCCATCTTCCAGACATTTACTTTCAAGCTCAAGGCTTTTGGTAATGTTGCAGCATCATACCTGCCTCGGACATAATGTGTTCATGTCTTTACTCATTTCCTACCATGATAATTCATATGACTATTTGTCATATTATCTGGTAAGAAAACGAAGTAAAGCGAAAAACTATAAACATCCTATTATGTCCAAGACCTCAGTTTAAAAATAATTTAAATAATAAATAAAAATAGCAAAATAAAATAAATAAATAAATAAAGAAATAAGGAAAATAGCAATTAAATAAATAAATAAAAACTGAAAAAATAATAAAATAATAAAAATAAATAGCAAAAATAACAAAAACAGAGAAAGTAAAAATGTAATAGTAATGAAAACAAAAATTAACTAACTAAACTTCAAAATAAAAATGATAAACCGAAATATAGAAAATTAAATGATTAATAAAAAAAAGAAGAAACCCGAAAAATAAATTAATAAAAAAAGAGAGAAAACAAAAATAAATAAAGAAAAACAAAAAAAATAAATAAAAAAACAACAAATGAAAATAGAAATAACGAAAATAAAAACAGAAATAAATAATAACAAATAAAAAAAGAAAACGAAGAAAATAGAATTAATATGAAAAATATAATAAAAACAATAAATAATACAAATAGTAAATAAAACTAAAAAAAATAGAATTAAGAGCAAAGGGTAAAAGAGAAAAAACGGAAAAAAAGGAAAAAGAGAAAAGGGTAAAAGAGAAAAAACGGAAAAAAAGAGATATACATACATGCATGCAAAAGGAGGGGATAGGCACGCATGGGTGGTCGGAACTCTAGGAGGGAGTTTTTCTTCATTTCTAGACGAGCATTCCCTTGGCTGGAGAGGGATTTTCTTCTCCAAGAAGCTCTCAAATTCTTCCATGATTGATGATGAACAAGTCCAAGAAGATCAAGGAAGAAGGCTTCTAATCCAAAATAAGCACAACGATACTCACACAGAGTTAATTGCATGCAAGGTTAGTTAAAGTTATTCTTCGTTGAATCAAGAACCACATACCGATCAGGTAACTCATGATCAAACCTATCTTGCGTTGATTTGTGCATGTATTGGTAGATATATATGATGTTTATATAAATTTGGTCTTAATGTAATGAGCGCTTAATCAAGAATCGGTCGTACAAACAATCTTGGTTCACCCTTGATAATTATCATCTTGAGATGTTGATGTACCGACCCTGGGGTATGATAGAATAATGGCACATACCACTCCCAAAGATCACCGTTGTTGGCAGAATTAATTGAAACACAACTTATACGAACGGTATCATTGAGGGCAGGCTTGCGGGAAATTGCTTTGCCAATGGCTAGGTACAAGGATTGTTACACTGAACCCTTGCACTCATACTTTGTCTGACATAGTGCAAATCGCGTCATTAGTCATCCTGAAGTTCACAGTTTTGGTTTGTGGATACAAAGGAAGGTTTGGGCATTATTTCAGGAGTTGATGAGAAGAGGGCATTTGGGTATGAAATAGTTGGTTTTCAGGTTGTCCTTTGTAGTATTGAACGTGGTGCTGCAGCCATGGGAGAACATAACAAGTATGATACGTTTTCTCCAATCAACTGCTCCAAACAAGCTTAACGATTATCGGATGATCAGAGAGGAGGAAAAGATAACGTTCATGTATGAGACTAGATTTGTGAAAAATGATACAAGATGACCATCACGCTGGAATGCATATTATCTTTAACTCATCATGGTTATTCTTCTCCTGACTGACCTTGCTTTTGTCATTATTCTGAAAATTGTGAGGGAAGGACCCTAATCTCTAGAAGCGCACTTGCACTGTTTAAACTTAGCGTGAACGTTCTTTCACATGGGCTTAAAAAGAAGATTTTAGAGAACCTACCTTTGCATGGATTGAAGAGGTATCATGAAGATAACCACTGGACTGTGATGGGCTCGGTTGATTGAGATCCTAGGCTGGGGGACCCTATGATTTCAATTGGGTTGTAAATATCCTTTATCAACGGGGTCCGATTGACCCCTGCAGATTCAAGTCTCAAAATGAAATGTATCCCCATGCAGAGGGTTGAACAAATTGGATAAGGAAGGCTACACAAATGCCATGCAGATTTGGGCTCCCATTGGCAACAAAGGGACAACAAAACCATGCAAACAATGTTGTTCCCAAAAGGAGGAAACGACGTCAAGGTGTGACATAGATACAAAATTTTCCCGCAGCTGGTGCAATGTCCAGGGGATGATGCAGGGATTGTAAGCTTACTTTGTCGTTTTGAACCACTATAAAATGAAAGCTAACGTTGAACTTTTACATAAAATGACTCAAAGGGTGCAAGCATGTAGGTTTGCTCTCCAAAATTCACGCTAAATCGGACGGTACCAGTCACTATTGCTATGAAAATATTGAGTCATAATTGAGCTACGAGGTAAAGGACTTTGGCACATGGGGGAATGAGAATTTTGAACTGTGCGTTGCTGGCAGTTACAAAAGATGACATGGAGCCATGCATGAGCACTGATAACTCCTCCTGGAATACCTTTAGAGATACACGAATGTGGTCGGTTCCAAACACTGGCATGGACACATGGGTCAAGAACCTTGCGTGGCTGTTTAAGCTTGAAGCGGGTTATACATAACATTTCTAAGTTCAAGGCCATAGAATATTAACTCTGCAAGAAGTCATTGACAAAATTTTAATTTTGAACATTCGAAATCCCTTGAAGATGGCTATTCTACAGTGCAGGGCCATTTGGAATGGCCTGAAGTTATTGCATATTTGAAGAGTCCAGTTCCAATAAATGTTGGTTCATCACTAAGTTCTGTAGAAGCCCCAACCAATTTGAATACCCGTGCTTCTATTATCTTAGTTGCTAGACTTTTTAAAGACAAATTCAAGCATTTATCAGCTCTGCTTCTTGCCATATACTTGGTCATAAGTGCAGATGCAAATTCTGAGTACAAAAACCATTGATCGGGATAAGATTTATCGGATGAGTTTGGGACCACCGGGCAGAGATGCTTCTCCATGTGATATCTATCAAAGGAACTAGGTGGCTTTGGGTCGCATATGAACCCCATGCAGCTCATGCAACTCTTACGTCTGAGAAGGCGTACTTTAAATTAGATAAAAGGCGCTAAAGACTTAACCACAAGTGTGGCCTAGTGGTACTACAGGTGATACAAGATCTCCAAGGCGCAGGTTCGAGTCCCCTAGGGACCAATTTTTCTTTTAAACAATCAAGCCGTCAAGCCACTAGCCAAGCCAATCCAGCAGATAAGCCGCAAGCCAATCTAGCCATCCAAATGAGCCAAACAAGCCGCTAGCCAAGCCAATCCAGCCGTCAAGCTGCAAGCAAATCTATCCATCCAAATGAGCCAAATAAGCTGCCAAAGCTGTCAGCCATCCAAATGAGCCGACGAGATGGATCCAAGCCTAGTGGTACTGCAGGTGATACAAGATCTCCAATGCGCAGGTTCGAGTCCCCTAGGGACCAATTTTTCTTTTAAACAATCAAGCCGTCAAGCCACTAGCCAAGCCAATCCAGCAGATAAGCCGCAAGCCAATCTAGCCATCCAAATGAGCCAAACAAGCCGCTAGCCAAGCCAATCCAGCCGTCAAGCTGCAAGCAAATCTATCCATCCAAATGAGCCAAATAAGCCGCCAAAGCTGTCAGCCATCCAAATGAGCCGACGAGATGGATCCAAGCCACAAAAAGGTTCACAAGCCGCGAGCCATCAACCCTTTTTGCCAAGTCTCAATCTAGCTTCCTTTTCTCAAACTAAAAATTAAGTACCAATTAAATCAAATTTAATTCCTACCCAAAATCAATATCAAGTGAAATCAAATCCCCTTTTAAATCAAATTCTTTTCAAACTAGATCAAGTTTGATTGTCTTTCCAAATTTTAAATCAAGTTAATTTTAGTTTTTCCTTTCCCTCTTCTTTTAATCAAGTTTAGTTTTACATCAAACCTAAATTTTTTCAATTCTAGAATTTCTTTTTAAATTGGGTCAAGCTCAATTATTTTCTTCTTTAAAATTTAAAATCAAGTTCAAATTCAATTCATAAGTTCTAAGTCTCACGCAATGAACCCTAGGCATGAACTGGTAGCTTTTTCTGTTGTTCGATGTTTAGGAATTCATATGGGTCCTAGTGCAGCCGTAGTTGTCTTGGACCCTATGCATATGTGGACTAAGAATCCTTTTGTAAATAATTTCAATGAAAACTTGATTTTAGAATCCCATCCCTAAGTCTTACACGATGAACCCTAAGCACGAACTGGTAGCTTTTTCTGTTGTTCAATGCTTAGGGATTCGTATGGATCCCAGTGTTGTCGTAGTTGTCTTGGATCCTGTGTATATGTGGACTAAGGATTCACCTTAAAATATTTTCAAAACACTCTATTTGTTTTCAAATACTCCTTTTCAAGCTTCTCCGAAGGTCAAGCCTTCAAACCAGAACTACGTAAGCCTTGAGTTTCCCAGTGCATCGGGGAATACGTAGGAGCAGGATCAAGTTCTATCAGGCTAACCTCTATCAACTTATATATATTTTCTAATTAAGGGATCAAACAATTTTCAAATAAATCACACGCTCAGTTTAAGGGTACCATTCTTCGGAACGGGCGAATAGGGTGCCTAACACCTTCCCTACTCGTAACCGATTCCCGAACCTAAAATCTCTTCCTCAAGTTAGGGTTTTTCCAAATCTTTTTCCCTCAAATAAAAATTTGGTGGCGACTCCATTTAATCCAATCAATCTCTATTTTAAAATTTTAGCGAGTTTGTCGTCCTGTCGTAATTACGGTTGCAACAGATGGTGACTCCACTAGGGAATTTAGAGAGTCAAGCCCTGTTTTCAATTAAGTGTGTATTATATTGATCCCTTCCCTGTTTATTTGTACGATTTATTTGTTTGTTTATCTATTTGTTGTTTGTCTGTTTATTCTTTGTATAACCTTAGGGTAGATGAACAATAAATTGTTATATATATATATATATATATATATATATATATATATATATATATATATATGTGCGATTTCCCCAATTCCATGTATCCCAAATATTTGTGTGCCCTCCACATATTACATTAATGCATTTCATCTCATGAGTGGGGCTGTATACCCAAGTCTAAGTGCAGCCTAGGACTAGAGGGATCTAGTGGTGTCACTTTGGGGCTTACGTCTTGTTTGACTATCACGAAAATCCCAGCTAAAGTGCGTCCTATTCGTAATGCCTTACAATTGGTAGCTTTTTCTACTGTTGTAACAAGCATTATGAATTGGAACTTGGCTCTAGTAACCGCTTACACCTCAAGATTACAAACCACCTTATGAGAGGTTCATACATTAAAGGCCATAAATCCTTAGGACAGGTGATCCACATAGGAGGCAAGGAGGGCACACACCTTTTTCATAATACAAGACTCATATGTTGCTCACAGTTTGAAATGAACCACCTAAGATGGCAGAGAAAAAGAGGAAATCTGAATTGGGGAAATACAAAAAATCAAGAATGTATAAACCAAAATTTGAAAAATCAAGAAAAATCGAAAGAGAAGGAGAAAAATAGAAAATTCTAGGAAACTTAGAAAAAATATTTTTGAAAATACTGATAATATAAAAATATTCAAAAAGAGAGAAAATGAATTTTGAAAACCTAAAGGATGCTCTTTTTAGAAAATTTTAGCAAAACTTTTTCAAACAAAACCAAAGGTTTTTCAAGCAAAATAAAAAAACACCAAGATTCATAAAATCATAAAATTGCTAGAAATCAAGAACGAATAAATAAAGCCAACACTTAATTATTTTTAAAACCCTCAAATCTTCAATTATTTGTGCATACATACATTCATTCATTCATAAATTTATTATTGAAAAAAAGAGATTTCAAAAATCATTCCACACCTTTTTCATTTTCATACTCGTTTTTCGTCAACATCTTTATCATTCATAACTGTTGCATTCAAACGGTCTTTCAAAAATTAATTTTTATATTTAACAAAAAAATTAGAGAAAGGAAGCTTCCCCGACATCTTTATAGGACTCGTGCACAATCGAGAATCATGGACGAGCTAGAAAGGCATAATGAGGAATGAAGAAATGAGGTCAAGACGCTGAAGGAACAGATGGCCAAGCTAATGGAGGCCATCCAGTTGTCAAAGCAAAAAGATGTAAGGGAATCCCTTCTGGGAGAACCAATTGACTCGTTATATCCTTCTGGCTTCAATCCACAAAACCCTTCATCATTAACCATGCCTTCACCAACAGAAGGAGTTCACCATGGGTTTCCTCATGAGCATGCACCCTTATTCAGCCAAACATAAACCTAAACACATAACCTACCTTCAAACGCCACAGAAATCCCTTATACCATTTCAAACACCACCTCACAAGCTTACCAAATAGCTCTTAGGGGAACGAATCCTATGTTCACCCAAGGGCCTCACCCTATGTACATACCATCTTCTCATCCTCACAACATGCCAGGAGAATACCCAAACCATCCTTTTAAGGAGGATACTGAAAAATGGAAAACCCTAGAGGAAAGAATCAAGGCAATTGAAGGAAGTGCTTATGATGCCAAAGATGCAGCCAATTTGTGCTTGGTCCCAGATGTGGTTATTCCTCCCAAATTCAAGGTTCCTAAATTCGAGAAGTATCAAGGAACTAGCTGTCTAAGGAACCACCTGACTATGTACTAGCAGGAGGATGTCCGCCTGCACTCACGACGATAAGCTGCTTGTCCATTTCTTTCAAGATAGCTTAACTGGGGCAGCTGCAAGCTGATATACTTAGCTAGAGCGGACACACATCCGTTCATGGAGGGATCTGGCTGAAGCCTTCCTAAAACAGTACCAGTATAACATGGAGATGGCTCTTGACAGAACTCAGCTCCAGAATATGGCTAAGAAGGGAGATGAGACCTTCAAGCAGTATGTCCAACGATGGAGGGTGTTAGCCGCTCAAGTGCAACCTCCATTATCCGAAAAAGAATTGGTCACTATGTTCATAGACACACTCCAAGATCCTTTCTATGACAAGATGATCGGCAGTATGACCGCAAGCTTCTCTGATGTCGTCATCATTGGAGGAAGGATCGAAGGTGGCATGTGCCGTGGAAAGATTGCACAAAAGCCTACAAGGATAGTCAATGCTTCCACAGGACCTGGGAAGAAGACAGGAGAAACGTATAATGTGGCTTTTGATCAAGGTCAATACATACCTCAGATGGCACCTTGTGGACCAACTAGCTTCCAACCATCACCACACACACCTTACACACCATATCCTTACATTGCTTCTACCTACTAAACACCCTACCCTCCAACTTACAACTATCCAATGCAAATCCGACCACCAACACCATACATGGTCCAAACACAAGCCATAAGCCAAAATCATGACCAAAGTCAAAAGAGGGAGAAGAACCTTATCCAGTTTGATCCCATCCCAATGATCTACATTGAGCTGCTGCCTCAACTAATCCAAAATTCTCTAGTGGTTCCTTACCCGCCAAAACCTCAAGAACCACCATACCCTAGATGGTATGATGCAAATGCCATATGTGATGCGGGGTATATTGGTCATTCAACAGAAAACTGCCAGGTTCTGAAGCGTAAGGTACAAAGCTTGATTGATGCAAAATGGTTGGACTTTGGGAAGCTTGCTCCTAATATGGCAAATAATCTAGCGCCAAATCATGAAGTCCCGTCAGCTGGCTGAAGGAGATGGGGGTTGTACAACGAGGTGCCTTGTAAAGAACCAGGTCAAGGCTATCAAGGAAAGTCATCCAAGATTTGTCATATTGTTCAAAATCAATCTTTTGTAGATAAATCTCAAGGAAAAATACAAAAATTACATTTTTTATGTTTCTTAAGCATGTGCTTCACATTATTAGCTTTATTTCTTAAATATTTACCATTCTTTTCATCCTTTAACCCATCACTCATCATACACCTAAACAATAAATACTTATTGGTGACAATGCCAGTGCTGTAATAAATAATCTTGAACGTCTTTTTAATCAAGCTCAAGGAGAAAAATTAAATGAGGAAGCAAAATAAGAAAAATCCAACGAGGGATTCTAGACCACCTAAACAAAAAAGCAATAAATATCCCGCTGGACCAAAGTCCAAATCCAGGAAACATTTAGGGATACAAAATAGATCCGTTGAATTGAGAGTCAAAGTAATCCAGGCAAGATCAATATCTAACCACACAAAATTCAAGAAAGAGAAGAAAAACCCACTGGGTTAAAATAAAAAATAGTCCAGGCAAAATCAGGATCAAAATCCGAAATTCAAAAAGAAGAGAAACTCGCTAGATTAAAAGCCAAAAATAATCCAGGCAAAAGTAGGGTAAAATTAAATCAACAAAGTCATGTTTGGGAAAGGTCTTGCTAGATTAAAATTTCAAAAACAATTCAGGCAAAAAAAATTAGGATCAAAACACAAACAAAAGCCCGTTAGGTTGAAAAACCTCAAAGGCAACCTAGGCAAAAGTTAGGGCACGCAAAGAAAAGTCTTGCTAGTCAAAAACCCTCAAAGGGCAGCCTAGGCAAAAGTTAGGGCAGTTGCAAGCAAAAAAAGATCGCTAGGTCAAAAGCCCTCAAAGAGCGGCCTAGGCAAAAGTTAGGGCATAGAAACAAAAGTCCGCTAGGTCGACAACCCTCAAAGGAGACCTAGGCAAAAGTTAGGGAACCAAATGAAAATCCCGCTAGGTTGAAAACCCATAAGGGCAACCTAGGCAAAAGTTAAGGCGAACAAAGGACCTGCTGGGTTGAAAAACCAAAAGAACAACTCAGGGAAAAGTTAAGGTCAATCAAGAATCCCAACACAATCTAACATGTCTGCACCTCGTATTTCTTAAAACTGGGGTAAAATTTTCGCCACTTCTCAAGTTTGGTTAATTTGACAATCAAGATTATGAAAAGCAGCATTGACATTTTTCATCAAAAGATGCCATTTGGGCAATCGAACCCACATCTTTCACCTTTTTCTTGCAAGTACACCACCGTAAACATCTTTCACAATACCTGCCCATTAACTATCCAAAATCACTTTGCACACCTCAGTGGCGCACATGCTAAAAAGAAATGTGAAAAATGTAAAATAAAAAAAGATTAATTTTGAAAAGTCACGACAAGTCAAATGAATCCCTGACCATCGCAACATGATATGACTGCTTCCAAAAAAATCATCCTTCTACCAGCCATAACGCTGCTGAGACAAAAGGAGTGTGTCTTATTCAATAATGTTGATCACTGTTGGGTCTCAAAGAGTTTGAAAAGGAAAATTCCAAAGCTGACCAAGAAGAAGCCCAAAAACAAAGTCAGTCCAGTTCGTCCTGAATCTTGATTCCCTCCACACCAACTATAAGGTTGTTGAGAAAGGAAAATGTCGAAAAAAAAAATCAAAAATTAAGAGAAACAAAAGCTTTTCTACACCATCTCATGACATGCATCTCATTGCATTCATTTCATAGTATTTGATCAAGGGATCACTTCAAGCATCAAGAAGCAGTGAATATGCATCACATTTTCGCATCCTCATCCATTCATTCAAGCGTCGCATAACTCATTTTCCAAAACTAATTAAGGGAAAATTGCCCGAATCAACCATAATTAAAGAGACTTCTAGAAACCAAATTCAAACTAGGGCAAATTCTTGCCTAGAAAATTCAAATTGAGGTTATCCTTAGTTCCAAGTCAAGATTTAAAACCGGGGCAAATTCTTGCCCAAAAAAATTCAAGTTGAGGCAATCCTCAATTCCTCAACTCAAGAAGAAAATACAAACTGGGGAAAACGCTTGCCCAAAAAAGGCAAATTGGGGCAGCTCCCGATTTTTGAAAAACCAAGATTCAAACTGGGGCAAACACTTGCCGAGAAAATTCAAATTGGGGAAATCCCCGATTTTTGAAATCAAGAATTAAACTGGGGCAAATGCTTGTCCAAAAGATTCAAATTGAGGTTATCCTCAATTCCAAATCAATATTTAAATCAAGGAAAACACCGACTCAGAGGAATTCAAGTTAAGGGCACCCTCAATTTCATCGAGATTCAAACCGGGGCAAACATTTGCTATAAAAATTTAAGTTGAGGCATTCTTCGATTGCCAAAAACCTTCTAAACTAGGGCAAAATGCTTGCCCAAGATTTCTTCAAGAGAAAGTAATTATCAAATGCTTAAAAGCCTTCGAGTTCAAGGTAAAATAAGCGATTTATTTGTATTCAAGATAAATAGTTCCAAAATAAGTTGTCCAAGGCATCTGGCGAAGAAGTCCACATTCCCTCCTCACGTGCCTTCCCAAGACACATCATATTATTTTCCACACCTGTCTTAACAGGTCATTCCTTTCTCGCCTACCTTAATAGGCCATCATTTTATGTCTCCATACCTATCCTCACAGGTCATTCTACGCTTCTTTGTCTGTCATGACAAACCATCTTCTTCGTCTGTCTTAACAGGCCACTCCTGTTTTTTTCTGTCTTGACAGGCTGTTTTTCCTTCACGTGTCTTAACAGGTCAATACTCATTTCATTGTTACATTTCCTATCTTAACAGGTATCCTGTTTCTCTCCTGTCAATAACAAGACTTTTCTTCGTTACCTGTCTTAACAGGTCATTTTCATTTCTCTTTACCTGTCTTAACAGGTTTTCACCATTCTGTTTTGCCTGTCTTAATAGGTCTCTGGTTTCTTTCTTGCCAACAATAGGAATCCATTTACATTTTACCTTTCTTAACAGGTCATTTTCATTTCCCTATGCATGTCTTACCAAGTATCTATCTTCTTTCCTGTCAACAACAAGACACCATCTACATTTTACCTGTCTTAACAGGTCATTTTTCATTTTTTTTTGCCTGTCTTAACAGGTCATTTTTCATTTTTCATTTTACTTTTCTGCATTTCGGCCTATAGTGTCAAGCCACCATCAAGTTTACTTTTCTGCATTTCGGCCTATAGTGTCAGGCCACCATCAAGTTTACTTTTCTGCATTTCAGCCTATAGTGTCAGGCCACCATCAAGTTTACTTTTCTGCATTTCGGCCTATAGTGTCAGGCCACCATCAAGTTTACTTTTCTGCATTTTCGCCTATAATGTCAGGCCACCATCAAGTTTACTTTGCTGCATTTTGGCCTATAGTGTCAGGCCACCATCAAGTTTACTTTTCTGCATCTTGGCCTATAATGTCAGGCCTCCCTCAAGTTTACTTTTCTGCATTTTGGTCTATAGTGTCAGGCCACCACCAAGTTTAATTTTCTGCATCTTGGCCTATGTTGACAGGCCTCCATTAAGTTTATCTTTCCGCACCTTGGCCTATGTTGTCAGGCCACCGTGCACATACTCAGACATATGCTGTCAGGTCTTATGTTTTAGTGTTTAACTGTCTTAACAGGTCTTTTTCACTTCACTTTGCTTTTCTCTTTTCCTACGCCCGGTCCTCTTCGCTTCATTCTTCCTATCCTAACAGGCCATCATTTCCTGCTATGCCTATCTTAATAGGCTATCTTCTCTTCACCTTGCCTGTCCTAACAGGCCCATCAATTCTTTTCACGTCTATCTTGACGGACCGTTATTCATTTTACTTTGCCTATACAGGCCATTTTGTTAGCCTAATTAAGCTATGCAGTCTGCATTTCAGCCTACCATGTTAGGCCTTGCATATTTAACATCGTCAGCTCATCGTGTGAAGCCAGCAAGGTCTTTTAGAAACCACCATCTTCAAGATATTCAATCTTCAAGCTCAAGGCTTTTTGGTACCGTTAATAAAGATGAGACCCGCTCCTATGTTAATCGCTGTTCACGCTTTAGCTCATTTCCTACCATGATAATTCAGAGAATTATTTCTCATATTATCTGGTAGGAAAATGAGTAAAGAGGGACAAGTTGTAAAATAGCAAAACTAATAAATAATTAGTAAATAAATAAATAATAATTTAAATAATAAATAAAAAATAGCAAAACAAAATAAATAAATAAATGAAAAGAAATAAGGAAAATGGAAATTGAATAAATAAATAAAAACCGAAAAAATAATAAAATAATAAAAAGAAATAGCAAAAATAATAAAAACAAGAGAAAGTAAAAATATAATAGTAATGAAAACAAAAAATTAACTAACTAAATCAAAAAAAAAAAGATAAACTAAATATAGAAAATTAAATCATTAATCGAAAAAAAGAAGAAACCTAGAAAATAAAGTAATAGAAAAAGAGAGAAAACAAAAATAAATAAAGAAAATAAAATAAATAAATAAATAAACAACAAATGAAAATAGAAAATAAAAAAACAGAAATAAATAATAACAAAAAGAATGAAACAAAGAAAACAGAATTAATATGAAAAATATAATAAAAAACAATAAATAATACAAATTGTAAATAAAAAAAAAGGAAACTGAAAAAAAAAAAAATAGAATTATTTAAAAAAACTAAAAAACAGAAAAGGAGAAAAAGGGGTAAAAGAGGAAAACGAAAAAGAGATACATACATGCATGCAAAAGGAGGGATAAGCACGACGGTGGTTCGAATCTGTGAGGAGTTTTTCTTCATTTATAGACGAAAAGCATTCCTCGGGCCGAGAAGCGCGATTTTCTTTTCTCCAAGAAGTTTCAATTTTTGCAGATGATTGATGATGAACGAGTCCAAGAAGATCACAGGAAGAAGGCTTCTAATCCAAAATAAGCACACCGTAATTACACAACGCTAATCGTGATGCAAGGTTAGTTAAAGTTATTTTCGTTGAATCCAAGAACCATCCCGATCGTGTAACTCATGATCAAACCTATCTTGCGCTGATTTGTGTATTGTATTGGTAGATATATGTGATGTGTTTATATAAATTTGGTCTTAATGTAATGAGAGGCTAATTAAGAATCGGTCGCATAAACAATCTTGGTTCACCCTTGATAATTATCATCTTGAGATGTTGGATACCAACCTGGGGTGTGATAGAATAATGGCACATACCACTCCCAAATATCACCGTTGTTGGCAGAATTAATTGAAACGGCTTATACTGTAACGTATCAGAGGGTAGGCTTGCGGGAAATTGCTTTGCCAATGGCTAGTACAAGGATGTTACACATGAACCCTTTCAAAATCATACTGGCCCCGATACATAGTGCAAATTGCGCCATTAATCATCTTGAAGTCAAAGTTTGGTTCCTCGTGGATATGAAGGAAGGTTTGGGCATTATTTCAGGAGTTGATGAGAAGAGAGCATTGACGGTGCTGAAACAGTTGGTTTTCATGTTGTCCTTGTAGTATTGAATGTGGTGGTCAACAGCCATGGCAAAGCATAACAAGTATGATACGTTCTCTCCAATCAGCTACTTAACAAGCTTAACGTGACTATGGACGATAAGAAAAGAAGGGGAAAAGATAACGCTCATGTATGAGACTGATTTAGAAAAATGATACAAGATGGCCATCACTGAATGCATATTATCTTAAACTCATCATGGTTATTCTTCTCCCCGATCAATCTTTGCTTTTTGTCATATTTGAAAATTGTGAGGGAAGGACCCTAATCTCTAGAAAGTTTCCGACTTAATCATAAAACTCAACGTGTTTTTTTCACACTGCCGAAAAACAGATTTTAGAGAACCTACTCTTTTGCATGGCTTAGAGAGGTATCATGAAGATAACCACTGATTGTGATGGGTCATGGTTTATTGAGATCCTAGGCTAGGCAACCCTATGATTTCAGCTAGTTGTCCATATATCCTTTATCACAGTGGTCCGATTGAACTCGCAGATTCAAGTCTCAAATGAGGCAACGACGTCAGGTGTGGCGAGATTAATTTGCCCGCAACCTGCAATGTCGAGGGATGACAAGGCGTTGTAAGCTTATTTTTTGAACCACTATAGAATGAAAGCTAACTTCTAACTTTTTATGTAAGATGACTCAAAGGGTACAAGCATGTAGGTTTGCTCTCCAAATTCACACTAAATGACTACGCATTTCGCCACTATTGCCATGCAAATATTGAGTCATATTGAGCTACGGGGTAAAGGACTTTGGCACATGGGGAATTTGAACTGCTACAAAGCGCTACAAAAGATGACATGAGCCAAGTACGCAGCACCGATAGCTCCTCCCGAATACCTTTGATACACGAACATGGTCGGTTCCCAATATTGGTAATGACACATGGGTCGAAGAACCTTGGCGTGGTCGTTGCTCTGCCGGTTATACATAACATTTCTAAGTTCAAGGCCATAGAATATTAATCAAGAAGAAGTCATTGACAAAATTTTAATTTTGAACATTTGAAATCCCTTGAAGATGGTTATTCTACGCTGCGTAATACTTTTAATGGTCCGGTTATCGGATGCTCAAGAGTCCGGCCCAATAAATGTTGGTTCATCACTATGTCTTTGTGAGAAGCCCCAATCAATTTGAATACTGTATTTCAGTTATCTTAGTTGCTAGAATTTTAAAGACAAATTCAAGCATTTATCACCAGTTTCTTGCCATATACTTGGTCATGTCACAGATGCAAACTTTGAGTACAAACCATTGATCGATAAGATTTATCAGATGAGTTTGGGACCACTTGGCAGATGCTTCTCCATGTGATATCTATCAAAGGAATTAGGTGGCTTGGGTCGATATGAACCCCATGCAGCTCATGCAACTTATTGCCTAAGAAGGCGACGGAATTAGATAATGGGCGCTTAAATATTTAACCACAATTGCGGCTTCAGGTATCGTAGGTGATACAAGATCCCTATGCAAAGTTCGAAGTCCCCTAGGGACCAATTTTTTCTTTTAAACAATCAAGCCATCAAGCCACTAGCCAAGCCAATCTTGTATTTAGCCATCCAAATGAGCCAAAAAGTTGGATGCAAGCCACAAAAAGGTTCCCAATTCAGCTCACATCAAACAAACCGAGCCATCAACCCTTTTTGCCGAAGCCCCAATCTAGCTTCTTTTCTCAAACTAAAAATTAAGTACCAATTAAATCAAAATTAATTCTATCAAAATCAATATCAAGTGAAATCAAATCCCTCTTTTAAATAAAATTTTTTCAAACTAGATCGCTTTGATTATTTTTCCCAATTTTAAATCAAGTTAATTTTTAGTTTTTCCTTTCGCTTCTTCTTTTTTTAATCAAGTCTACTTTACATCAAACCTAAATTTTTTCAATTCTTAGAATTTTTGAATTGGTCAAGCTCCAATTATTTTCTTCTTTAAAATTTAAAATCAAGTCTCAAATTCAATTCATAAGTTCTAATTCTCATGTAATGAACCTCTAGCACGAATTGTAGCTTTTTCGTTGTTCGATGTTTAGAATTCATAAGGGTCCCCAGTGAAATCGTAGTTGTCTTGGACCCGTGTATATGTGGACTAAGAATCCTTTTTGTAAATAATTTCCAATGAAACTTCATTTTGGAATCCCTAAGTCCCACGCGATAAACCCTAAGCACGAACTCGTAGCTTTTTCTCACGTTTACGCTAGATTCGTATGGATCCCGAGAAAACTCGAAGTTTGTTCCTTGGATCCTTTGTACATGTGGACTAAGGATTATCCTTAAAATATTTTCAAAACACTCTATTCGTTTTCAAATACTCCTTTTCAAGCTTCCTCCGGGTCAAGCCTTCAAACCAACTATGTAAGTCTTTGAATTTCATTACACCGATCTGATCATGTAGGAGCAGATCAAGTCCTCGTCAAAGTTAACCCTATCAACTTATATATCTTTTCTAATTAGGGATCAAACAATTTTCAAATAACCACACACTCGCTTAAGGGTAACGTTGCTTAACGGGCGAATAGGGTGCCTAACACCTTCGCTACTTGTAACCGACTCCGAACCTAAAATCTCTTCCCTCAAGTTAGGTTTTTCCAAATTTTTTCCTCAAATAAAAATTTTCAGCCCCACTTACTCCAATCAATCTCTATTTTTTTAAAATTTTAGTGAGCCCGCTGCATCGTTGTAATTACATTCATGGCTACCAAGTGACATACCAAAATAATAAGGAAGTCCTAAAAGTTTCTAAGTTAATAGAAATTAATGAGTTAGTTTCTAAATAACATAAATCAATTCACAAGACAAGAGAAAAATGAACTAGAAGGTCTTAGGAACCTAGAGTTCACATTCAACCAATCTAGGCTAATTAAGAAAAAAGAGTTTAAAATCTTTGTTTAGGTAACTTAAGAAGCCTTAGAATGATAAATGAAGAACTAAAAGTTTAAAAGGAGTTAGACAAATACATAAACCACCATTCGACCATGTTTAAGTAAAATGTCCTAAATAAGTTAAAATTTGTAAACACTTTACGATTTGAACTTAGTATAAGTAGACTTGCATAAAACTTGAACAATTGGAGAGAACTTAAAATATGCCATTCTGAAAACTTAGAGCAAAATTCTAAAATGTAAAAGTCTCCCGAAACTAATGTGAAATTAAGAAAGGAAAGCATAGTGGAGCAACTTATAAGGTTAGTTGAATTAAGTCCTTTAAATGATTCAACACCAAAATCCAAATTTAGATATTAGATTGGACATGTATTTATGATATAATGCTATGTGATTTACCAATCAACTTGTATCACTAATTGTGAATGCACACTATTTATGTAAGAACGAATGATGAATGCTCATGAGTAAGAAAGGATGATGTTATGTATGGGCATTGTTTATGTTTGATGTTGATGTTGAGATGGAATCCAAGATTTATATATGCATTGACATATTGGTTGGAAATTTGCTTAGCATAAATGATTATCTGAAGCCATTAAAATGAACTTAAAGAGATTAAGGGATCACTAAAGCAAACCTTATGTGAAAACGCAAGTCTACTTCCTTAGTGTACTTGTGCACACCAATTCTAGAGGGCACTCGTGAGTCCTATCGAAGAGGAGTCAAAGGCTTCTCCTAGGAGATAAAGGTTTCTCCAAAATCCTTCTACAGTGAAGGCTGATTCTTCACACCTTACGGTGATGACGATCACATAGGAATGAGTCATATCCCTTGTGGCAGAAGAACAAGGTAGAGTCATGAGACATGTTGTTTAACTAATTTAATGCATATCTATGTCTAATTATTTTTTTCTCAAAGATGGTGGAATCCGATTCACATGTATCTCAAAGATGGACTGTGAGAAATGCTAAAAGACAAAAAAGAGAAATAACAAAGAACAAAAGTTTAACTACAGAATAATATGTATGTCAAAAATGATAATTTAAGTGTGATCCCAAAGTTGTTATGAATGTTAAGAGAAATGTATGTTCAAACACTCAGTTGTATGTTTATGAATAAATTAACTCACTTCAATGAAATGTTTTCAAAGGATTAAAAAAAGTAACCTTATATGCAAAAATGATTTTTAAATAAAATGAAGATTAGACTAGGGATAAAGTGATGACATTAGAATAAAGTAGAAAGCCACCGAGAAACCAGCTTGCTCACCTCTACTTCTTCCATTTTCTTCCCGACGATGCCAATGTCTTTTTTGTATAAAAGAGTATTCACCATATTAGTAATGGTGATTGGACAAATTAACCCCATGGTTTACTAATCATGGCACAAGCCAACGTTCATCTACTTCTCTTAAGTCTGCTTATTTCCTGAAGTTCTAAGCCCAACTCACCATCGGATTTGCTATACCTCCTAAAGGCCTCTTCACCCCGATGTAGGCAAGTGTTTAACCCCAACTGCCATGAGGGCAACAATGAACCCCCGCTAGGATTCCTCTTCCTCTAAAGGGAAAACCTATCCGAAATTCCCATCCCACTACCACAATCACACACATATGGTCCTCACAGAAACTTTCTACAATCTGATGTCTTATTCCTTTCAAGCCTTTTCAAGAGATGTCAGATGGAACGTACATGTCGTTGGACCCGAAATACGTGGATGGACCATTTCCATCGGCAGGCTAATAGAGGATTCAGGTCTCTCGGCTTCACCAAGGAACTAGAAAAGCTTGATGACATACCAATAATGTACATGTTGTACATAGTCAGATGAATATCCTAAGCATACATATTAGCATTATTATAGTATGCTATGTAAATTTGGTAATGTATAATATGTTGTAGTATCCATGCTATAAATTCAATTTGTAATAATTGTATGACAAGGCTCACGGCCTAAGACTTATGATGTATGAAATGGTATGTATAATGTATGTCATGTTCAAATTATGTTTAACTAATTACAGTGAATTTAGACTCAAAGAGAACAATACAAGCAATTTATACTCTTAACGTGCTTAAACACTGCATGAGAATTCGCCTTATAATTTATTTTATCTATAAGATAATGCTTTATCGATGAGGCTCGTGGTTTATATCAAATGCTTTAAAAGAAAATTACTATATTTTCATACAAGTATTTTCTAAAAATAATTCTACATCAAGAGATAAAAAACTAATGATGAAACTAAATGAATGACTTAAGCATAAATCGTATTCATAATTAGATGTTATATATATAAAGGTATAATATTATACATTCAACGCAGGAGTATATGAATCATTGTGACTTGTTGACCACAAGATGCAAAACAATATGAATACAATTGGTACACTTGTTAGATGGAAAATGTGCATATAGCGATCTGTTGCAATAAAATGTTAGTATTTGTCCAATCATCTAATATAATATATAGACAAAGTTATGAGAGCCAGAATAATTAGAGAAGAAGATAATATCCAAGATGTTAAAGGGAAGGAAATCCTATCAACTATAAGCAAAACAATGAATGAGATCTTCAAATAGGATTTATTCAAGACATTTGTAATCATCTATGGTGTTCTATTCAATAAAAGAATTTCTTATTTGTTCAAATGCTAAACTTGTTGATATGAAATAGTATTAAAGCTCCAACTTATCATGAGGTGAGGATATCTTTCTTAAGAAAGGAAGTTGGCAATATACAAGAAAGCTTAGAAAAGTACAAGGTGGAACGGTAAAACTGGGGTATGACTTTGATGTGCACATGGTTGGATTGAATGGAAAGAAAGATCACTCACAAAATTTTTAGTGAATAGGCCAAGTGGGACTATTTTTTTAAAATCTATTGACTAATCTCTAATTTGATCAATGATGCCAAACAAATGTTTTAACTATTAGATTCTAAAATAGAGGAAATTAGAGAGGATAATGTCACACAAATTGTAATAGATGGTGGCTTCTAATCTTAACGTAGAAAGAGAAAGATGCTAAAGGAGAAAAGAACCAAATTATTTTGTTCCATATGTGCAACTCATTATCTTAACTTGATTCTTGAATATATTGGTCAATCCTCTAGTATTCTACAATACCATCAGTAAGCCTGTAAAAGGTCACCACATTCATTTATACGCATGTCATCGGGTCTTAATCTTATTTTGAAATCATTCCAAAAGAAGGGAATTAGCTAGACCTGTATGTGATATAGGTTTGCAGACTTCTTTCTCACCTTACAAATTACAATGTATAATGCAATAAAAGAATATTCTTCAATCTCTTGTTTGCTTCAAAATAATAGGTTACTAGTAGTCGTACTAGTAAAAGTGCGAATAAACAAGTGATGAATATAGTGTTATGTGATGCAAGATTTTGGAAATTCATCTAATATTGTTTAAAGTGCATTACTCCACTTATGAAGGTTTTATAGGCTTGAAAATGGAGATTCAAAACCTACCATTTCATATATTTTATGAGGCTATGGATAGAGCTAAAGAATAGGATAGCCACCAACTTTAAGAATCAAGAGTCAAGATACAAAAAAGTGTGGAATATAATTGATACCTAATTGGAATTTGCAATTGCACTACCTTCCATCTTATTATCTTAATCCAAAGTAAGTGTGAATGTATGTGATGTAATTTTTAGCATTTTCAATTTTATGGACCATAGTCTAGAACTATAATTAAATTTTTTTATTTTTTTATTTTACTAGGTATCATTGTGACAAAAATTTTAATTCAGATAGTGAAGTTTTGATTGGTTTATATAAGACCATTGAGAGGATGAATCTAGATAGAAGGACTAGATATACAATTAATCTACAACTTGATAATGAGGGGACTCTTTAGAAAGAGCATGACAATAGATACCAGAGAAATGAAACAACTTAATAATTTTTATATTATTTTTGATGATTTTGGAAGAATTGTGCAAACCAAGTTTAATATGATTTTTTCATTTTTGGCTTTTGTCTTGATTTCCTTTGGTAGAGAAAAGTTATAATGGAGAGGGAAAAGAGTTACAAAAAGCTAGAAATGAGAGCTTTGAGTCTTACTTGTAGTGTAACTGGATGTGTAAAAGAAATTGGAGCATATTTGAGTTAAATTCCATTACTAAGAGAAGAAATCATTTAGAGAAGCAAAAGATTATATGCTCATGTCTTTTGTCAAATATAATCTTCAACTCGAAATGAGACAAAGTTTAGAGAAGAGAATTGAGATACTTATGATCCTATTTGTTTATCTAATATTGAATAAGATGATGGGTGGATTACAGAGAAAGAGGATCCTTGCTTACTACTTGATACCTCATGGATGGATATACACGAATCCTTCACTATTGGAGAATAAGCCCTAGACTAAGAGAAGAAAGAGAGATATTTATTAAAAAAAATAATACTTAAAAATTAATATTAACTATGTTGTCCTACATTCCTATTTATTAATTCTTTATTTTATACGTCCAAGAAATTTAATTGTCAAGAATGTGATGAGAATGAAAAGTGAAGAAATAATTGCAAATGGAGAAGAAGGGAGAAAAGAATTTTTCGAGAGGAAGAGGATAGGAGATAAATAGTGATATTGACTCCGAGAAGATGAATGACAATAGTACACCTAGATAGTTAGATACTCGATTGTGAATTTTGATATCTTAAGAGCTAAATTATCTTTGTATCTTTAATTTGATTTTTTATAATTGAATTTATATTAATTATAATTTTATTTATGATATATTATATTGATATATATATATATATATATATATATATATATATCATAAATGATCATGAATCTTATAATTCATGATTTGATTCATGATTCGGGAAATAAATTTCTCGATTCACGATTCGAATCTCAATTTTGACAACCATAAAATAAAACATTTTAAATTATCAAGTTACATATGTTTTGATTATAAGGAAAAAATTAAAAAATTTTATTAAATTTTGGAATAAACTATTATTTTGATCCTAATGTTGTTAATAAATTTAAAATTCATTTAGTTAGTCCCTATCTTCATTCTTCATATTTAATGTGTTTACGTCAACGTTAAATGACACACTGATCTCTGCCAATTTAAGTTTTAAAACATATCATCTGGTTATCTTCTCATTTGTTCTGTTGTTTTCAACATCTTTATGCATCCTCATGATCCTTTTGACCTTCTTCATCACTTGTCACTACAATTCACCGGATCGCTATAAATACCTATATTCAAAAACAAACATCACCGTAGCCTCTCAAACCCATCACTTCCATCAAAATTGCTTCTTTCTTAAAACTCATTGCTTCCACAATAATGTTTGGTTCATCAATGTTACCTTATTTTCAATTATTTTCTAATAAAACATAATTACAATTAAATTATTTTTTGAAAATTAAGAAGTCATCATCAATTATTTTTCAATTATTTTCTAATAAAATATAATTACAATTAAATTTTTTTTGAAAATTAAGAAGTAACCATCAATTATTTAATGTGTGAGGAACTAGGTTTTCTTACCATAATAGTTTTCAGAGAAAATATATTATTTATTCGATACTCACAAAAATAGAAAATTAGAACAAAATATACTTAAAAGAGAGAGATTCCCAAGCAATATCATCAATGTAGCACTCCAGGTTAGCATCGGAAGCCATCACAATGATATGCTATTTTCTATTTTGCAATTCCCAACATTATATATAATTAATCGACGTTTCCATTTTCTAAGAATGCTTAGTGTAGAGTTTCTATCACACTAATACATCATTCTCTATTTTGTAAAGATCTTATTGTGACCTAAGAGCTTGCAAAAAATAAAAATTGTTTTACTTTCTCAGGTTCATCTCAACATTTACTATTTATTTTATCAACTCTAATAGTGTGTTTCATGTTCTTCACACAAAGATTTCAAAATGTTGTTATGAGAATGAATTTGGGCATTAGCCCAAAAAATATTGTGTTATTAACCATTGATTGAGAATATTTTATTTTTCCTTTTTATAAAATTCATCACCACTTCCTCTTTCCTCTCGTCCACCATTATTTAGAGCACTAGCTTAATGCAATAGAGGATGAACCCGAGTAACCTCTTCACCGATGCAAGAAACATGCTTTCTTGTTCTCATTTTGTACCACACCGCTTGGAGTATGTGAAAGGAAAATCTTGTCTCCTTTCGTTGAGAATGGAAAGGATGTGTGTGAGTTGTCATGTATACATAAAAATGTCATTAATACAAAATGAGAACAAGAATTAATTTGAAACCACTTTAAATTAAGAACTAACAATTTAATTTAAATAATTTAAAATTTTTAAATTTAATAACAAAGTTGTGAAAAATAATAAGAGTTAACTGTCACTTTTATTCCTTCACTTTATTAACATGTTTCATTTTCATTTGACTTAAAACAATTAGGTTGTTAGCCCTCACTTTGTCATTTATGTTTCACATTAATCTTTGGGATCAATTTTAAAAAAATAATGTTGTATTTTATAGTGTTAAATGTCACAATGTTTAGATATACCTTATGGGTCAACCAAAAAGGATCTAAAGAAGTTGAGGTGGTTAAAGCGAAGTATTTGGAGATTTATTTACCAACACCATGGGAACAAGGATGAAGACGAGGATAAGTAGACAAGGTGAATAAGGTGGAGAAGTTTGTAATGTATTATACAATGTTGTTTAGGCATATTTAGACATTCGACGGCATTTCACATAAGAAATTCATTTATGAAAATTGATCCCAAGAACTAATGTGAAACACAAATGACAAAGTAAGTTAGACCAACAACCTAGTTTTTTTAAGTCGATGAAATGAAACACGTTAAAAATTGAAAGAAAGTGACAAGCCACTCATTTTACTTTTAAACTTTTTATATTAAATAAAAAATTAAATAATATATGCATAGACAAATTTTTTTAATTTTATTATGATTTTTAATTATTATTTATTATTAATTTTATAGATTTTAATTTTTAAAGTCTTTCGTCTAAACATATGATGATGTTCCATAGAAGACTTCGCAATGAGAAATTTTCTTAACCGAATGTTTTTGTGAAGATATTCTTCAAGAAAAAACAAGTTCTTCCCATTCAGACATTTTGGATTCATGTTAGGATTACATACAATTGTAAATTTTAATTTTTTATTTTTTTCTTTTTCACAAGATCATGGTAGAGAATTGGACAAAAATTAGAAACAAAGTTAAATAGTCTAATTTTTTCAATTATTTTATTTTATGATCAGGAAATTTTTTTATTTAAGAATATATATATATATATATATATATATATATATATGGGAAGGATATATTTGGTAAAATTATTGTTAAATTAACAAATACATACAAAATAATAAATAAAACACAATAATTCAATTTAAATTTAAGTATTATAATTTTTATTAATTATTAATTTTAATATTTATATTATTTAAATTAAAAATTATTATAATAAAATAAATTTAATATTTTTTTAATCTATTTTTATTTATATATATTCGAATAAAAAATATTTTATAAACAAATTTAAATTATTTTGATGATTATATATTATAAAAAAATAGTTTGATGATTTTATTTTTAGTTATTTATTTTAATATATTTTAAATTAATATTTTAATTTGAAATTAAAAATATTGTATTAAATTTTATAAATATATTTTAAATAATATTTTACAAAAATATTTATTTTATTTTTATAATTTAAAACAAAAATTAAATATTATAATATTAATTAATAATATAAAATATAATATTTTATAATAAATAAAAAATTATCAAATATATAAAAGATTAATTAAAAACACTATTATGTTAAAATAAAGCTTAAATGATCTGAAAAAATTTACTAACCATTTATTTTTTATTTAAATAAAATAATATAACAAACACACTTGTAAACGATAAAAAAACATTTACACAAAATTAAATTAAATAATTTAAGCAACAAAAGAATAATTGTAAACTTGAAAAAGATATTAAAACCTATTTGATTTTTTTATTTTTAATCTTAACAAAAATTAGGTCTGTTATTATAGAAGTGATTAAATATCACATCTTCCCCACCAACAGCTAAGATGATGTCACTTGAGATTTGTAGATATCTGTAAAAAATAACAAGTGAACAAAATAATTATATATATTTTTAATTATATCTAACGATTCAAAATTAATTTTATTAAAATTCAAACTAACCGTGAACAAGATTTACGACCAAGACTGTCGGCAGGTTGGTCAACAGCTTTTATTTAATACCAAAGTAGTTCCAAAATTTTCGTTTATGTTACAATCCTCCACAATTGAAGAAGAAAGAGATCTCAGATGGAGAAGTGGAACTTCCAAATCGCCATGATCGACATGATGAAGGTTTACTCGTTCCTCCACCTTCCGCGTTTACTCATTCCTCGCTTTCTTTGTTGCATGTTAAGCCCTGCTTCCATTGAGAGGTAAGGTGCATAACAAAAACCACAAAATTAAGCTTTCTTTCTATTCATCCATGTGCCACAAAATTTTCTTTTTCATTTTAAAGAACATAAATTTTCAAATTAAATGTAGCTGGTATTACAGAAGAAGCAACGAGATCTGCTTCTAGAGCTAGCAGCACACTTGTCGGAGGCTCTCCCTACCAACTACAATCAGGAAATTCAACAATCGTAGAAGTGAAAATCTAAGCCACAGTATTTGTTTCCCTATGTGAAATGTTAATAGATAAATGACTAAAGTGAGACAGTAGCTGCAAGCAATCTCATAATTGGCATAAAAAGGATTGCTATTGGCTCTCATCATTCCATTATTAATTAGAATAAAATCTATCTTCATCTCTATGTGATCTGTTGGAAATACTTGTGTTTCAAAAGGCTTAAAGTTCCACATTGTTTGGAATAGGAATAGACATAGGCTTTTTATATACATGGATGCATCATACAATCTTGTAAATAAGCTAGTAATGTAAAAGGCCTTGTTTAATTCAAATTGGCCATATCTTCCCTCCCTGCACCCCCAACCTATTCTCCATCTGCATTAATTTTAAGGTTTCTACCTTGTGCTGCTATCTATCTATCCTGGTTCTTATTCTGTTGCAGATTCTTTGTCTACTTCGATGAGCTCTCCAATCCAAACCTGATGTGACACGTTGGGAATTTGTCTACCAGCATAAGAAATCACAAACTATTGGCTTCAAGAAAGAAGCACATCTGTCTTTAGGTATTCTGTTATCATGAATTTGTTAAAAAAAAAAGGTGTCACATGGTGTGAGTTAGTAAAGATGAAACCTTTTCTACGTATAAGAGATGCTCTGTAATGTAATGTAAAGAAGGAGAAAAGAATTGAAGTGTTCTGTCTTTTCTTTTCTCTATTTTCCTTTAGGAGGCTCCTCCCCTCAAAGTGAGGCTTTCCCTCTCTTTTACAATTCTGTTTCATAGCATTTGGTGCTCTTTCATTGAGAGCACGATGGAGCCTTCTATAGGTTGCCATTTACGGTAGTTATGGTTATGCACAAAATGAGGCTTATCCTCCACTTGGTTCTCCTTCTCTAATCATGCATTCCTTTCATGATTTGAATGGTAATTGCTGTACAGTTTTTCCTACTACCAATGTCCAGCTTTGCAATATGGAGTTGATTTTGAGAGTAGTCGAAACAGGACTCTTTGGCATTTTTGGTAATGTGGAAACCCTTCATCCAATCCACTTAGCACCTTTAATTTGTATGGTAGTTGAAAACGATCCAGGCATTGTCACAGGTTGCATGGCTATTTTCTTTGACAACAAGATCAATTTCCATAAGAGCCTTGCTCTTATTGATTCTGAATTATCAACTCTGAGCAACCTTGGTGAAACGAGTGATAGGTTCATTTTCGTTCATAGACTCTGATTAAAGCCTAAATTGCATGACTCGGACAGATTAAGAAATGAAACCCTCATCACTCGCTAATGCATTTTCTTCCATTGATGATGAAGCCACCTCTCAACCATCTTCACCATCATCATTATCTCAAAAATTAAATCATATTTCTTCTGTCAAACCAGAATCCTGAAATACCCTCTGCACGTTGGCGAGAACCTCTGGAGGTTCACAATGGCATTCAGTGCTGCTAACTGTGATTCCAAGCTCTGTGCAAGAAGCAGGTGAAGAATCAGAATATTCCTTCATTATGTCCCTCGATAGGCTCTCCAATTTCTTGCAGAGGACCTTTATTTGCAAGCATTAGTGCCACATCCGTGCAGCACCTTCTCAATATTTCACTGGAACTTGATCTTCCTGGGTAGGTTGTCTCATCGATTTGTCTCATGGATTGGATGGCTGATGCTTGCCAACTTTTTGATGATCCTAGTTGTGTAGCAACTGACACCTGTGTGCACCTTCAGGAATGTGTTCTATTATGGTGACATACGGAACAGGTCTCCAGCATACCCTCAAAAAATTCCTCATCAAACACTTACCAACTTTGTACTGCCACATCAACTCCATTTCATGATTCTGCACATCCAAAATGGAAAATTGAAGAGAGGAACTCCACTAATTTTGCCTTGTATAATACTAATACGTGGATTATTTTTCATACTGGAATCTTCCAGGTGGCTAAGATGTGGATGACACAGGAGTTTGAGATTTCATTGCAAGTGTTTCGAGGATTTGGCACAGATATACCACTTTCAGTACATGAAATTGAGAGATCTATGGCATCAACAGGAAAAGAATTACAATCTGGTTTGCAGATCTCAAGATGAAAGGATATTGGTTTCCTTTTTAATGGTACAGATTGGATTGCTTGTACTCCAGCAATTGAGTGATACCAATGGAATTCTGTTCTATTCAAGTACCATCTTTGCAAATGCAGGAATTTCATCCAGCAATGTTGCTACAGTTGGACTTGGAGCTATTTAGGTCACAGTCATGGGAATCATCACTTGGTTCTAATAATATCCTCATCTATAAAGACAGTTAGCCTCCTCCTTGTTTCTGTAGCATTCTATCTGGAGGGAGTCACTTCAGAGGATTCTCGTCTATACAACATTTTGGAAATACTTGCTGTTGTTGGGCTCATGGCTATGGTAATTGGCTACTCTCTTGGACATGGACCAATCACTTGGCTTATAATGTTTCCTATGCCATGAAACAAGCTTTTCTATGGAGAGAAGCTCTGTAATGTAAAGAAGAAAGAGAATTGAAGTGTTCCTCCCTCTGGGTGAGGCTTTCATTCTCTTCTACAATTCCGTTTCACATCACATTCAGCATACTTGGCTCCATCCTGTGACTTGCAGGATGTTGGAAATCTCTGTCTGAGTTCCTGATCTCTAATCCGTATCCTGTACCCTTTTAACCTGACCATCCAGCATCTATGTTTGTGTTCAACACTCCTCCTGCTGGCGTAGTCCATATCTCCTGCACAGGCACTTTTGAGCATCAATTTGTGGTGGGCTTGGTTTCTCTTGCAATCTGAAAGGAAGCTAACAATGATTGTCTGCATGCCTGCAAATCTGGAGTTTTCCTGTTAAAAACAGCCTCATTTCTTTGTCTTCTGCCCATATTATTACACTGCTCATTTAACAAACAGAAATGTTAGGTAGTAGCAGTAGCAACATTTGAATGAGGGTGTTTGGTAGGAGAATTCTTTCAAGTTTTTTATGAATCTTAACTTGGGAATATTAGTTTCATATGTTTGTTATACATATCTTAAAAACATTTTCCAAAAACTAACATTATCAAGAATATATATTTTTTCTTATATTTTCCATTAAAACATTCCCATAGGAGGTGTGAAATCCAAGATGAAAGTAGAAAAGTTTAAACTATTCTCATTTAACATCCCCTACTGAACCTTTAAATTTACCAAACACATTTACACACATTTCCAGCAATTATAATTGCTAGGAGACATGATTTCCTAGAATGCAGAAAGATTTCGTATACCAAACATCCTTGGATACCTGGATGTTGTATGTTCTGTAACATGTGGAGATATGATCCATAAGGCTCCCTACCAGTCGCAATGTAGAAAACTGTTATTG